>CM044394.1:42697500-43297500 GCA_024322285.1 Musa beccarii
AATAGTTTATCAATTAGGTTTCATATGGTTTTCCTTTACCAAGGTAAGTAGTTATACTAGTAAATTGGCATGTCTTTATATCATTAACTATTGAGGGAGGAACTTGTTCACCGCAGTCCAGACTTTGGTAGAAAGATGAGGTGACGGACGTGCGTCGTCACGCTTCGAGGTTCGTGCGACGACGAACATCATAGCTAGCTAGGTACGTGGTGAACCGCAACGTGGGCTTTCACCATGTTAACGTGGACTGCGATCTGAATTCGACCTAATCAAACAGTGGCGCATACTTGAACCCGAAGATACGCCAAGTCGGGTACAAAAGATGGTTAATCAAATAGTGGTGTATACCTGAACCCGAAGATACGTCAAGTCGGGTTAAAGTTAAACAGATGGCTCGACATTCCAATAACGACGTCATCAAAGGACGCATCGTAAATCAGAATGTGCGAACCGTAGTTTGGGGCTTCACCGCCGTAAACCAAATTCTGGGAAATCGAAACCCGACCTGACCCAACAACGGATCTCATTCCTGACTCTAAGATGGTTCAAGTCGAGTTGGCCCAACTGGATCCTTATCGAGATTTCCAGGCCCGTGATAGACGATACTCGAGGATAAAGGAAAGCCAAACAATTCAAAAGAGAAAGAAGCAGAAGATGCGAACAGAAAAACCAAAGCACACACCCTTGTATTTAATTATAGAATCAAAGACAAACGCTTCAACTTCTACAACGCACAGTAGTAGCGGCGGCTCATCCTTGTAGCAGCAAACAAACCATAGCACAACTGGGCATTCACAGCTTCATTATTCCGGCGTGAGAGTACGGTACCTCGTGGAGTCCATTCCGGCGTGACAAAAGGGTCCCCAGTGGAGTCCTTACAGTAATCGTAAACCAGGTAGCTGCGCTGCACCCCGTGCATCGCACGTGCTGCTGATGGATGAGCTCGACGCCAGACGGCAGGACAGTGGACGGCAGCGAAGTATCACAGCACCCTCCTAGCTTGAAGCTGGTGAACCTCATGACGAGGGCAGGAAACGGCACTCCATCTTATACTTGCCGTTCTCCATCGCTCACGACGATGCATCACAGATGGAACCGTACGTCCACATCCGCCAGTCGGCAAACGAAGTCTCCATTTTCCGGGCATATCTTTTTTATATTGTTTTGAAATTCCTGCTATAACAAATAGTAAAGAGGCTTGGGAGAGGTTCTAATGTGTTAATCGTTAGATTCTAAACTCTTTCAAAAAATTTTAAAAATTTATTTATGAATAAAAATATATTTATTTTTCAAGAGTTAGGAAGATAGATAACTAAATGAAAATACATAAGGAATTAATTTTTGATAAAAAAAATTAAAAATATTAAGAGGTCTTAACTTGATTTTTTATAATTATATGGAGATAATTAAACCGAACTTGAAATATTGCAACGTAACATAAATGTTTCCAAAGAGAAAGAAAATAAAGCAGTCATGCAAAAAAATTCAAAAGGACAAATTTTAGTAATCAATGATGATGTCATGGTACAAGAAACAAATAAAAAAAAAATCAAAGACAATATAGCTCCAAAGATCAAACTCAAATAAACGCTACTAGTGACAATCAAGTTTCTTGCTCTTCAAGGTATGCCTTTAATTGCTTACGAAACAGTCACAAAATATAAAAAGGAAGATGGTTTGGGTAGACATAACCTTAAATAAACATAACTTTATCTTCAAGCTAAGAGGAAGTATTTATAATTTAATAAGATTTAATAATATTTGGACTGAAATTGTTAGTTGGGACTATGGGATGCTTTCCCTATTTTTAGAACTAAGGCTTGTAAAAATTTGAGACATGGTTTCACTTCGGTTATTTTGGTGATCGTTCAACTATTTAAAGAACCAAGGACATTTGGCTTCTTGAGTATCCAATTAGATTATTGCCTACTTTCGTTAATATGAATGTAAATCTTAACGATATGTTAGTTTCAGATCTTATCTCAAATGGTAGTAGGATTGCATACTACCAATAAATTACTAATATTGAAGTATCTCATTAGTCTAATGCTTATGCAATTTGCTGAAAATTTATTTCTAGTGGGCAACCATCAACTAGATTATACAAATTCCTCAATAATGCAGAAGGAATTTCTAGTGATAAAAAGGAATTATGGCAAAGTGAATGGTCTATTCCTGCCATTCCGCGAGTCTCTCGTTACTTGTTGGAAATTATTACAATCTCTATTACCAACCGCTTCTTTTGTACAAATAGTATTGGTGATATTGATCATACTTTCTTTAATTACAGATTTGCTAAAAGTATTTGATATTTTCTTAATATTGATCTTAATATGAGATTCTTGTATTTTAATGATTGGAAAAATAGATTATGGATTAATGAAGGGCAAGATTTAACCCAATAAAGTTATTCTACATTAAGAGGTCTTGCTGTGATGTGTCTCTAGTTGATTTGGACGGCCAGAAGCGATTTCCTACTTTGAGTTAAGACTGCTCCATTGACGATTATGTATAAAACAATTTCATATATGATGTCTCGTAAAATTTTGCAAAGCTCGGAAGGTATAATAATAATGGGTGAGATACATAATTCTAATGTTCAAGTCTATTAGTGTCGACCCAGGCAACACTGGTTCAAATTAAATTCAGATGATGCATCCACTGGTAAGGGTGGAATTTGATTTTTAATTAGAAATATTAACGAAATACAAGAGATTTGGATGAGAAACTCAACAAAACATTGGCAACACAATAAGGTATAGTTTGTATGAAAAAGGGAGGATCACATATAAGTATAATTTTTTCTTAAATAATGGTAATAAAGTACTAGTTCAAGATTAAACAAAATAAAAGAAGAAAAAATCAAAACGAAAGAAATTTTTTTTATTGAATTTCTTAAAAAAAATTTACAGATTTTGAACAATTCTTAGGCTTGACTTCAATACTTGAGGGTTAGAATTTTTCTACATATATAGATATCACTTATTTATATATGTGAAATAAGAGTTCCTAATCTTTACAACTCTATCTAATCTTATTTAAAAGATAAGATATCAATTTGAAATCTTTCAAAATATATTTTAAACTAATAATTTATCTCTAAAATTTTATATAATCTTATTTAAAAGATAAAATATTAATTTATAATTTTTCAAAATATACTTTAACTTCTTAACACTCCCCGTTAAAGTATATTTTCGGAGATAAGTTTCGACTTGATTTGTAAAGTCACGCCTATAACTACCACCAACTATGGGATCACTTGTAGAAGTATGATCCTAACCAAAGTATTCATTAGGGTGCATGTGAATGTTACTATCCAATTCTTTCTTATACTGCTTGAAAATCTACCTAAATCAAGTTACTCTATTCGAAAACTTCTAAGACCATTTGGAATACCTCTTGAACCAAAGCCTGATCCAAACTTACTGGATGGAAGATTACTGAAATGTCTAACTAGACTTCATGCAGAAGGCATAACATCTATATGAAGATCAAATTCAAGAATAAAATTATGCAAATAAAAAATAGTACCAAATTTCTTATGGAAACCAACAAGCAATGATATGAATCTTTCATCTCACAAGGGCCTAAATCCATCTTAAGGCAATTCATGAGAAAACGTAGAATCACACATGCTATCAACTTAACTTTTCTTGGAATCCCATTAGCCTTAATCATATTTGACTTATGTTTTACCTTATAGACCTATTTACAAGTAATTAGATCTATATATGCAGGCTTTGCCGTAAGATTCCAACTTTTCATAAAGCATTTATTTCTTTATTCATGGCATTCTCTCATACCGTAATACCTTAACCTTTATCAAAACAAATAGGCTCAAGATCAATTGGTTTAGAAAAGAAACAATAATATATGTTTACATTGTCTCCATCTCTATAATATATTGGTTTAACAATTATAACATCATTACTCCCCTAATCACTTTACTCCATCATTGGTGATGAAGAAATTATTGAAAAATCTGATCAGAGCATTAGATGTACAACAGAAGAACAGAAAAACAAAATTCATAAATTTTTCAAAAAAAAATCTCATCGTCATATGAAGATTGGTGCGCTAAACAAAATGCAAAATCGATACCGTACATATCAATTGAGATTTTGTTAAATTTTAAATTTTAATGATGAAATCAATTGATAAGTTTATGATCTAATATATGCTTTGAGATAAGTGTTGTAGGACTAACTTCAATTAGAAAATATAAAATAATTAAAGCAAGATCATACGTTGGGCCGGAGTTCAAAATTTGGGCATCAAGCCGAAAGAATCAGACGTTACGTCAAAATCGAAAGTTGTGGAAGTCAACATGTTAAAGGATCGGGTGATATATTGAAGATTTGGATGACATATCAGAAATTCGGATGATGTTTAGATGAAATGACATGCCGGGCAACAAAGAATACTTGTCTTTAGTTGTGTATACCTTATTTGTCGAAGGTTAGATCAAATTTGAGTTAGATTCAAGTGTAACTATGCTAACTCAATTAGGAGCTAATTGGGCCTAAATTGAGATTGATTTGGGCTCATCAGGAGGCCCATTCAATGACCAAAAATTTGTTATAGGTGGTGGAACCGCCTGAGCTGGAAAAGTAAAAAAACACACTTTTCGAGGCTACAAGTAGTGGTACCGCCTAGTCTGGTAGTGGTACCACCAACATTAATGCTGGCAGGTGATAGTACCACCTAAGCTGGTGGTAGCATCATCAGAACCTCTATTTTTGAGGTTTTGCAGGCGGTAGTACCACCCGATGCAGGCGGTGTATCGCCCATACCTAGAAGACCTAAAAATTTAAATTTTGGCTTCAAATTTTTGAACCCATTTGGGGCCTACAAATACCTCACTCATCCTAGCAAGAATTACATAAGAAAAGAGAGCAAAAACTATCACATCCCAGATTTATAAAATATAATAAATCATCATTTTATTATTCGTAACTTATAGAATACACTCCTTTCTTTTTTTTCTTTTCATCCTTGAATTCAAATCCTTATCTTTACAATAGTAAATATTCTACTAACTAAAAAAAGACTACATCTTCTCAGTAGAGTCATGAGTCTCTTCCATTCAAGCTTCAGATTTATTACAAAATTATAGATTATACTGAAAATAAATATAAGATAAAAATATATCAACAACTACACATGCTGGTAGGGCTCTCGAAAAAATCATAAAAATAATCTTTAACATTCATAAAACAAATGTCAATAATTTAATAAAGAATAATAATATCGATTCATCATAAAACTTATGCATCAGAAAAATGATGATAATTTTTTAAGTAAAATCATACATTAGCCACATGCAATACATTCATAACAACTAGATAACAAAGGCGTACATCACACCCGATGGTGCACTCTCCCAACAGCGGATGGAGAGGCATTCTTCACGGGATGGATTTCTCCCAACAATGGATTGAGATAATTTATATCGCACTCCCAACAGTGGATGGAGTGGTATCTCTTATCCGCCTAAGTGGGGACACATTCCTCACAATAGCGGATGGAGGAACCATCTAACCATCATGTCTGACGGTCCACTAATCCCCGAAGGGAATCATCATACTTGCCCTTAGCAGGGATACATAAACATACATGATCACTCATTTACATTTATTCATTCACACATGCATCAAATATTATAAGAAATCATGCTTTATGTATGATCTACTAGACTATACCCATGGGTGGCTTTGTACTTTGATGGGCCCGTAGCTCCTTTCATAGGTTGTACTTCCAATATGGACCATTAGCCTAGTTACATCTACTACATGGTAACAATTATGTCAATATCATAAACTTAAGAAAAGTAGAAAACCAATAATCATTTTTAAATGACATCTTTAAGTAAATCTTTAAAGAAGAGAGTGTTTCCCAAGGAGATGATCTCGAGAAAAGGATAGCTGAGGAGAAGTAGGATCATTTATCTTTTTTTTAATTAGCTTTGATTTATATTTTAAAATTTGATATTGGGATTGTTATAATTTTATAATACATAATAATGTTTTAAATTTCGAAATTTTATGATTTATAAATAATGATAATTGATTTGTGATATTGAAATAATTATTTGATGGATATTAGTCTCTTAAGTTTAAGTGAGTTTTAATATTGATTTAACTATTAAAATTCTTATTTTTAGATTAATAGTTCTAATGTATTTAATTAGATATATTTGTGTTTTAAGAATTATGTGTGAATTTCTATGATTTAATTAGTTTTAAATTTAAAATTATGGATTTAAATTATTAATTCATAGATTTAAATTATTTTTGATAATTTAGATTTTTGAAATATAATTTGATAAGAGGATTTTAATTGGGGTCTAACTTGAGTTAAGTTGATCTGTCAGACTAGATCGACTCAGCCCATGTGGTTATGTATGATCCAATCCATGTGGCTAGGTACAATTAGCCCATACGACTAGGCATGACCCAGTCCAAGTGACCAGGTAGAAGCCAACCCATGTGGTAAGATATGACCTAATACATGTGGCTAGGCTTGATCCAACCATGTGGCTAGGTATGATCTAGTCCATGTGGCCTTGTACGTCCCAGCCTATTTGGTAAGGTATGACCTAATCATGTGGCCAAGCATAGGCCAACTCATGCGGTTAGGTATAACCTAATCCAAATGGTCAGATATGATCCCAAATCATGTGTCTAAGCATGACCCAACTCACGAGCCAAGCATGACCCAATTTAGTGGTAAGGCTTAGCCCAACTTATGAGTAAGGCTTAGCCTAGTCCATAAAGTTAAGTCTGCTCAATAATACGATTGGCGTTAGATACATCATCGCTCCTCTATCTAGCCCGTTGTACCTCAACTTAACCTATTACTTAGGACAAGCATGTGCAACGCATATGACCCATCCAAGACTTAGGTGGGTTGGTTCAGTTTGGGCTAGCACTACACGACATAGACTGATTTCCTCAACCCTTATTGGTTTGAGCTCTTTAATTGACTAAATCAGATAAGTTTGATCGGTTAAAGTTAGTTTAAGGTGATTCCAAATTAACTTGACTAGTTCAAATCTACTTGACCTAATCGAAATCAATTAAATCTAAATTAGACTAGTCTAGGGTAATTTCAGATCGGTTCTATAAGGATTTGAGATTGATTCTATTATGCCATAATTGGATTGAATTTGATTTAAGTTAATTGAGCTATTCCAATTAGGGTTTTGGTTGATTGAAAACTCTTCAATCCTCCCATTGTCATGCTCAATGAGGAATGAGGGAAGAGGAGCCCCCTTATATAGGAGAAGATGAGATCTCTCCAAAAAGGTAAGTAAATATTTAATTTTATATTAATTTTATTTTTATTTTACTTTCACACACAAAGATAGAAACATAATATTCATTTATAATGATTCACACATAAAATGGAATATATACTATTTACTTCCTAAAAATCATATTACTTATTAGGAAATGAATCAATCAATAATCTAATTGATTATTAAGTTTCCTATCTTATCCATATGATTAAGAAAATCAAATTTAATTATTTCCTTAACTATAATACACAAACATAAAAGTTAATAATAAAGCAATACATTATTTATAGTAATTAATTTATGTTAAGAGAGAAATTATTGGTGATTACAAAAACTCTGTGATTCTATTGTTGTAATCCTTGTAAAGCGTAGTGGCCTTTCTCCTAAAGTTTAGAGACTATTCCAAGGGAGTGTGAGGAAAACCTTGTAAAAAAGGGGTTGTAAAGATTGTCTCCTAAACCTATGAAAAGGAAAAAGAGCTATAAGAGGATAGTTGGTTTTCGCCCATTGAAGGAAGACCGTTAGTGGACGTCGGTGTCCTCGACGAAAGAGAAATTGGGAGTGGATGTAAGTCGTGACAACTGAACGACTATAAATTTTGTGTGCACTCTCTTCCTTCTCCTCTTTGCTATTTTATTACATTGCACATTGCCTTACAAATGTTTTCAAAGTTAAATACTTTTCCGATATGAGTTTTATCGAGTCGAAAGTTTTAGAATCAAATCATTTTATCGAAAACACTAATTCACCCCCCCAATGCCATTATGATCCTAATAGATTTATTACTTAGGGAGATTGTATATCCCTAAAAAATCTTAGATCTATAGGAGTGGATAAAGAAGTTCAACTATCCTTATCTCTAGTGGTAATCTACACTATAGATGCAGCGAAGACGCTCCTCAAATCACTACACGATCTTCCTCTCCCTGTGCTATTGAATCTCAGATTTTGATGATGAAATCAATTGATTAGTTTGTGATCTAATATGCATTTTGAGGTAGGACTAGCTTCAATCAAGGAGAAATAAATTGATTAAAGCAAGAGGAATTAGAGGTTGGGCCGAAGTTAAATATGGTAGAAGATTGGTTGACATGTCGACAGAAGGCTTCGTGCCATAAGTTCGGACCTCGGGCTAGTAGGATAAAAAATTATGCTAAGGAGATCAGATGTTGTAAAGGTTAACATATTGATTAGGCGCAAGAGAGGATGATGTGCCGAAGGATCGGATGAAGTGCCAGAAGAACTAATGACATGTCGGACAACATATAATTCGTGCTTTGTAATAATTTGTCTAGATTGAAGTAGTTTAGTGTTGAATCTTGGATTTTTGATTATGAAGTCAATTGATAAGTTATTTTGATCTAATCTATATGTTGAAAAAAGTATGCAGGATTAACTACAATAGTGATGAAGACATAAATCAAAATGAAGTGCCGGAGTCAAGTACGATTGAATCGTTGGGAGTTTGAGACTTCGCTGGGAGTTCAAAGATTTATCGGGAATGCTGTCGGAATTGACCGAAAATGAGTCGGGAGCTTGATGAAGGGTTCATCGGAAGTTTGTCGGAAAGACTCGTCGGAAGTTCATAGAGCTCACCGAGAAAGATTAGAGCTTGCCAAAGAAGCTCGTCGAAACATGCCAAGATCGTCATGAAGTCTAAGTGCCTGTTGGGTGCTCGCCGGAAGATGTTCGAGTGTTCGCCGAAAGCTCACCGGAAGAAGCATTTGTTGGGAAATCTAGGCGGCGATATCTCATGCACAGCGAAAGAACAGAAAAACAAAAATCCTAGATTTTTATGAAAGGTTCTGTCATTGTGCAAAGATCAGTGCATCAAAAATAAATCCATGAAAACTGTGTAAAAAGAATAATACCTACGGAGATCATATATCCCTGAATCCCTACAAATCTGAAGGATTGGATGAAGAAGGTCAAGCATCCTCCTCTCTAGTGGTATCCACATGGTAGAGACTGCAACGATGATCCTCTCATGAGAGAGGAGAATAAAAGGTGGCTACCAAGAGAACCCCCAGCCTATGGATCTTTGGTTCCCTCCTATTTATAGAGGCCCCCTATAAACCCTAATGGATCTTATCCTGTTAGATATTGAATCTCCATCCAATTACCCAAACCTCTTGGATTAGTGGGTCTCTACCCAATAATCTCTTATTAGCTCTTATTGGATCTCATCTTAGGATCCAATAATTCAGGGGCTTAACGGATATCCAATAAGTTAGGGGCTCCGACGGATATCTCATATCCGAACCTCTACTCGTCGCAATACCTACCATATGTGTGTGACCCTCTAGGCCCAATATCGAGCTGGCTATAAGACATACTTGTCAGAACTCATTCTGACTCAGTAAATTATTATCTCTATAATAATTCACTCGATTCATTGACTGCGGACGTACTAGGCCACTATGTCGTAGTCCCCAGACGATACAGGGGAATCCAATCCTTTGGACCTATCTATTCTCAATTACCATGTATCTATAGTCCCTCATCCATCTAATATCCCATAGACCCTATACCGGGCATGGTGCTATCAGGCCCATACGGTCTCTCCTCGAAGAACTCTTTCTCTCTCAATCTAAATAACCTTGGTCAAGGATTTGTTCGAGTAAGAATACATGAGATATTCCTCTCATGATACCGAGAGTAGATGATCCTCTATTGACACTCAATAGCCCTCGTAAGGTTGGCTACTACTCTCAATAACCAACTGTACTAGATCTGAAACTTCCAAACCTATAAGTCCAGTATCAAAGAGTGGAGTACTCATACAGGATATCCTTGGTGTCTCAAGTTTAAGACCATATACACTACTAGGACTATGGAATCGCTGTCTAAAGTGAGGTATCAATAACCATCCAACATTCCGTAAGCGGATCAATCAGTGAACTCATTCTCTAATGAGCACTTGTACTATATCCTTAGTGTCTCCACACGAGTAGCTATAAAACTAGCCACCTCCATTATATGGATGGGTATACAGCACACTAGTATATCCGATTATCTCGATGTCCCTCTCAAGTAACCTATGACCGGGATTATTTAGGGTTTGTGTTTAAAGGTGAATCAGTCTCATTATCATTATCTCAACACGATCCGATTCCGATTGCACAAATCTAAGGATATCATAATATATGCAACACGTAAGATAAAGTGATAAAATGCCTATTAATAATAAGCAAGAGAAAGAGTGCATATCAAGTCACAAGTGCCATCACTCATGTGATTGGCTTGTAGGGCACATATGACTAACAATCTCCCACTTGACCTAAAGCCAATCACCTACGTGCTTGATCCCCATCAGGCCCCCTCTAACACTCAAAGATAATTTGAGACAATGGCTTGGTTAGTGGATCTGCAATATTATCTTTGGATGGAACTCTTTCTACTACTACATCTCTTCGGGCCACGATCTCTCTAATAAGTTGGAACCTCTTCAGAACACTTCTAATGAGACCCGAGTTCCCTTATTTGAGTAATCACCCTGTAGTTGTCGCAATATAAGGGAATTAGCTCCTCGTTACTCGGGATGACTCCTAGATCTGTGATGAACTTCTTCATCCAGACTCCCTCCTTTGCTGCCTCTACCATAGCAATGTATTTGGCCTTTGTGATCGAGTCAGCAGTAGTGTCTTGCTTGGAACTCTTCCAGCATACTGCTCCTCCATTCAGGGTGAACACATATCCTGAATTAGACTTGCTTTCATCGACATCGAACTGGAAGCTCGAGTCCATGTAGCCCTTAACCTTGAGGCTATTGCCTCCATATACCACTAAAAGATCCTTAGTCCTTCTCAAGTACTTAAGGATGCATTTTACTGCTTTCTAGTGCTCCAAGCCTAGATCTGCTTGATACCTACTCGTGACACTCAGAGCATGTGCTATATCAGGCCTAGTACATAGCATAACATACATGATAGATCCTATCGCTGAGGCATATGGTATCCTATCCATGTGTGCCCTTTCTTCAGAGTCTTTGGGGATATACTCTTGGAAAGTGATATTCCATGTCTCATTGGTATGAGACATATCTTGGAATTTTCCATACCAAATCTTTTGACAATGGTGTTTATGTACCTAGATTGGGATAAGCCAAGCATCCTTTTGGATCTATCTCTATAGATTCGTATCCCTAATACGTAGGATGCTTCCCCTAAGTCCTTCATGGAGAATTGCCTAGATAGTCAAGTCTTTACTGTGGAGAGCATTCCTACAACATTTCCAATGATCAGGATGTCATCTACATATAATATCAAAAAGGTGATAGTGCTCCCACTTACCTTCCTATAAACACAAGGCTCATCTTCGTTCTTAACGAAGTCATAAGATCTGATTGCCTCATCAAATCTTATGTTCCAACTTTGGGAAGCTTGCTTCAGTCCATAGATAGACCTAAGCAACCTGCACACCTTATCTGGGTTATCCCTGGATACGAATCCCTTAGGTTGTATCATATATACTTCCTTCTTGAGGTTACCATTGAGGAATATAGTTTTGACATCCATCTGCCAGATCTCATAATCATAGTGTGCTGTAATAGCCAATAGAATTCGGATGGATTTTAGCATGACTATGCATAAAAAAGTTTCATCATAGTCAACACCTTGTCTTTGACGATACCCCTTAGCCACTAGCCTTGCTTTATAGGTCTCTACCTTTCCATCTACTCCAATCTTCTTCTTGAAGATCCACTTGCAGCCAATGGGTATGATACCCTCAGGTGCATCAACTAGGTTCCAAACCTTGTTGCAGCCAATTACTTTATAGTGCTCCCACTGGGATAAAATCCGATGGTCTTTGAGGAACTAGGTGAACTTTGTACTCAAGTACTCACCTCCTCGATCTGATCGAAGGGTTTTAATACTCTTTCCAGTTTGATTCTCCACTTCATTCTTATATTCCCTAAATTTCTTAAAAGCCTCAGACTTGTACTTCATCAAGTACATATGTCCAAATCATCAGTGAAAGTAATGAAATAGGAGTAACAACCTATGGTATGAGTCGACATGGGACCACATACATCACTATGTATGAGTTCCAGTAACTCAGTGTCTCTCTCTCTCCAGTTCTACTAAATAGAGAGTTGGTCATCTTTCCCAGAAGACAAGGTTCGCAAGTCGCATGTCTCATAGTCAAATAGATCTAGATATCCATTCTTCAGTAACTTTTGAATTCTTCCCTCATGGATATGACCTAGCCTACAATGCCACAGATATCCATTGTTCATCTCTTCTTGTTTCCTCTTAGACTCACTTATACTCATGATGTGTGGAGCAGTATCTAGCATAAATAAATCATTATACAATGTTCCTTTCATGATGATCTCATTATCTAATACTATTGAACAACCATTATCTAAGGCTAGAGGGATGCCCTAAAGACATCTTGGTTGATGACAACAAGGTGGCTAGGGTTTGGTAGGTTATGGAGAAGAAAAAGGACAAAGGTGTAGCACTAGATTTTTCACCAAAAAAATTCTAGCAGTAAAGATGAAATTTTTCTAGCAATTCTCAACAAAGATTCAAGTAAAACTCAAAGGGAATCTATTGGTAAGGGAGAGGTAATGTTGTTAAAAATTTTGTAAAAGGAAATGACTGCAAGAGGTTTAGCAAAATTGAGGATCATAGAAAGATACTTTAGTAGATTTTTATGTCAAAAGTGTCGCAGCTTAGACATAAAAGATCAGTGATTTATATTGAGAATTTTTCGACAAAAACAAAGGAAAATACACTATTAGGAAGTGTCAAAGCCATCATAAAAATTTCATAGAGATTTATATAGAAAAAACATAGTAGTAAGATCAAACAAATAGTGCTATGCTGTTGAAATTCTGTAGTGCATCTTTTGTCGTAGAGATGAAGACTTTATGATGAAAAGTTTATGCAGCAATATAGGAACAATTTTTTTGGATTTTTTGAATAAGGATAACTAAATTGTAGCAGCAGTAAGGTAGGAAAATATAACCTATTGCAATTCATGGGGAGATTAAAGAATGATCTGCGGTGCTAGAGATGATGACGGAATTCGGTAATGATCTTTTAAGCAATTGTGGGAATTGCTTTGGGCAACTGTGAAGGGCGGATGGATGGCTGTGGAAGAGTAGCGAGACACTAAGAACGCCACTCTGATACCAAGTATTAGAACCGTTATAGATTCTAAGCTTGGGGTTGATCTCTTTAGGGGATCGGTCTCCCTGGAAGTCTATAGGGGTTCCCTCCTCCAAGTTGCTGATCAAAGGTTGCTAAAAAGATTGATCTATTCATCATGAAAAGAGGGTGAATACATGGCTATTTATAGGGCTTCTAAACCCCAACTTTTAATAGGACTCTACTTAAGACTCCTACATCTAATCAACTTCTCCTACTCAAGACTCCTTCTAATTAACTTCTCCTACTCAAGACCCCTACTTCTAATCAACTCCTAATGCTTCTCTAAGAAGCAACCTCCAAACTAATCCTAACTTAGCTAGCCTCTTCACCTCTTTAATAGGGATCAGCTAGATAGAATTTATATGAATGCCCTTAGGATTTACAAATTTGCCCCCTTCAATGAAACTAAATTAGGACACTTCTAGCTAGAGTCCTAACAATACCCTAAACTAGGGCGATTGGCTGAGGAGGAGAGAGAGAGAGGAGAATAGGAGGCTGCAACTTAACCATAATGGATCTTACCCTGTTGGGTATTGGATACTAGTCATAGGTGCCCTATAAGCCAGCCACGTGAGTGATGATAAGTTTAATTGATATAATGATATGAACTTGTAGTAAATGTTGGTATTGTGATTATATATATACCAACACTTATGGATTTATGATGTGGTTAATGTTTAGTTGAGTTGGCTTTGGATTTTATGAATCATTGAGTGAAGTGGTGTATGATTATAAACTGCATAGGATTTTATGGGTATAAATTCTATGACTTGAATGATTCTCAGTATTCTCAAATATTAGTTTGGATCCTAGGATTAGATTATTGTTGAATCATAATATTATCGATCTAAGATAGGGTCCCACTTCCTGAATGTGATAAATTTAATTTGGAGGGGGACAAGGGGTGATAGAAGTAAAAGTGCAAACTTGCACATTTCAAGAAGCAAGTGATACATTGCTACACTTGTACATCTTTGAAACTTGCTTTGATGGAATGTTGTAAAGTGATGTAAATCTAGCTTGATATTGTAAAACTTACATATCTTAAACATTTGCTAGATACAACTTCTCCTTTTTGTTGATGACAAAGGGAGAGAAGTATATTAATGATCTCATGCATTGTATGATGTATTGAATATTTTAAAATATTGCATGATTTTTGACATGTTGCTTAGACTTTTTTTTTAAATCCAAAGGTTCTATCAATTTGGCATATTGATAGAAGGAGTTTGTTTAAACTCCGGGAGTTAAGGTTAACTCCGTCATCAATTAGTTATCATCATAAAAAAGGGAGAGATTATTGAATCTTGGATTTTGATGATGAAACTAATTGATTATGTTTTTGATCTAATTATGTTTTGAGTCACGCAGGTCTACTTTCGATCAGGATTAGACAATTGAAGTAGGAAGGATTGATGTTGCGTTGGAGGAAAACATATCAGAAGATTAGATGTTGATTGGAGGATCGATCGACATATCAGTAGAAGGCTTCAGACAAAAAATTCGGTTATCGGGCCAAGAAGAGCGGAGCTGCACCAAGGAGATCGGAGTTGTGGAGTATAACTGCCGATTGGTCAATAGGCCGCAAGAGAGGATGATGCGCTGAAGAACCGGATGAAGCACCGATGGACCAATGACATACCGGGCAATAAATTCGATTAAGTTTTGTAATAAATTATCTAGATCGAAGTAAGATTAGGTCTAATTGGGTTCGAACTGGGCCAACTTAATTAGGAGCTAATTGGACCCGCACCTGGATAGGTTTGGGCCAGTCTTAAGGCCCAAACAGTGTTGTTGAACCCTGTTTAGCGGTGGCACCGTCAGACTTGGGAGGTGGAATCGCCTAGGGTTTAGTCCCCCAAGTGATTTGGACGGTAGTACCGCCTAGTGTCAGACAGTCTGAACGGTGGTACCACAAGACTAGGGTGATGGTACCGCCCAATGTTAGTGTACTGGGTGGTGGTACCGCCCAACACAAGCGGTGGTATTGCCAGCACCTTAAAAACTAGGGTGATTCAAATTTGGGCTCCAAATTTGAATCCCCTTGAGGCCTATAAATACCCCTCATCCTTGGTTAAACATACACTAACTAAGAACATCAAGAGGGAAAATTATGTTATAATCTTATGAGAAATCCTCCTCTCTAGCTCTAAGTATTGGCTAAGTTCGAGAGAGGGGTGAGAGGTCTTGAAAAGGTTAACTCTTAAACATGTAAAAAGAGAATTAAGTTATAAGGGTAGTTAGTCTTCGCCCAGTTGAAAGAAGACTAATAGTGAAAGTCAGTGGCCACGACGAAGGAGGACTCGGGAGTGGACGTAGGTTGGACGACCAAACCACTATAAAATTAGTTTGCATTTACTTTCTTGCTATTTATCCTTACTGTAAACCATTTCACTTTACTTGATCCACTTCCTCATCACTTTCTTATGAACATCTTTAAGTTAAACACGTTTCTGATACGACTTTTATCGAAATGATCCTTTTTGTACGAAATGATTTTCCAAAATCGATAAATTTGATGTAATCTTTACCGCTGCACTAATTCACCCCCCTCTTAGTGCTGAACAAATCCTAATAGTTGCAACAGCTACCATATGTGTATGACCTTCTAGGCCAAATATTGAGTTGACCGTGAGTCATACCTATTAGAACTCCTTCTAACTTAGTGAATTATTATCTATTGGGAAACCTATGGTAGCATCACATGTGTAGCAAAAGAACATAAAATAAAAATCTCAAATTTCTCACAGAAAGTAATTTCTTGTCATCGTGTGAAGATTAGTACGTGAAAAATTACAAAACTGAAAAACTACGTGTATATAAAAGATGTGTTACCTAGAGAGATTATATATCCCTAAAAACCTATGGATTTGTGGGTGAGGATGAATGAGTCAACTGTTCTCGTCTTTAATGATGATCCACATGGCAGGCACTGCAAAGATACTATTAGGAAATCTAGGGGTGACATTATATGCATAGCGGAAGAACAAAAAACAAAATCTTAGGTTTTTACAAAAGGTTTCATCATCATGCAAAGATTGGTACACAAAACCAGCAAAATCAAAAGCAACATATATAAGAAAAATGTCTTACCTAGGGAGATTATATATCCCTGAAATCTTATAGATCTGTAGGGGAGGATGAAGAAGGTCAAGTGTCCTCCTCTCTAGCGGTGATCCACATAGCAAGGGCTGCGAACACGCTCCTTACATTGCTGTCCAAATCTCCATATATGCCTGAAAAGAGCCACTGGTTGAGGAGAAGGGGAGAGGAGAGTAGGAGATGACAACTAAGAAGGCCTAGCTTATGGCCTTTTGGTTCTCTCATATTTATAGAGGTTTCTTGTCAACCTTACCCTAATGGATCTTGCCTTATTGAGTACTGGATCTCTATCCAACTACCCAAGCACCTCAGATTAGTGGGTCTCTACCCAATATTCTCTTATTAGCTCTTATTGGATATCATCCATAAGATCCAATAATTCAGGGGCTTATTAGATATCCAATAAGATAGGGGCTCCAATGGATATTTCATATCCGAACCTCTACTCATCGCAATACCTACCATATGTATATGACCCTCTAGGTCCAATATCGAGTAAGTCATGAGTTATATCTATTAGAACTCCTTATGACTTAGTGAATTATTATCTCTATAATAATTCACTTGACTCATCGACTACGGACGTACTAGGCCACTACATTGTAGTCCTTAGACGATACAGGGGAATCCAATTTTTTGGACCTATCTATCCTTAGTTACCATTTACCTATAGTTCCTTATCTATTTAATATTTTAGAGACCGTATACTAAGCATAATGGTGTCAGGCCCATACGATTTTTACTTGAGGCTCGCTCTAATCAGATTCTCCCAAAGAACTCTTTCGCTCTCAATCTGAATGATCCTAGTCAGGAATTTGTTTAAATAAAAACATATGTGATATTCCTCTCATGACACTAAGAGCAGATGATCCTATATCGACACTCAATTGCCCTTGTAATGTTAGTTGCCACTCCCAATGACCGACTGTGCTAGATTTAAAACTTTCATACCTATAACTCCGGTATCAAAGAGTTAAGTACATGTTGAACTTCAGATTTTAATGATAAAATTAATTGATGAGTTTATGATCTAATTTATGCTCTGAGAAAAGTGATGTAGGACTAACTTTGATTAAAAAAGATAAAATAATTAAAGCAAGAAGAATCAAACGTTAGGCTGGAGTTAGAAATTGGATATCGGGCTGAAAGAATCGAATGTTGCGCCAAGATTTGATGTTGCGAGAGTCAACACACTAATGGATTAAGCATTACACTGAAGGTTTAGACAATACACCAGAAGTTCACCGAGATTTTAGATAAACCAATGACATGCCAAATAACTTAGATTCTTATCTTGTAATTGTTTAGGTCTTAGTTGTCATAGTTAGGTCATAAATTGAGTTAGTTTTTGGTGTAACCATACTAATTGATAGGAGCCCATTGGGCCTGATCTGGGGCTAAGTTGGGCTCATTGGGAAGCCCATTATGTGATTCACATATTGGGTCAGGCAATGGCATCGCCAAACTAGCGGTGGAACCGTCTATAAGCTAGAAAAGTCAAAAGTACACTTTTCTAAGTTGTTAAGCGGTGGTACTCCCTAGATTGGGTAGTGGTACCACTAGCATTAAAGCTAGCAGGTGATGGTACCGCTCAAGCTCACGGAAGTACTACTAGAGCCCCTTCTTCGAGGCTCTACAAGTGGTGGTACCGCCCAATGTAGGTGGTGGTACCGCTCATGCCCGAAAGACTCAAAAATTTAAATTTTGGCTCCATTCTTGAAGCTATTTGTGGTTTATAAATACCCCACTCTTTCTTGCTTGAGATAGCAAAAATTGAGAAGAAAAGAAAATAAAAAGGCTTGTGACTCTAGAGTTGTAAAAACTTGAAAAGTCTTGAGTGTTCCCCTCCTCTTTAAAAGTTTAGAGTCTATTTAAAGGAGGTGTGAGACTTGTAAAATGTTCTCTCCTAAACCTGTGAAAAAGAGAGAGTTATAAAGAGGATAGTTGATCTTTGCCCATTGAAAAAGATCGTTAGTAAACGCCGATGACCTTGATGGAAGAGAAATCGGGAGTGGACATAGGTTGCGATGATTGGACTACTATGAATTTAGTGTGCACTTTTATTCTGCTCTTCATTGCTATTGTTTTCCATTTTAATTGCTTATTACACTTACTCTAAGTCAAGCACACTTTCGATATCATTTCCGATATGATTTCATCGAACAAAGCTTTTCTAAATCATCAAAGTTTTATGAAAATACTAATTTACCCCCCATCTTAGTATCGATACAATCCTAACAGTTGGTATTAGAGCTAAGATTTTCTTATTTAGATTAATACCCACCTAAGAGAAATGACTTTTTCAACAATCAAGAGGGTTACTCTATCACTCGTCCTCTTATATTCAATAGGACGAAATATACATATTGGAAAACATGTATAAGGATTTTTCTAATTTCTATGGACTTTGATTTATGGAATACTATAGCATATGATTTTCAAAAATCCTTTAGACCAATGAATGAATGGAATGACCTAGAGAAAAAAATATTATTTTTAAATATGAAAGCTATGAATGCTTTATTTTGTGCTTTAGACAAAAATGAGTTTAATCGTGTTTCTATATGCGAAACTGCACATGACATTTGGCAGAAGTTATACATGAAGGCACAAGTAGAGTTAAAGAGTCTAAAATTAATCTTTTGATACATAGTTTTGAGTTGTTTCGAATGAAATCAAGTGAAACCATTGGAGATATGTACACCCATTTTATGGATGTAATCAATGGTTTAAAAACACTTGGTAAAAGTTTTACTAACCTTGAACTTGTAAATAAAATACTAATATCCATTTCAAAAAAATTCGGATTGAAAAGTAACGATAATACAAGAAGCAAATGACTTGAATAATTTCTCACTCGAAGAACTTATCGGGTTATTAACGACCAATGAAATGACTTATATGACACATAATAAACATGAGAATAACGTTTCAAAGAACAAGAAAGATATGACACTTATAACTAAAGAAGACAACTCAAGCGAAAGCTCAACTGATAATGATGACTTTGCACACCTCATAAGAAAATTTAAAAAATTAATAAAAAAATAAAATAAATCTTGTAAAACAAGATAATAAGAACAAAAATGAACTAAGAAAGGACACAATCATTTGCTATGAATGCAATAAGTCAGGGCACTTCAAAAGTGAATACCCTCAACTAAAGAAGAAGCTGCCTAAGAAGAAGAAAGCACTCAAGGCGACTTGAGATGAATCAAGTACATCCGAAGACGAGAAGCAAACCAATGAAGAAGATGTGGCAAACTACACTCTAATGGCCCCCAATGACGAGGTAAGTGACTCAATCGAAACTCATTTATCTTATAATAAATTATCAAGTGCTTTTCATGATTTATATGATGATTTTAAATTAGTTGGTAAGAAATTTAAATTACTAAAAAGGATTATGCTTTTCTCTCTAGTGAATTTAAAAAATTAAAGAATAAGGATGATAATTACATGTAACTGAAAGGATCAAAAGGCACTAAGAGGGGGGGTGAATTAGTGCAGCGGATTAAACTCGTATTCTTGAAAACGATTTCGCAAAGAAACACAAGTTCGTAGGAAGATTTTGATTCGATTTAAAGAGAACTTGAAAGTAATTGCTTGTGAAAAGGAACTAACTATGAACTTGCAGCCAAGAAATGAAATGATTCAGAAATATAAACACTCACACATTTAAGGACACAATGATGTATAGTGGTTCGGTCAAATGACCTACATCCACTCTTGAAGCCTTTGCGATGAGGCTCCGCTCTTCCACTAGCAAGTCCTTTGAAGGGGAAGGATCAAACACCCTTTTACAACCCTTTACAAGATGTTCACACTTGTACAAGATCTCTCAAGAAGAAGAAGAAGGTGAACACTTAGCAAAGAAAACAACACTTTTCAAAACTCTTCAAAAGCTCAAGACTCAAACTTTTTCTTGCTCAAAGGGTGCCCTTTCAGGTGAGAAAGGGGGTATTTATAGATCCAAAGTGGATTCAAAATTGGGCTCCAAATTCCAAGTGAATTTGGAGTTCCCCATGTTCCCCAGTGGTCAAGCGGTGCCACCACTGTCGGCGGTGCCACTCAGCGGCGTGCCACCGCTGTGTCGATCTTTGGATCCGTGCGTCTGGCGGTGCCACCGCTTGAGCGGCGGTGCTACCGCTCGATCCGTGCTGGCGGTGCCATCGCCCACCAGCGGTTTCCATCGCCGTCGGTGTCTGGCGGTGCTACGCCTGACAACAGCGGTTCCACCGCTTGTGTGTGTGTGCAGGGTGGTGCTACCATTGCTATAGTAACCAGCTACAAGAATCGGCTATAGTACCGGACTCACGATGATGAGACTCTGATAGCATGCACGTAGCATTCATGCACGTGTCATTTGGTTCGGTTTGGGCCAAAATTTTGGCCCAAACTCATCCTAATCAAGGCCCAATGCAGGTCTAGATAGGATTAACACCTATTCTATACCCTAATTAAGTGCTAACTATGATCTTCTAAAGCCAAATTATACCAACACCATCAAGTTATCCTCCAGAAGAGTTTTCCGGCGATCTTCCCAGGTGGACTCCCAAGCGGCTCCGGATTCTATGGTGAGTTCAACGAGTCTTTGGCACCCTTCCGAACCTTCTCGGTTATCTCCGCGAACCTCCGACGATCTTTCCGCGAACTTCCGAAACCTTCGGCAAGTCCCCGATTTCATCTCGGTTGGCTGTAAAGACACTTCCGATGATCCTTGGACTTCTACGGTAGACTCTTGAACTTCTAGCAACTTGACTTTGGTAATTTGCTCTATCATAGTTAATCCTACACATAAACAAACAAACACTCTACGCCGATCTAGACAGTTATTACAACACAAATTGACATTCGATTTGCGTCTCTAAGACGTCATTGGTCGGTGCTTCGTTCGATCCTTTGGCACATCGTCCTCTTTTGCGGTCCGTTGCCCAATCGGCGGATGACCTCCGTAACCCCGATATCCTTGGCGCAACATTAATTCCTCTAGTGTCAACTGTCTAATCCTGATCGATAGTAGACCTGCGTAACTCAAAACGTAGTTAAACAATAAACCACAATCAATTAGTTTTCATCATCAAAATCTATAATTCAACAGTAACCTCTTGTACTCAATGTAAAGAGTTAGACTTAGTTAAAAAGGAAAATATGGTTCTACAACAAATATTAAAAAATTTTAAAATTAGAAATAAATCATTAAACATAATCCTTGCTTAAAAAAAGTTCATGTATATAGAAAAGTAGGAATTAATTTTATGAGTAGCAACACTAAATAAAAATTGACTATATTTGTTAAAGGACCCACATTACATGTTTTCCCTAAAAATAAATATAATTTTTATGGTAGATATGGACAATTTACTTATAAATGTTCATTTAAAAAATATAGCTTACATAAATTAGTTTGGGTTCCTAAAGGAACCATAAATAACTCAATGCCATTAGTTAAAATAGGTAGATCTTTTCATGAGAAACCCAAAGCTAAATAGGTTCCTAAAGCAAAGCTGATAGAACCCCAAAGGAATTCTATAGAGATTGATCTTTGAGGGGGATCAACCCTTGGAACGCTATAGGGATTCCACCCTCCAAGTAGCCTGGTGGCTGCAATTGTAGATTGATCTTTCTTATTCCAAAGAGGTGGAGGCTACAAGCTTATATAGAGCTCCAAACCCTAACCCTAGGGGTTGCTTCCTAAGTGAACTACCCAATTTGCCCTCAACCTTAGCGGGCCGGCCCAGTAACAAGGGGGGTGGCGGCTAAGAAGCTCAAAGACCCAAATATAAACCCTAGCCTCTCTTCTTCATAGGATAGAGGTGACTAGGTGGGGTTTATTACATTCTCACAGGGTTTTTATTAGCTGTTACATGGTTGAGTAGGACCTAACCCTGCTAGGGTCCTATCAAGCCCGCCCTCTTCAAATCAGCCTTGTCCTCAAGGCTGGGGTTCCATGAACTCAGGGAACCGAGACTTCAGCTCCTCATATGATTCCCATGTGGCATCTTCAAGTGGTAAATTAGTCCAATGTACTAGTACTTCAGTAGAGGGACGTCGACGACGCATCACGACTCTGCGGTCGAGGATGGCTTGTGGTTGGGCTTGAATATTTCCATCATCAGTGGTGTTGGGCAGTTGGATCTGGGATACCTCGTGTTCTCCCAACTTGGGCTTCAAGCATGACACGTGGAAGACAGGGTGAATTTTGGCATCTTTAGGTAATTTAAGTCTGTACGCCACAGCTCCAATACGCTCTATGATCTGATAGGGCCCATAAAAACGTGGAGATAGCTTCATGGAGGCTCGTGTGTTGATGGATAGTTGCTTGTATGGTTGTAGGTGAAGAAAAACCCAATCTCCTACTAAAAATTCTCTTTCACTTCTTAGTGTGTGTCACTGTCGCTTCATTCTAGCTTGAGCGGTAGAGAGATTATTCTTTAGCAGCTGTAGGAGTTTGTCCCTGTCAATTAAATCTTGGTCGACCTGATCTACCTTAGCTGAGCCAATTACATACTTTGGAATCACAGGAGCCGGCCGACCATATAATGCTTCATATGGGGTACATTTTGTAGATGAATGATATGTAGTATTATACCACCATTCGGCCCAGGGGAGCCATTTCGTCCACTCCTTTGGTCGATCACTAGCGAAACACCGAAGGTATGTCTCTAAACATCTGTTCACCACTTCTGTTTGGCCGTCAGTTTGTGGATGATATGCAGTGCTCATCTTGAGTTTGGTGCCCTGTAACTGAAATAACTCGGTCCAAAATTTACTAGTGAAGACCCTGTCACGATCACTTACGATGGACCTTGGCATCCCATGTAGTTTAATAATATTTTCTATGAAAATCTGAGCAATACTAATAGCAGTGTAGGGATTTCGCACAGCACAAAAATGAGCATATTTCGTAAGTCGATCAACCACCACAAGGATTGTGCTTTTACCTTTGGAAGGTGGCAACCCTTCGATGAAGTCCATGGAGATGTCAGTCCATACCGAGTCTGGTATAGGTAGTGGTTGTAGTTTCCTTGGACTTGCCACTGTTTCACCTTTTTGCTGTTGACATACATCACATTGTGCTACGTATTCAGAAATAATTTTTTTCATCCCTTTCCAATAAAAGTTTTGCTTCACTCTTTTGTAGGTTCTTAGAAATCCGGAGTGCCCTACAAAAGGTGTGGAGTGCATTTCGTGCAGAATGACTTTGATGCAAGGGGAGTTTGGTATAAGCACAATACGACCTTTATAGCATAGATCCCTCGAATCCCAAGTATAGTGAGCTATTGCGCTTGGATCCTCCTCTAATTTTTTGATGATGTTGCTGGTTTCTGGATCCTTCTTCCATTCCTCCCCCTCTGGTTGGTGCTGGAGATGCATAAGAAAGCCACCATTTATCTTGTGTAAAACTTTCTCCATTTGTTGGGTTGAAAGCGGTGGTTACGTTGCTTCCACGCTTCCGCGTAGAGTGACTATTTACCTTTGCAATAGAATTTCATAATCAATTTGGAAAAGTTCCAAGAGACATCACCTAGTGTCGTCAGCCATTCTATGCCCAGCACAGCCTCATAATCATTAATTGGTAGGAGGAAGAAGTCGGCAACAATTTCTTGGCCCTGCAGTAATAGTTTCACCTGTGGGCATCTTTGGTCGCATTTTAGGATTCGGCCGTCGGCAACCTTTACGTCGAACTTGCTGCAACCTTCGATATAGAGCGCCATCACAGCAGCAATCTTACTATGTAGAAAATTATTAGTACTGCCTGTATCGATGAGAACAGTGATTGGTTGTTGTTTGAGCAGGCCTCCAACTTTCATCGTTTGCGGATTTGAGTAGCCGGCTAGCGCATGTACCATAAAGTTGGTTGATCGTGGCTCTTCTTCCACATCTTCATCCTCATGTTCAAGACTCTCTTCTGGCTGTTCACTGATCTTTTCTTCCACTGGTTCAATCACAAGAAGTCTCCCCTTTTACAACGATGCTCGCGGCTCCACGGCTCGTCACAATGCCAACATAACCCCTTAGCAGATCGGTCTCGAAGCTCTTCTCTTGTCAACCTTTTTGATGCAGGAGCTCGGTGATAGTAGGCGAGGCTGAGGGCTTCAATATTTCTGGTCGGGAGCGACCCTAGTCCTCCGGGCTTCATGGTTCAATCGCTCCTCCTGAAGTCGTGCGAAGAGATGGCTGCCATAAGCGTGTACGGTTGTCGCGCTTTAACTTCTCCCGGATCTCGGCTTCAAGCCCTCAATAAATGTCCCCAATAACTGTTTTTCAGACCAATCACGAGTTTGATTAGATAACCTTTCAAACCTGGTTTGATACTCTGGATGGTGGAGGTTTGTCGGATCTTTGCTAGTTGTCCGTCGATGTTCTCGTAATCGGTTGGTCCGAAACGGATCAACAGTCCTTCTTTGAATTGTCGCCATGAGAGGACTCCATGAGTATGTTCAAACCAATCAAACCATTGTATGGCATCTCCTTCAAGATGTATAGCTGCAATTTCTACCATAGATGCATCTGCGGTTTTGTGGTACCGAAAATATCACTCACGGCGAGATCCAACCAATCGGGTCTCCTTCTTCCCATCTAGGGAAGTCCACCCTCATGCGTGGATAGTAGGGATCGATCATAGAGCCTCCCTTCTCTTGGGAGTCATCTCTTCGATCAGAGCTCTCTCCTTGATGAGATTTCTTTGGGCTCGGTGTTCTACCGAAACTGAGTTCGGCAAAGAGAGCCCGAATCTTATCCTCCATTCGCGTCTCGAAGGCTTCGAATTTAGCATTTATCGCCTCCTCGGATGCCATAGTATATGACTCCAGATCTGTAATATTAAGATCTCTCTTTTGTTGCCGGCTTAAAGGCATGAATTGTTTGAGGGAAGTGGTGGTTGAAAGGGTTTGTGGATCGGTGGATGTAGGTTACGGTTTAGGCTTGTTTTGTGGCTATTTTGGGTGCTGTTTGGGGCTGCGATTTGATGGAGTTTTGGACTGAGATGGTAGTGGATAAAGGTTAGGGAAGAGGGTTTTAGATCTGTGGTAGATCGCAGCAAAGATTTGACAAAAATCAGTAGCAATTGCTGCCTATGTGCGCTGCCTCGTAAGAGAAGAATTATCGTCGAAGAAATAGTGATTTCTCGACGAAATTTGCAGCGAAAACTCAGGGATTTGAGGAGGGGTTTTGATGGTAGAATCTTAGTTTATATAGCAACAAGGATAATAAATTGGATCAAGAAATTTTGGCAGCAAAGCAGTAAGAAATCGGTGCAAGTTGCGATAGCAGAATTCTCATCAAAAAATTTTAGCAGTTTGTGACGAGAGATTGCAGCAACACACGAATTTGTTTTTGTGATGAATTCCACAATAGATCAATCACGGATGGGAGCCAAGATGATCTATGAGGTGCACAAAAAATTTCGTTCAAAAAGGATAACAATTAGATCGGTTAAAGGCAGCAACACGCGGCTGAAATTTTCTGCAGTAATCCTTCGTTCGCAAAGATGGTAACTTTTGCAACGCAAGGAATTCGCAGCAAGGGATCGATAGAAAAACTTCTTTTTGATATTTTAGATGAAAATTTACAGCAGCAAAAGGTATTGGTGGTAGAAAAATACCAGATCTCTGATGCAATTGGAGGTGGCGACTGTAGATTGATTTGATCTACGTCAAGAGATGACGATGGAGACGACGACGTCAAGAGCAATTGTGGGAATTGCTTGGCTAATGGTGGGCGGCAGGGATGGTAGCAAAAGCAGCAAGATCGCTGCTCTGATACCAGATGATAGAACCCCATAGGAATTCTATTGAGATTGATCTTTGAGGGGGATCAACCCTTGGAACGCTATAGGGGTTCCACCCTCCAAGTAGCCTGGTGGCTGCAATTGTAGATTGATCTTTCTTATTCCAAAGAGGTGGAGGCTACAAGCTTATATAGAGCTCCAAACCCTAACCCTAGGGGTTGCTTCCTAAGTGAACTACCCAATTTGCCCTCAACCTTAGCGGGCCGGCCCAGTAACAAGGGGGGCGGCAGCTAAGAAGCCCAAAGACCCAAATATAAACCCTAGCCTCTCTTCTTTATAGGATAGAGGTGGCTAGGTGGGGTTTATTACATTCTCACAGGGTTTTTATTAGCTGTTACATGATTGAGTAGGATCTAACCCTGCTAGGGTCCTATCAAAAGCTTCATTTTTTGAAGATATGTCTATAATCAAAAGCTAGGGGCAAGAGATGGTATCTTGATAGTAGATGCTCAACATATATGACCGGAGATCTAACACATTTCTCTAAGCTCACTAGCCAAAACGAAGGATATGTTACCTTCGGAGATAATAATAAGGAAAAAATTATTAGCAAATAAAATATAGGTAATAAATCAAACTTTTTGATTGAAGATGTTTTATTAGTAGATAGTTTAAAACACAAACTACTAAATATTAGTTAATTGTGTGATAAAGAATATAGCATCAAATTTGAATCTAATGCTTGCATTATAGAAATACCATACAAAAATAAATCTATGATTGCCTTAAGAAGTAATAATGTGTATTCTATTGATCTTGATGATTTTTATGATGAAACTTATTTTTTAGCTTTAAATAATGATGCATGGCTTTGGTATGGAGACTAGGTCATGCTAACATGAAACTAATCTCACAAATTGCAACTATAGAACTCGTAAGAGGAATCTTTGGCATTAAATTTATCAAAGACAAAGTTTACGATGCATGCCAACTAGGTAAACAAATAAAAAGTAGCTTTAAATCTAAAAATCAACTAAGCACCTCTAGATCACTACAATCAATCCATATAGATTTATTTGGACCAATTGATATCACAAGTCTAGGAGGTAGTAAATACACTTTTGTGATTGTTGATGATTATAGTAAATATACTTGGATATACTTCTTGGCATATAAAAGTAATTACTTTAAATATTTTACGAAGCTTTGTAAATTAGTTCAAAATGAAAAAGGTTTTATGATTCATCTATTCGTAGTGATCATGGTAGTGAATTTAAAAATCAAGATTTTTAAGATTTTATAATTTAAATGGGTACAACTACAATTTCTCTACTCCAAGAAATCCATAACAAAATAAATTTGTGAAGAGAAAAAAAAGGATTTTACAAGAGATGGCAAGAGCTATGCTTAATGAATATAGCCTTCCTAAATATTTTTAGTCCGAAGCCATTAACACGATGTGCTATGTCATAAATAGGGTTCTCATAAGATCTCTCCCATTTAAAACTCCATATAAATTATGGAATAATAAAATATCTGACATTTCATATTTTAAAGTTTTTGGTTGTAAATATTTTGTTTTAAAAGAAAAAGATGCCTTAGAAAAATTTGATGTAAAATATGATAAAGGCATATTTCTTGGATATTCCTTTATTTCTAAAGCTTATCCCCTTTTTAATAAAAGAACTTTAGCTATTAAGGAATCCATCCATGTTATTTTTAATGAAGTTTTCAAATTTAAGAAAAATAATTTTGATGATGATCTTGATTTTGATAATTTGAATTTAAATAAAAATTCTTCACTCCCTCGTAACTTGGATGCATCTACTTCCAAAGAATCTTTACCCAAGGAATAAAAGTATGTAGATACTCATCTTAAGGAGCTAATCATTAGAGATATATCAAAAGGTGTTTATACTCTTTTTAAAAAATTTTGTGTGAATACAACCTTTTTGTCTCAAATTGAACCAAAATGCATTGACGATGCTCTAAAAGATGGTTCATGGATTTTTGCAATGCATGAGGAGTTAAATCAATTTAAGAGAAATGAGGTATTGAAGCTTATTCCTAAACCTAGTGACTATCTAGTATTTGACACTAATTAGATCTTTAAGAATAAACAAGATGAACTTAGTATCGTGATTTGAAACAAGCCTAGATTAGTAGCCAAAGATTTCAACGAAGAAGAAGGTATTAATTATGAAGAAACCTTTGCTCCTATGGTAAGACATGAAGCCATAAGGATACACCTTATCTATGCTTATTGTAATAAATTTAAGTTATTTCAAATGGATGTCAAAAGTGTTTTTCTTAATGAGTTTATTTTTGAAGAAGTTTATGTTGAACAACCACCCAGTTTTGAAAATATTCTTTTTTCAAATCATATTTATAAGTTATCTAAGGCTCTCTATGGATTCAAATAAACCCCAAGGTCTTGGTATGAGAGACTCAGTTCATTTCTTATTAAGAATGACTTTTAGAAAGGCAAGGTCGATACCACATTATTTATTAAATATTTTAAAAATAAACTTTTTATTGTTTAAATTTATGTTGATGATATTATTTTTGGTTCTACAGATAAATCTTTATGTGAGTCTTTTACCAAAAATATAAGCTAAGAATTTAAAATGAGTTTAATGGATGAATTGATATTTTTCTTATGATTGTAAATTAAGCAACTAAGTGATGGAACTTTTATTCATCAAACTAAGTATACTTTAGATCTATTAAAATGATTTAATATGGATAGTGTTAAGGCTATTAACATACCAGTGAGCACTTCTAAAAAATTAGATATGGATCATGATGGAGAATGTTTTGATCAAAAGACTTATAGGGGTATGATAGGTAGTTTACTATACCTTACTCCAACTAGACCTGATATTATGTGTAGTATTGGACTTTGTGCTAGATTTCAATCTAATATTAAACAATCTCATTATAAAGTAGTTAAGAGGATTTTTAGACACCTAAAAGGAACACCCAATCTAGGATTATGGTATCTAAAATCTAAAAATTTTCATTTGATTATATATGTCGATGCGGACTTTGTAGGATGTAGAATAGGTAGAAAAAGCATATATGGAACATGTCAACTCCTAGGCCATGCACTTGTTTCTTGGTCTTCCAAGAAATAAAATTCTATTATATTATCTACAACTAAAACTAAATATATAGTAGTTAGTGTATGTCGTGCATAAGTTATTTGGATGAATAACACTTTAGAAGACTATGAACTTTACTTGAAAACTATCCTTGTATTTAACAAGAGTTGACTAACTCCCGATTCCTCTTCATTTAAGGCCATCGACTTTCCACTAGTAGTCTCCCTTCTAACGGGTGAAGACTAACTCCCTTATAACATCATCTCCTTTAAACGGGCTTAGGAGATAACCCTTACAAGCACTCACTCCTCTCTTTAAGCTGAAATCTATCCAAGGCTAGAGGAGGGATGTTTTGGAGTGATTTTTACAGTGTTTTGTTTCTTTCAAAGTTTGTGTGCTTGTGTGTTCTCCCCAAGGATGAGAGGGGTATTTATAGGCTCTAATTGGATTCAAACTTAGTGCCAAAAATCATCACATCTTGGGTCTTCCAAGTACTGACGGTATCACCGCCTAGTACACCCTAACACTGGGTGATACTACCGTTACTCGAGCGGCACCACCACTTAGGCACACTGGTCTATTAGTGTCCTGGGTGGTACCATCGTCCCAGTCTGACGATGCCACCATAAGATAGGGTTCAACATTACTGTTTGGGCCTTAAGTCTGACCCAAGCCTATCCGAGTACGGGCCCAATTGGCTCATAACTAGGTTGGCCCAATTATAACCCAATTAGACCTAATCCTACTTTGATCTAAATAATTATTATTATAATATGAATCAAAATGTCGCTTGACACATCATTAGCCCATCGGCACTTCACCCATTACTTCGACGCTTCGTTCGTTACTTCGACTCTTCATCCATTTCTTTGATGCTTTATCCTCTCTTGTGACCTATTGCCCAATCAATAGTTGACCTCTGCAACTCTGATCTTCTTGGTGCAACTTCACTTTTCTTGGACCAATGCCCGATTTTCTTGTCCAAAGCATTCTGCCGATCATCGATCGGAACTCCAGCTCGACGTCTAATCTCCCGACGTGTTCTCCCCCAACACAACATTGATTCTTCCTATATCAATTATCTAATCCTGATTGAGAGTAGACCTACGTGACTCAAAACACAATCAATTAGTTCATCATCAAAATCTGAGATTCAACAATCTCCCCCTTTTTAATGATGATAACTAATTGATGACAGAGATAACTTTAACTCCTGGAGTTTAAACAAACTCCCACTATCAATATGCCATATTGATAGTACCCTTGGATTTAAAAAAAATCTAGGTAACATATCATCAAGAAAATCATGCAAATATATAAAATATTCAATATAATGTATGATATCATCAATCTACTTCTCCCCCTTTGTTATCAACAAAAAAGAGAAGTTGCATCTAGCTAGTTTAAAAGATATATAAATTTTTACAATCATACTAGCAAGATTTACAGTATACAAGCATAGAAGCATAGTAGGTGTAAGATTGCTAAGTTTGCATTTTTGCTTCTTTTGAGATAGCAACTCTTTGCTTCTCTTTAGATTACTCGATTGCAATTTTTGATAGTGTTCATGATAGCAAGTTTGTCCTTCTCTTGTAAGAAGTGCAAGCTTTGCCTTTCTTTGTAAGTTCGCAGTTTTTGCAATACACTAGCAAGTAGTTTTTGCTTTCTCTTTGAAGTATGCAAGCTAGCAAATTCTTTTCTCCTCATTTGTCATTGTCAAAAGGGAGGAAGGAATATAATCATACAAAAATTTTCTTAACATTCATTTTTAAGTTATGACAAATGAGGCATCACAAATTTTATCCATACTTCAATCATGTCATGAGCATCAAGAAGTCAAATGACATATCATGATTAATTTGAATAAGTCTCTTCTTTTGCAAAGAAGAAACATAGGAGAGCAAATAAAAATCATGATTCATGCGTAAGAATTCTCAAGTTATCAAGATCATGAATTCATAAAAATTCAAGTATTGAGTTCTGAGAAATCAAAAGACAAGTTGCATTTCATTTGAAAAAAATTCTATTTTGATAAACAGAAAAAGAATGATAAATGATCTTGATTTATAAAAAAACTTTAAGTTATAATTGTCAAGATCATGATTTCAATAAAATTTCTTTATAGCAAAATGAAATTATTTAGAACTTGATTCAAGCATTATATATATCTCAAAAAGTCATGATTCCAAGGGATTAAGAGAAGAGTCAAGAGTCATTAAAAAATCTCATTCAAATTCAACTCGACAACTCCATACTCATCATTAAAATCATTTTCATAGATTCATATAAATGGATTCTTTAACACTTCACCAAAATCTCATTCATAATTCAAAAGATTCACAAAATAACATAAATGAATTCATCGCTTGTCTTTCATGGAAAAATTGAGAACTTTTAGAGAGAGAGATTTCAAGAAACATGCATTTCCTTTTTATGATTTATTTCATATAAGCATGCCTTAGTCTTTAATAGAAATAAGTATCAATGTTCAAAAGCGAATGACAAACTTCATCATAAAAACCATCAAGTTGAAAGATATAACACATTAACCATGCAACATCTTCCAACAAAAATTTGATTCATCATGATAATGTGTTTCATTTTAAGTTGTATGTTTCATGTAAGTGTGCTCAAGTTTTACATATGAAAGCCATCATCGTATAAATTCGAAATACAAAATTTCATCAAAACCATCAAGACCAAAAACATTATTCTAAAACATAGGATTTCAATTATCATTGCTTCAAATCCTCATGCATGATAACAACCTTTTAATCTTTTCATTGTCAAGGATAATTTCATAAGGTATGTTGAAAATTTTTATTCGAAAGTCATGTATCATCATATAAATAAGAAATTATCATCAAAATCTTTCATTCAGAAATTTTATTTAGAGCAATGTAGATTGATTACATGTAAGCATGCGCAAGTTCTTTTTCTACAAAAGATGTGTATCAAGTTTAAAACCGAAAAGGTGATTTCATCTTCAAAACCTCATCAAGACCAAACACATCAAACATCATGATAGTACATTTTACCATTTTTATGTGTTTCATTTCATGCAAATTGATTGTTTTCATACGAGTATGCTCAAGTTTTTTGTATAAACAGTGTGTATCAAGTTTAAAACCAAAAAGCAAATTTTATAAAACAAATCATCAAGATACACATTGTTGAATCTCGGATTTTGATGATGAAACTAATTGAGTGTGTTTTATTGTTTAATTGTGTGTTGAGTTACGCAGGTCTACTATCGATCAGGATTAGACAGTTGATGCTGGAGGAATTGACATTGCGCTAGAGGTGATCATGTCAGGATATTGGATGTTGAGCCGGAGGTTCGGTCGACTATCGGCAGGAGGCTTCGGACGTCGGGCATCGAGCCAAGAAGTGCGGAGTTGCACCATGGATATCGGGGTTACGAAGGTCAACCGTCGATTGGGCAACAAGCTGCAAGAGAGGGCGATGTGCCGAAGGATCGGACGAAGCACCGACCAATGATGTGCTGGGCAACTGAATGTCAATTCGTGATGTAGTAACTGTCTAGATCAAGGTAGGGTGTTTGGTGTTTGTTTGTGTAGGAGTAACTACGATAAGGATGAAGATGTAAATCGAAACAAAGGGCCGAAGTCAAGTGCGATGGATCATTGGGAGTTCGAGTGTTCGATGGAAGTCCGAAGATTCGTTGGGAGTGCTGTCGGAACCGGCCGAGAACGAGTAGGGAGCTTGCCGAAGGGTTTTTCGGAAGTTCGCCGGAAGGTTCGTCGCAAGTTCACGGAGCTTGCCAAGAAAGATCGGAGCTTGCCAAGAAAGATCGGAGCTTACCAAAGAAGCTCCGGGGAACTTGCCAAAATCATCGTGGAGTCTGAGAGCTTACCGGGAGTCCACAAGATGGTTTCCGAGGGATCGTCGGAAGACCGCCAGAAGTTCGTCGGAAGCTCGCCGGAAGAAGACTTGACTTGCAGACTTTATAATAGCTTAGGAATGTCTTTAATTTCGTAGTTAGCACATTAATTTGGGTTAGGATTAGGTGTTAATCCTATAAACCCAAAGTAAGGGCCATTCGGCCTTGATTTGGACAAGGTTGGGCCAAAAGTTTTTGGCCTAAACCGAACCAGCAGCCACGTGCTGGGCGGTAGCACTGCCCAGCCTGGGACGGTAGCACCGCCCAGTGCTTGGAAAGCTAGGCGGTAGCACTGTCTGGCTGGGGCGGTAGTACCGCCCCTACTGTGTCAGTCTAACACTATGCAGGTGGTAGCACCGCTTGACACCAGGAAACTCAAAATGAATTCAAATTTGGAGCCCAAATTTGAATTACTTTGAGGCCTATAAATACCCCTCACATTCTTGGATGAAACAAGGCTAGAACTAAAAAATAGAAGGGGGAAAACTCTCTTGAAAGTGTTCAAAATCTTCCCTCTTAGTTTGAAGTGTGTTCTAGTCCAAGAGAGGGTGAAAGGCTTTGTAAGGGTTATCTCCTAAGCCCATCAAAAGGAGAGGAGATGTAAGGGAGTTCATCATCGCCCATTGGAAGGAGGATAGTTAGTGGAAAGCCGGTGGCCTTAAGCAAGAGGAATCGGGAGTGGACGTAGGTCAGATGACTGAACCACTATAAAAATCTGGTTTGCATTTACGTTCTTGCTATTTACTTTGCTGCAAATCCTTTCCACTTGCTGTCTTATTTACTCAACTTCATCTTCATCTTATTACGTATGCTTTAAAGTTAAAACATAATCTTTCCGGGTTCAAACAAAACGTTGCTTTCATCAAACGAAGTTTCCGAAGCTTGTTTTAAATCGCTGAAAAGTGATCGTTTTATCCGCTGCACTAATTCACCGCCCCCTCTTAGTGCCGCTCGATCCCTAACAATTGGCATCAGAGCCACGTTCTTTCTCTTTCGGATTTACACCCGTGAGAAATGGCTCTAAATGGTTTTCAAGAGGGCTTTTCGATTTTTCGTCCACCGTTCTTTAATGGTTCGGACTACACATATTGGAAAACTCGAATGAGAGTTTTTATACTTTCAATGAATTTGGATTTATGGAACATCATCGAAAATGGCTTTCAACCTTTCTCTAAACCGACGAACGAATGGTTGGATTTGGAGAAAAGGTCTTTTACCTTGAATGCAAAGGCTATGAATGCCTTATTTTGCGCTTTAGATAAAAATAAGTTCAACTGAATTTCTACGTGTGAAACGGCTTTTGACATTTGGCGAACTCTTGAAATCACGCACGAAGGAACGAGTAGAGTCAAAGACTCGAAAGCTAATATTTTGATGTACGATTTTGAGATTTTCCGAATGGCACCAAGTGAGACTATCGATGACATGTTCTCCCATTTCTCGGATATCATCAATAGTCTAAAAGCTCTTGATAAATGTTTTTCAGATTTTGAACTCATAAACAAGATTTTAAGATCTCTTCCAAAAAGATGGGATCCGATAACAACCGCAATATAAGAAACAAAAGATCTAAATAACTATCCTATTGATGAACTTATTGGGTCTTTAAAGACCTATGAAATGAGTTTCTTGGAACGTTTTGAACTCAATGAACACATGGACCACCTTCTAAAGAACAAGAAGGATTTGAAACTCCGAACTATGAAATGCCACTTGAGTGATGACTCAAGTGATGAGGACAATGAAGAGGACATTGAACTTTCAATGAATCTTAATAAGTTCATTAAACAAAAATCTAAAATGAACAATGAACTTGAACGGAGGATGAGGCCAAAGAAGAAGAAGAAGACTTGCAAAGAAAAATCAAGGAAAGAAGAAGCAAACTACACTTTAATGGGCTTCGTCAATGAGGTAAGTAACTTAACTCCCTTGAGTTGTTATGAAATTACATGATGTTTTTCTTGAGTGCTTAACTTAGTTAGTAGGAAATAAAATTTTATTTTATGCTTTTTCTTTCTAGGATTTTTGAAAAGTAAATTTTTTGATGAATGATGATAACGATTGTACACCTATTATGATTAATCTACGCATGTGTATCTTAATGTTTTTATTGCTTTTCATGATGCTTGACGATTTTATATCATGCATGAGCTTTTGAAGTAATAAAGTGTCATATTGTGATGATGAAACTTATTTTTCAAATTTATAAATAGATGCATGATTTTGGCAAAAATTTGAACATGGCCTTTTAACATAAAAATTGAAAGTGTGCTATCATTTTTATGTATTTGGTCTTGACGGTTTTATGAGTAAGCTTGTGTTTTATTTTGATACATATTTTCATAAAAATTTTGAATATGCTCACATCAAATTGCTTAAAATGAAAATATTTTTTTTCATTCTATTGAGATGAATGAATTCATGTTATGAGTCTTGTGAATCTCATGAAAATAAACATGATGAATATTTTAAAAAAAATGTGCTTCGTATTTTCGGTCTTAATGATTTCTCTTGAAACTTGCTCTTTGGACCTATATGAAAAATGAGAAATTGAACATCAAATCACTTGAAATGGAACACATAAAAAAAATGAGAAATTGCACTATCATGATGCTTTACATGTAATGCTTTTGATCTTAATGGGCTAAATGACAACTTATATTTCAAAGTAATACAATGATGACTTTCATATAAATAATTGGACATACCTTATGTAATCATCATTGATAATGATAGTTGGTTGTCATGCTTAATGATTTTATGATATCATGAGAATTTAAAGACATTATATCTTGATAACAAACTCATGTTTTGGTCTTAAATTTGATACTCATTTTAGAAACATGAGCACACTTGTATGAAACAAACAACTTAAAAAGAAGATATTTTTCCTATCTTATCGAGATTAATGATTTCATGATATTTTGTGAATCTCGAAATTAATTTTGATGATTCGATTATGAGTTCCAAGTTTATAATTTGATTTGATTGAGCTTAAACTGCATTGTGATCTTGATAACTTGAGTCTTTCAAGATCTCTCACTTCATACCATGATTCTCCCATGTTGTTGAAGAAAAATCCAAATGAATCATAAATTATTTTCTCTTAACTTATTGATACTCAACTTGAGAAAATATATTTTGAAGATTGAAACATTGCATTCATAATTTGACTTTTCTCCTATGTTTCAATACACATGACTTGATGATTGAAACATTAATGCATATTTCTTGAAATCTTTCCATCTCTAAAGTTTTCGATTTTTGATGAAAGACAAGTGATAAATTCATTTATGATATTTTGTAAATCGCTAGAATTACGAATGAGATTTTGATGATATGGTAATGACTTTATTCATGTTATGAATCTCAAAAATAATAATTTGATTATGAGTCTTGAGATGATGAATTGAGCTTGAATGATTTTTTTAATGATTCTTGAATCTTTTGGAATTATGACTTATTAAGACATATTTAATGCTTGAATCAAGTTCTAAAAGATTTCATTTTGCTATAAAGAAATTTTATTGAAATCATGATCTTGACAACTATAACTTGAAGTTCTTTATAAATCAAGATCGTTTACCATGCTCCTTCCATTTTATCAAAAAAAAATTCTTTAAATGAAATGTAACTTGTTTTTTGATTTCTCGGAATTCAATACTTGAATTTTTATGAATTCGTGTCTTGATTCTTATGAAATGTGATCTTGGTAAAAATTCTTATGTATGAATCAAGATCTTGTGTTTGATCTCCTAAGACTTCCACTTGTTATTTCCTAAAAAGGAGACTTATCAAAATGATTCATGAACCTTTTGATTTATGACTTTTGGATTCATGACTCAAGATTGAAGATTGAAACATTATATGCTAAAATTGATTTTTTTTTATTGTTTCAATACTTCCTTGAATGCCTTATGTGATGATTGAAAATTTGATGAAAAAAAATGTGCTTAATATTTGAATCATTGATTTATTCTTTTATCATGGCTTAAAAATGAATGAAAAGAAAATATGTTAGCACTTATAATCATGATTTGATCCTTGATATTGATATACTTTTATATATCATGATTCTTAGTTGTATGACATTTATCTTGAATTAAAAATTGATAAATATAAATTTTGATCTTGCTAAAAAGAAAGTTATGAATCATGAATGATATCTTTTGGTTTTGATCCTTGTTGAATTTACATATTGATATCCTTCATGACATGATTTCTTTGCATTGTTGTCTTATTTGCATCATGTGATGATTGAACAAATTGATGTATATTTTTATTGATGCAAATTTATAATTGATATGAAAAATGGCTTGTATAATGATTGAAATTTTTAGCCATTTAGTCCTCCCTTCTTTTTGACAAAGACAAAGGGGGAGAAAAATTGCTACCTTGCAATTTCACAAGAAGTTAAGGATTGCTATCTCAAAGGATGCAAATATTGCTATCTTGACTATCTCAAAAGAAGCAAAATACAAAACTTTGAAAATTTGGAATGTTACACTTGCCATGCCTTTATGTTTGTATGTTTAATGAAAAATTAGCATATATGTTTAAAGTGATTATACATAATTGCTAGCTCATTGCAAATAAAAAGTTGATAGCTTGCAAAGGCAAAACCTAGTTACAAAAGAGAAGAATTGAAAGGAAGCTAACTTGCGTGTCACAAAGTATGTTAGCTTGCTTATCATTATTGATTGCTTACTTATCATCTTTTTCTCTCATATCATAATTTTTGACTCCCTTGAATTCATGACTTAATATGCTGAAAATTTATGTTATAAATTTGTTATTTTGTCATTGACTTTTTGTACTCTACTTTTTGACAAAACAAAGGGGGAGAAGATTAATTGCTAGCTTGTGTATCGTAAAGAAAAATTTTGCTAGCTAGAATATGCAAAGGAAGCAAAGAAAGTGCAACTTGCACATCTCAAGAAGCAAGTAAAAATTACCATTTATTGCCCATCCTTGAAACTTGCTATGATTTGATGTTGTATTACAAAATATTGTAAATAGCTAGTGTGTTGTAAAAATTTACATATCTTTTAAACTAGCTATGAAGCTACTTCTCCTTTTTGTTGATGACATAGGAGAAGTAGATTGATGACTTCATGCAATGTAATGATGCTTGAATATTTTATATATTTGCACGATGGATTTATATTTCTCACTACATGAATGATACATGTTACCTGGATTTGGGATAATCCAAGGGTTCTATCAATTGCATATTGATAGGGGGAGTTTGTGTTAAACTCCGGGGAGTTATGGTTAACTCCGTTAGTCATCAATTAGTTGTCATCATCAAAAAGGGGGAGATTGTTGAATCTCAGATTTTGTTGATGAAACTAATTGAGTGTGTTTTGTTGTTTAACTGCGTGTTGAGTTACGTAGGTCTACTATCGATCAGGATTAGACAGTTGATGATGGAGGAATTGACGTTGCGCCGGAGGTGATTACGTTAGGATATTGGATGTCGAGCCGGAGGTTCGGTCGACTATCGGCAGGAGGCTTCGAACGTTGGGCATCGGGCCAAGAAGTGCGGAGTTGCGCCATGGATATCGGGGTTGCGGAGGTCAATTGTTGATTGGGCAACAAGTCGCAAGAGAGGGCGATGTGCTGAAGGATCAGACGAAGCACCGACTAATGATGTGCCGGGTAACTGAATGTCAATTTGTGTTGTAGTAACTGTCTAGATCAAAGTAGGGTGTTTGGTGTTTGTTTGTGCAGGAGTAACTACGATAAGGATGAAGACGTAAAGCGAAACAAAGGGCCGAAGTCAAGTGCGATGGATCATTGGGAGTTCGAGTGTTCGATGGAAGTCCGAAGATTCATTGGGAGTGCTGCCGGAACCGGCCGAGAACGAGTAGGGAGCTTGCCGAAGGGTTTTTCGAAAGTTCGTCGGAAGGTTCGTCGGAAGTTCGCCGAGCTTGCCAAGAAAGATCGGAGCTTGCCAAAGAAGCGCTGCGGAACTCGCCAAAATCATCGTGGAGTCCGAGAGCTTGCTGGGAGTCCGCAGGATGGTTTCCGAGGGATCGTCAGAAGACCGTCGGAAGTTCACCGGAAGCTCGCTGGAAGAAGACTTGACTTGCGGACTTTGTAATAGCTTAGGAATGTCTTTAATTTCATAGTTAGCATATTAATTTGGGTTAGGATTAGGTGTTAATCCTATAAACCCAAAGTAGGGGCCATTGGGCCTTGATTTGGACAAGGTTGGGCCAAAAGTTTTTGGCCCAAACCGAGCCAGCAGCCACGTGCTGGGCGGTAGCACCGCCCAGTGCTTGGAAAGCCAGGCGGTAGCACCGCTTGGCTGGGGCGGTAGCACCGCCTGGCTGGGGCGGTAGTACCGCCCCTGCTGTGTCAGTCTGACACTGTGCAGGCGGTAGCACCGCTTGACACCGGGAAACTCAAAATGAATTCAAATTTGGAGCCCAAATTTGAATCACTTTGAGGCCTATAAATACCCCTCACATTCTTGGATGAAACAAGGCTAGAACTGAAAAATAGAAGGGGGAAACCTCTCTTGAAAGTGTTCAAAATCTTCCCTCTTAGTTTGAACTGTGTTCTAATCCAAGAGAGGGTGAAAGGCTTTGTAAGGGTTATCTCCTAAGCCCATCAAAAGGAGAGGAGTTGTAAGGGAGTTCATCCTCGCGCATTAGAAGGAGGATAGCTAGTGGAAAGCCGGTGGCCTCAAGCAAGAGGAATCGGGAGTGGACGTAGGTCGGATGACCGAACCACTATAAAAATCTGGTTTGCATTAACGTTCTTGCTATTTACTTTGCTGCAAATCCTTTCCACTTGCTATCTTATTTACTCAACTTCATCTTCATCTTATTACGTACGCTTTAAAGTTAAAACGCAATCTTTTTGGGTTCAAACGAAACATTGCTTTCATCATACGAAGTTTCCGAAGCTTGTTTTAAATCGCTGAAAAGTGATCATTTTATCCGCTGCACTAATTCACCCCCCCCCTTAGTGTCGCTCGATCCTTAACACACATGATTTTATATTTTCATTATATCATTATGAAAAGTGATACATAAATCATCAAGATAAATATTCATGGATTTAATCTTGTTAGGTGTACAAGCATGAGATGCAATTATTATGATAATTAATTTTCGTGTCAAAGCCATACTTCAAGATTGAAATCAAAAATAGATATGGAAGTCATATACATGGAATTGTATTAGATGTATAATCATTATCACAAATCATCCAATCATCATTCATAATTTTTACTTTTCAAAAATACTAAAAAGAAAAGCATGATATAATTTTTTTTAAAAAAATAATTTTTTTATTTCCTACAAACTAAGTTAAGCAACTCATGAAAAAATCATGTAATTTCATAATAAGGAGAAAACATTTTGGGTGGGTTACTTACCTTATAGTCGAAAGCCGTCAAAGTGCGGTTCATTACTTGATTCTTCTTTGTGAGCTTTCTTCTTTGAAGCTCTCCAACCTCTTGTGTTCATAGCAAGAGTTGGTGTTATTTTTAAGCTCATTTGAGTTTTTCAATTCTTGTTTAATGAACTTATTAAATTTAATAGTGAAGAGTCCAAGGTCATAATCGTCATCATCACTTGAGTTATCACTCAAGTGGTACTCTTTTTTTCAAAGTTTCAAACCCTTCCTATTCTTTAGAAGGGGGTTCTTATGTTCATTAGGTTCAAAGAAGCTCATTTCATATGTTATCAATAAGCCAATGAGTTCTTTAAGAGAATAAAAGTTTAAGTTTTTAGATTCTTATATAGTTGTTATTTTCAGATCCCACCTTTTTGGAAGGGATCTTAAAATCTTGTTAATGAGTTCAAAATCTGAAAAAGATTTACTAAGGGCTCTTAGACTATTTACAATATTCGTGAAATGGGTGTATATGTCACCGATAGTCTCGCTTGGTTCCATTCGAAAAATCTCAAAATCATGCATCAAAATATTTATTTTCGAGTCTTTGACTCTACTTGTGCCTTCGTGTATGATTTCAAGAGTGTGCTAAATATCGAAGGTCATTTTGTAAGTAGAAACATAATTAAATTTAATTTTATCCAAGGCACAAAATAAGGCATTCATAGCCTTTGCATTTAAAGAAAAAGATTTTTTCTCAAGCTTCATCCATTCGGACCTCGGTTTAGAAATAGTTTGAAAATCATTTTCAATGACATTCCATAAATCCAAATCCAAAGAAAGCAAAAAAACTCTTATTCGAGTTTTCCAATAGGTGTAGTCCGACCCATTAAATAAGGGAGGACGAACAATCGAAAAACCCTCTTGAAATCCGAAAAGAACCATTTCTCTTAAGTGTAAATCCAAATGAGAAATACCGGGCTCTGATACCAACTGTTAGGATCAGTTCGGCACTAAGAGGGGGTGGGTGAATTAGTGCAACGATAAAGTATGATAAATTCATGTGATTTCGGAAAACCTCGTACGATAAAATCCACGTTTTGATTAAAATCGATTTCGTTTGCATTTTAATTTAAAGACATTCGTAAGAAGGTGATGAGGAAGTGGAGCTAGTAAGGTAAAGGCTTGCAGCAAAGATAAATAATAATAAGTAAATACAAACAAGATTTTTATAGTGGTTCGGTTATCCGACCTATGTCCACTCCCGATTCCTCTTCACTTGAGGCCACCGACATTCCACTAGTAGTCTCCCTTCCAATGGGTAAAGACTAACTCCCTTACAACACCTTCTCTTTTAAAAAGCTCAGAAGATAGCCCTTACAAGTACTCACTCCTCTCTTTAAGCTGAAATCTATCTAAGGCTAGAGGAGGGATGTTTTGGAGTGATTTTTACAACGATTTGCTTTCTTCAAATTTTATGTGCTTGTGTGTTCTACCCAAGGATGAGGGGTATTTATAGGCTCCAATTGAATCAAACTTAGAGCTAAAAACCATCCCATCCTGGGTCTTTCGGGTCCTGGTTGTACCATCGCCTGTGTTGGGCGATACTATCGCCTAGTACACCCTGACACTAGATGGTACTACCACCAGTCTAGCGATACCACTACTTGGGCACACTAGTTTATCAGTGTTTGGGACAGTACCACTATCTAGTCTGGGCGACATCACTGCCCAGTCTAGGTGGTACCATTGCCTAGACCACTTGGGGAACTGAACCCAAGTGGTTCCACCACCTCAATCTGGCGGTGCCATCGTCAGACAAGGTTCAACATTATTGTTTGGGCCTTGAGTCTGGCCCAAACCTATTTGGGTACGGGCCCAATTGGCCCTTAATTGGGTTGGCCCAATTATAACCCAATTAGACCTAATCCTACTTTAATCTAGATAATTATTTTTATAATGTAAATAAAAATATCACCTGACACATCATTGGCCCATTGGCGCTTCGTCTGTTTCTTTGGTGCATCATCCTCTCTTGTGGCCTATTGCCCAATCGATAGTTGACCTATGCAACTCCGATCTCCTTAGTGCAACTCTACTCTTCTTGGCCTGATGCCCGATTTTCTTGTTCGAAGCCTTCTGTCAATTGTCGATTAGACCTTTGGCTCGACGTCTAATCTCCTAATGTGTTCTCTCCCAACGTAATGATGATTCTTCCTTTGTCAATTATCTAATCCTGATTGAGAGTAGTCCTGCGTGACTCAAAATGTAGTTAGATAATCAAAACACAATAAATTAGTTTCATCATCAAAATCCAAGATTCAACAATCTCCCCCTTTTTGATGATGATAACTAATTAACAACGGAGTTGACCTTAACTCCTAGAGTTTAAACAAACTCCCCCAATCAAAATGCTATATTGATAGTACCCTTGGATTTCAAGAAAATCCAAGTAACATGCTATCAAAAAAATCGTGTAAATATATAAAATATTCAATACAGTGTATGATGTCATCAATCTACTTCTCCCCCTTTGTCATCAACAAAAAAGATTGCATCTAGCTATTTTAAAAAAATATATAAATTTTTATAATCATACTAGCAAGATTTATAACATACAAGCATAGAAGCATAGTAGGTGTAAGATTGCTAAGTTTGTACTTTTGCATCTTTTGAGATAGCAACTCTTTTCTTCTCTTCAGATTGCATGGTTGCAATTTTTGGTAGTGTTCATGATAGCAAGTTTTTCCTTCTCTTTTGAGAAGTGCAAGCTTTGCCTTTCTTTATAAGTTCACAATTTTTGTAATATGCTAGCAAGTAGTTATTTCTTCCTCTTTGAAGTATGCAAGCTAGCAAATTCTTTTCTCCCCCTTTGTCATTGTCAAAAGGAAGGAAGGAATATAATCATACAAAAATTTTCTTAACATTCATTTTCAAGTTATGACAAATGAGGCATCACAAATTTTATCCATACTTCAATCATGTCATGAGCATCAAGAAGTCAAATGACATATCATGATTAATTTGAATAAGTCTCTTCTTTTGCAAAGAAGAAACATAGGAGAGCAAATAAAAATCATGATTCATGCATAAGAATTCTCAAGTTATCAAGATCATGAATTCATAAAAATTCAAATATTGAGTTTCGAGAAATCAAAAGACAAGTTGCATTTCATTTGAAAAAAATTCTCTTTTGATAAATGGAAGAAACATAGTAAACGATCTTGATTTATAAAAAATATCAAGTTATAATTGTCAAGATCATGATTTCAATAAAATTTCTTTATAGCAAAATAAAATCATTTAGAACTTGATTCAAACATTATATATATCTCAAAAAGTCATGATTCCAAGGGATTAAGAGAAGAGTCAAGAGTCATTAAAAAATCTCATTCAAATTCAACTCGACAACTCCATACTCATCATTAAAATCATTTTCATAGATTCATATAAATGGATTCTTTAACACTTCACCAAAATGTCATTCATAATTCAAGAGATTCACAAAATAACATAAACGAATTCATCACTTGTCTTTAATGGAAAAATTGAAAACTTTTAGAGATAGAGAGATTTCAAGAAACATGCATTTTCTTTTTATGATTTATTTCATATAAGCATGCCTTTGTCTTTAATAGAAATAAGTATCAATGTTCAAGAGCGTAAGACAAACTTCGTCATAAAAACCATCAAGTTGAAAGATATAACACATTAAGCATGCGACATCTTCCAACAAAAATTCAATTCATCATGATAATGTGTTTCATTTTAAGTTATATGTTTCATGTAAGTGTGCTCAAGTTTTACATATGAAAGCCATCATCGTATAAATTTGAAATACAAAATTTTGTCAAAACCATCAAGACCAAAAAAATTATTCCAAAACATAGGATTTCAATTATCATTGCTTCAAATCCTCATGCATGATAATATCCTTTTAGTCTTTTCATTATCAAGGATGATTTCATAAGGTATATTTAAAATTTTCATTCGAAAGCCATGTACCATCATATAAATAAAAAATTATCATCAAAATCATTCATTCAAAAATTTATTTAGCGCAATATAGATTGATTACATGTATGCATGCTAAAGTCCTTTTTCTACAAAAGATGTGTATCAAGTTTAAAACTGAAAAGGTGATTTCATCATCAAAACCTCATCAAGACCAAACATATCAAACATCATGATAGGACATTTTGCCTTTTTTATGTGTTTCATTTCATGCAAATTGATTGTTTTCATACGAGTATGCTTAAGTTTTTTGTAAATACAATGTGTATCAAGTTTAAAACCGAAAAGCAAATTTCGTAAAACAAATCATCAAGATACACATGATTTTACATTTTCATTATATCATTATGAAAAGTAATATGGAAATCATCAAGATAAATATTTATGGATTTAATCTTGTTAAGTGTACAAGTATGAGATGTAATTATCATGATAATTAATTTTTGTGTCAAAGCCATACATCAAGATTGAAATCAAAAACCAATACGGAAATCATATACATGGAATTGTATTAGATGTATAATCATTATCACAAATCATCCAATCATCATTCATAATTTTTACTTTTCAAAAATGCTAGAAAGAAAAGCATGAGATAATTTTCTTTAAAAAATAAATTTTTTATTTCCTACAAACTAAGTTAAGCAACTCATGAAAAAAATTATGTAATTTCATAATAAGGTTAAAACATTTCGGGTGAGTTACCTTGTATTTGAAAGCTGTTAAAGCGCGGTTCGTCACTTCATTACTTGATTCTTCTTTGCGAGTTTTTTTCTTCTTCACTTTTGAGTATTCTTTGGAGCTCCCCGGCCTCTTGTGTTCATAGCAAGAGTTGTGTTGTTTTTAAGTTCATTTGAGTTTTCCAATTCTTGTTTAATGAACTTATTAAATTTAATAGTGAAGAGTCCAAGGTCATCATCATTATCATCACTTGAGTTATCACTCAAGTGGTACTCTTTTGTTCGAAGTTTCAAACCCTTCCTGTTCTTTGGAAAGGGGTTCTCATGTTTATCAAGTTCAAAGAAGCTCATTTCATATATTATCAATGATCCAATGAGTTTTTCAAGATAATAAAAGTTCAATTCTTTAGATTCTTATATAGCCATTACTTTTGGATCCCACCTTTTTGGAAGGGATCTTAAAATCTTATTAATAAGTTTAAAATCTAAAAAAGATTTACATGAAATGGCTCTTATACTATTGATGACATTCATAAAATGGGTGTATATGTCACCGATAGTCTCGCTTGGTTCCATTCGAAAAAGCTCAAAATCATGCATCAAAATATTTATTTTCGATCTACTTGTGCCTTCGTGTGTGATTTCAATGCTAGTTATGGGTGCCCTACAAGCCAATCATATGAGTGATGGCACCTGTAACACGTTACATCAATATTTTTGCTTATGATTATTGTTATTTTCTTACATTATTCATATGTATATTGTGATGTCCTTGGATCCGTGCAATGGGACTCGGATTGTGATGATATCATGATAATGAGACCGATTCACCTTTAAACACAGACTCTAAATAATCCTGATCATAGGTTACTCAAGAAGAACATCGAGATAACCGGATAGACTAGTGTACTGTATACCCATCCATATGATGGAGGTGGTTGGTCTCATAGGTACTCGTGTGGGGACACTAAGGGTATAGTGTTGGTGCTCATTAGAGAATGAGTTCACTGATTGATCTACTTACGGAATGCTAGATAGTTATTAATACCTGACGTCAAACAATGATTCCATAGTCTCAGTAGTATATCTAGATCTTAGACTTGAGATACCAAAGATGCATTATATGAGTACTCTATTCTTTGATGTTGGACTTATAGGTTTGGAAAGTTCCAGATCTGGTACAATCAGTTCTCAGGAATGGTAGCCAACCTTACGAAGGTAATTGAGTATCAATAGAGGATCATCCACTCTTAGTATCATGAGAGAAATATTCCATATGTTCTTGCTCAAGCAAATCCTTGGCCAGGGTATTTCGGATTGAGAGAGAAAGAGTTCTATGAGAGAATCCGATTAGAGTGAGACTCGATTGGATACCGTATGGGCGTGACAGCACAATGCCTAATATATGGTCTTTAGGATATTAGATGGATAAGGGACTATAGGTACATAGTAACTGAGGGCAGATAGGTCCAATGGATTGGATTTCCCTATATCTTCTGGGGACTGCGGCGTAGTGGCCTAGTACATCCGCAGTTGATGAGTCGAGTGAATTATTATGGAGTTATAATTCAATGAGTCAAAAAGTGTTCTAACATATATGACTCACGGCCAGCTCGATATTGGACCTAGAGAGTCACACGCATATAGTAGGTATTGCGAAGAGCAAAGGTTCGGATATGAGATATCTACCGGAGCCCCTATCTTATTGGATATCCAATAAGCCCTTGTATTAATGGATTCCATGGATGAGATCCCATAAGAGCTAGATTATTGGGTAGAGCCCCATTAATCTAAGAGGCTTGGGTAATTGGATGAAGATCTAATATCTAATAGGGCATGATCTATTAGGGTTGACAAGGGGCCTCTATAAATAGGAGGGAACCAAAGGCCCATAAGTTGGGGTTTTCTTGGTTGCCACCTCCTATTCTCCTCTCTTAAGAGAGGAGCATCTCCATAGCCCTACCATGTGGATCACCGCTAGAGAGGAGGATGCTTGACCTCCTTCATCCACCCCATGGATTTGTAGGAATTCAAGGATATATGATCTCCCTAAGTACAATCTTTTCATATATATAGTTTTCGGATTTACGGATTTATTTTATGCATCGATCTTCGCACGACGATGAAACCATTTCATGGAAGTCCAAGATTTTTGTTATCTGTTCTTTCGTTGTGTATGTGATGTTGCCCTTGGATTTCCTAATAGTGGTATTAGAGCCAAATTGTTTGTGCGAAGATCGGATTTTAAATTGCATGTGTTGTGATTTAGAATAGCTTTTGACGTCAAAATTATTGACACAATAGCAAAAAGGGGCAGCAACTGTTGCTGCTCTTGAAGAATGGGTTGCTGCCCTCATAGAACAGATAAAGGCTGCTTGCAGCCTTGGCCACCACCGGCGGTCTACATGCAGTCGGTTAGTAGGCTATAGGTCGCAAGCAGGCAGCCTAGCTGCAAGGGGTGGGCTGTTGGGAAATTCTTCAGGGGAGCGACATCACAAGCACAGTGGAAGTACAGAAAAATAAAACCCCAGATTTCCCGTAGAAAGTTTCTATCGGTCGTGCAAAGATTAGTGCGTCAAAAATAAATCTGCAAAACTACACGTGTAAAAGAAGATACCTAGGGAGATCGTATATCCCTAAATTCCTGCAGATCTATGGGAGAGGATGAAGGAGGTCAAGCGTCCTCCTCTCTAGCGGTATCCACATGGCAAAGATTGCGACGATGCACCTCTCACTCTAGGGAGAGGAGAACAGGAGGTGGCTACCAAAAGAAAACCATCAGCCTATAGAGCTTTGGTTCCCTCCTATTTATAGAGGCCCCCTAAAAACCCTAATGGATCTTTTGCCCTATTGGGTATTAGATCTCTATCCAATTACCCAAGCCTCTTGGATTAGTGGGTCTCTACCCAATAATCTCTTATTAGCAATTATTGGATCTCATCTCTGGATCCAATAATTCAGGGGCTTAATGGATATCTAATAAGATAGTGGGTTCAGCGGATATCTCATATCCGAACCTTTACTCGTCGCAACACCTACCATATGTGTGTGACCCTCTAGGCCCAATATCGAGCTGGCCGTGAGTCATACTTGTTAGAACTCCTTCTGACTTAGTGATTTATTATCTCTATAATAATTCACCCAACTCATCGACTACGGACGTACCAGGCCACTACGCTGCGGCCCCCAGACGATACAAGGGAATCCAATCCTTTGGACCTATCTGTCCTTAGTTACCATGTATCTATAGTCCCTCATCCATCTAATATCCCAGAGACCCTATACCGGGCATGGTGCTGTCAGGCCCATACGGTCTCTCCTCGAGTCTTGCTCTTGTCGGATTCTCCTGGAGAACCCTTTCTCTCTTAATTCGAATAACTTTAGCCAAGGATTTGTTTAAACAAGAACACATGGGATATTCCTCTAATGATGCCGAGAGCGGATGATCCTCTATTGACACTCAATAGCTCTCGTAAGGTTGGCTACCACTCCCAATGACCGGCTGTACTAGATCTAGAACTTTCCAAACTTATAAGTCCGGTATCAAATAGTGGAGTACTCATACAGGACATCCTTAGTGTCTTAAGTCTAAGGACCAGATACACTACTGGGACTACGGAATCGTTGTCTGATGTGAGGTATCAATAACCATCCAACATTCCGTAGGCGGATCAATCAGTGAACTTATTCCCCAATGAGCACCTGCACTGTACCCTTAGTGTCCCCACACGAGTAGCTCTGAGACCAGCTACCTCCATCATATGGACGGGTATACAGCACACAAGTCTATCTGGTTATCTCGATATCCTTCTCGAGTAACCTATTGTTAGAACCCTTGCGGATTCTAAGCTTGGGGTTGATCTCTATAGGGGATCGGCCTCCTTGGAACTCTATAGGGGTTCCTTCCTCCAAGTTGCTGCTTAAAGGCTGCTAAAAGATTGATCTATTCATTGATGAAAAGAGGATGAATACATAGCTATTTATAGGGCTTCTAAACCCCAACTCCTAATATGACTCTTACTCAAGACTCCTACTTCTAACCAATCTCCTACTAATTAGGACTCCTTCTATGAAAGGACTCCTACTTCTAATAAGATTCTTTCTCTAATAGGACTCCCTCTAATAGGACTTCTTCTCTAGTAGGACTTCTAATAAGACTCTTTCTCTAATAGGACTCCTACTTCTAATAGGACTTCTTCTCTAGTAGGACTCCTACTTCTAATAGGACTCTTTCTCTAATAGGACTCCTATTTCTAATAGGACTCCTTTTCTAAGAAGCAACCTAACCCTAACCTAGCCGGCCTCTTCACCTCTTTAATAGGGGTCGGCTAGATAGGATTTACATGAATGCCCTTATCAATGAAACTAAATTAGGACTCTCCTAACTAGAGTCCCAATAGATTAGGACTCTCCTAGCTAGAGTCCTAACACCTATGACCAGGATAATTCAGGGTCTATGTTTAAAGGTGAATCAGTCTCATTATCGTTATCTCATCACGATCCCATTCCCATTGCACAGATCCAAGGACATCACAATATATGCGACATGCAAGATAAAGTGATAAAATGCCTAATAATAAGCAAAGAGAAAAAGTGCATATCAAGTCACAAGTGCCATCACTCATGTGATTGGCTTGCAGGGCACATATGACTAGCAATCTCCCACTTGACCTAAAGCTAATCACCAACATGCCTGATCCCCATCAGACCTCTATGACACTCAAAAACAATCTGAGTCAATGGCTTTGTCAGTAGATCTGCAATGTTATCTTTGGATGGAACTCTTTCCATTACAACATCTCTTCGGGCCACGATCTCTCTAATAAGTTGGAACCTCCTCAGAACACTTCTGATGAGACCCGGTTTCCCTTATTTGAGTAATCATCTCGTATTTATCACAATATAAAGGAATCAGCTCCTTGCTGCTCGGGATGACTCCTTAATCTGTGATGAACTTCTTCATCCAGACTCCCTCCATTACTGCCTCTGTTGCAGCAATGTATTCCACCTCTGTGGTCGAGTCAATAGTAGTGTCTTGTTTGAAACTCTTCTAGCATACTGCTCCTCTATTCAAGGTGAACATATACCCTAAATTAGACTTGTTATCATCGACATCGGACTAGAAGCTCGAGTCCGTGTAGCCCACAACCTTGAGGCTACAACCTCCATATACCAGTAAAAATCCTTAGTCCTTCTCAAGTACTCATCATCTTTGCCATAGTGGAAGCACTGGCCTTTGTCCTTTGTTGGGTCTTTCTTGACAACCTTTGCCTTACCCATTTTGCTCTTGCCCTTGCCCTTCTTAAGGGTCTTCTCAGCCTTCCTTTTCTTTCTGGTCTCACCAGCATAGAGAACTGACTTCTCTTTCTTGATGGTCTCACCAGCATTGAGGAGCTCTGGAAGGGTCACCTCAAGTTTGTTCAGGCCCATATGGTGTGGTCAGGCCCATATAGTCTCTCCTCGAGTCTTGCTCTAGTCGGATTCTCCCGGAGAACTCTTTTTCTCTCAATCCGAATAACCTTGACCAAGGATTTGTTCAAGCAAGAATACATGGTATATTCCTCTCATGATATCGAGAGCGGATAATCCTTTATTAACACTCAATAGCCCTCGTAAGGTTGGCTACCACTCCTAATAATCGACTATACTAGATCTTGAACTTTTAAACCTATAAATATGATATAAAAAATTGGAGTACTCATACAGGACATCCTTGGTGTCTCAAGTCTAAGGACCAAATACACAACTAGGACTACGGAATCGCTGTTTGACGTGAGGTATCGATAACCATATAGCATTCCGTAAGTAGATCAATCAGTGAACTTATTCCCCAATGAGCATTTGCATTGTTCCCTTAGTGTCCTCATATGAGTAGCTATGAGACCGGTCACCTCCATCATATGGATGGGTATACAGTACACTAGTCTATTCGGTTATCTCGATGTCCCTCTCGAGTAATCTATGATCGGGATTTTTTAGGGTTTATGTTAAAAGGTGAATCGGTCTCATTATCGTGATTTCGTCACGATCCAATTCTCATTGCATAGATCCAAGGACATCACAATATATGCAACATGCAAGATAAAGTGATAAAATGCCTAATAATAATAAGCAAGAGAAAGAGTGTATATCAAGCCATAAGTGCAATCACTCATGTGATTAGCTTGCAAGGCACATATGACTAGCAATCTCTCACTTGACCAGCCAATCACCTACGTGTCTGATCCCCATTGGGCCTCTGTAACACTCAAAGATAATCTGAGTCAATGGCTTTATCAATGGATCTACAATGTTATCTTCGGATGGAACTCTTTCCACTACTACATCTCTTTGGGCCACGATCTCTCTAATAAGTTGGAAACCTCCTCCCTTATTTGAGTAATCGCCCCGAAGTTATCGTAATATAAGGGAATCAGCTCTTTGTTGCTTAACACGACTCCCAAATCTATGATGAACTTCTTCATCCAGACTCCCTCCTTTGTTGCCTCTGTCGCAGCAATGTATTCCGCCTATGTGGTCGAGTCAGTAGTAGTATCTTGCTTTGAACTTTTCCAGCATACTACTCCATTGAAGGTGAACACATACCCTAAATTAGACTTGCTATCATCAACATCAAACTAGAAGCTCGAGTCCGTGTAGCTCTCAACCCTGAGGCTACTTCTTCTATATACCAGTAAAAGATCTTTAGTCCTTCTCAAGTACTTAAGGATGCATTTTACTGCTTTTTAGTGCTCCAAGTCTGGATCTGCTTGATACCTGCTCGTGACACTCAGAGCATGCACTATATCAAGCCTGGTATATAGCATAGCATACATGATAGATTATATCACTGAGGCATATGGTATCCTATCCATGTGTGCCCTTTCTTCAAGAGTCTTTGGGGGCATACTCCTAAAAAGTGATATTCCATGTCTTATTAGTATGAGATCTCTCTTGAAAATTTTTATACCAAACCTTTTGATAATGGTATCTATGTACCTGGACTAGGCCAAGCCAAGCATCCTCTTGGATCTATCTCTATAGATCCATATCCCCAACACACAGGATGCTTCCCTAAAGTCCTTCATGGAGAAGTGCCTAGATAGCCAAGCCTTTATTGTGGAGAGCATTCCTACATTATTCCTAATGATTAGGATGTCATCCACATATAATACCAAAAAGGTGATAGTGCTCCCACTTACCTTCTTGTGAACACCAGGCTCATCTTCGTTCTTAACGAAGTCATGAGATCTGATTGCCTCATCAAATCTTGTGTTCCAACCTCGGGAAGCTTGCTTCAGTCTATAGATGGACCTAAGCAACCTACACACCTTTTCTGGGTTATTCTTGGACACGAATCCCTTAGGCTATATCATATAAAACTCCTCCTCGAGGTTACCATTGAGGAAGGCGGTTTTGACGTCCATCTGCTAGATCTCATAATTATAATATACTACAATAGCCAATAGAATTTGGATGGATTTTAGCATGACTACGGGTGAAAAAGTTCAATCATAGTCAACACCTTGCCTTTGACGATACCCCTTAGCCACTAGCCTTGCTTTATAGGTCTCTACTTTTCCATCTACTTCGATCTTCTTCTTAAAGAGCCAATGGGTACGATACCCTCGGGTGCATCAACTAGGTTCCAAACCTTGTTGGAATACATGAAATCCATTTCTGAAGATCAATATCCTCAACATCCTCTCTTTTGATATGTCCCACATATCTCTTAGGAGGATGAGATACTCTACCGGACCTATGTAAAGTTGGAACTTGTGTGCTAGGTACCTAAACAGACTCTGGCTGTGGAATGGTGCTTGAGCTAGGTTCACCAACCTCACTCAACTCTATCTTGCTCCCATTGTCTCCACCAAGAATGTGTTCCTTTTCAAGGAACACTACTCTCTTGGCTACAAAGACCTTTTGGTCCTCAAGGTGATGGAAATAATACCCACAAGTTTCCTTGGGGTATCCCACAAACTTACACTGTTCCGTCCTGGATTCCAACTTGTCAGGGTTGTGTCTTTTGATGTGGGTAGGGCAGCCCTAAATCTTAATAATCTTAATATCGGGCTTCTTCGCATTCCATATCTCATATGGAGTAGACACTACTGACTTAGTTGGAATTCTATTCAAAATGTAAGCTGCGGTCTCTAGGGCATATCCCTAGAATGAGATGAGTAGGTCGAGGAAACTCATCATAGAACACACCATGTCTAACTGTGTATGATTCCTCCTTTTTGATACACCATTAATCTGCGTTGTATAAGGAGGTGTCCACTGGGATAAAATCCCATGGTCTTTGAGGAACTAGGTGAACTCTATACTCAAGTACTCACCTCCTCGATTTGATCGATGGGTTTTAATACTCTTTTCAATCTGGTTCTCCACTTCATTCTTATATTTCTTGAATTTCTCAAAAGCCTCAAACTTATACTTCATCAAGTACACATGTCCATATCTTAAGAAATCATCTGTGAAAGTAATGAAGTAGGAGTAACCACCTATGGCATGAGTCGACATGAGACCACATACATCACTATGTATGAGTTCTAGCAACTCAGTGGCTCTCTCTCCAGTTCTACTAAATGGAGAGTTGGTCATTTTTTCTCGAAGGCAAGGTTCACAAAACGCATATGACTCATAGTCAAATGGATCTAGATATTTATTCTTTAGCAACTTTTGAATCATTCCCTTATGGATATGACCTAGCCTACAATACCATAGATATGCATTATTAGCCTGTTCTCATTTCCTCTTAGACTCACTTACATTCATGATGTGTGAATCTATATCTAGCATAAATAAACCATTATGCATTGTTCCTTTCGTGATGATCTCATCATCTAATGCTATTGAACAACCATTATTCTCAAAACCTAATTTATATCTACTAATTGTCAAACAAGAAATGAAAATAATATTTTTGACAATAGAAGGAATATAATAGTATGCTTCTAATGCAATAATAGCTCCACCAAGCAGATGTAAAATGACCTTGCCAATAGCCACTACAGCAACCTTTGCTCCATTGCCCATCTTAAGGTCTATCTCACCTCTCTTCAATCTCCTAGGTCCTACTAGAACCTACAATGAATTGCAGATATGATAAGCACTCCCGGTATCCAATACCCATGTGTTATCATAAGATTCTTACAAATGGAGACTGATCATAAATGTACTTGAAGCTTCTCCAAGCTTCTATTTCGCCCTCTCTGTAAAGTACTCTTTGCAGTTTCTCTTCCAATACCCATCTTTGCCGTGGTGGAAGCACTGGTCTTTGTCCTTTGTTGGGTCTTCTTGGCAACCTTTGCCTTACCCATTTTGTCCTTGCCCTTATCTATCTTAAAGAACCTATTAGCCTTCCTTTTCTTTCTGGTCTCACTAGCATAGAGAACTGGCTTCTCTTTTTTGATGGTGCTCTCTACTTCTCTCAACATATTAAGGAGCTTTGGGAGGGTCACCTCAAGCTTGTTCATATTAAAATTTTTTATAAACCGAGAAAAGGAATCTGGTAGGGACTGAAGCACAAGATTCATACACAAGTTATCCTTTTGGACCATTCCTAGACCTGTGAGTTTCTCGATCCACTTAATCATCTTAAGGACATGGTTCTAAACTGGTGTCCCCTCAGTTATCCTAGCACGGAAAAGATACTTTGCTATCTCATATCGCTGTGTTCTTCCCTGTTCCTCAAATAGTTTGTGGAGATGCAGGAGTATGGAATTAGCATCCATATTTTCTAACTGTCTTTGTAACTCAGTAGTCATAGAGGCCAACATATAACACTGAGCAAGAGTGGAATCGTCTATGTGCTTTACATAACGAGCGATCTCATCCTCGCTTGCCCTTTCATTGGGCATAGGGATCACTGTATCAAGAACATACACGATTTTCTCCGTCATGAGAATGTTTCTTAGATTGCAAAGCCAATCCGTATAATTTGGACCAGTGAGGTGGTTGGCATCAAATATGCCACGTAAAGGATTTGAAAGCGATATTTTTCTGAAATTAAAGATGTAGCATAAATAAATAACATGCAGACTTAGCAAAAATTAAATAGTTAAGATGAGGACTTCTATCTTAATGTATTCCCACTAATTTTTTGTGAGACACACAACACCCTTCGGTATGTGAATCGAAAAACCCTGACGGATCTCTAGTGGCGATCGGGATCTAATCAACGTCTTAACGTAACCTCGAGGGACTCGATTAATCACATTAAGCCCGTAAAGGTAGGTAACTCTTGCCAATCACAACTCCTTGTGATTCCCATCCTATTCGGCCTCCGAACCACCATGGCCTCGAAGGACTTGACCAACCATGATGTTTAGTTAAGTCATCACTATTGTTACAAGATGAGTCTGATTCGATGATATACTCTCGAGGGACTCGACCAAGTATACCATATCCTCAGGTTACCAGTGATATCTCTATGTCGTAGATAAGATAGTAAAACACGATATAGGTGAGTCTCGAGAGACTCGACCAACTCAACCTACATCGGGAATTGGTTCTTACCTATAACGATGGAAGGCCATGTGAGTCAATCTAATTACCTCACATTTACCAACTTAATATTATTAATAGAGGAGATTTTTTATTTGGTCTCCTAACATAATGTGTCACACACATACATATTTAATATATATCTACATCATATGCAAAAATATATACATATCTAGTAGGTGTATAATCAATCACACATCACATGAGTAATCACATAAGATAATCATGGACTACATCCTAATATGATAAGGCTAGAGTCAGTGGGCCCAATCACTCACATCAAGATCTATGTGTGCATCGGCGCATCTCAATGCCCTATGATCGTCCATCTCGCTTCGTCGGTTCCGTCGGTATCTCAACGTATCTCCATGCGTCGGATCGTCCGTCTCAGCCTCGTGAATCCCACTATCACTTCCACACTCCCACTACGCCTCCTCATGTAATTACAATAAATTATAGGCACGTAGGTCCGATAATAAACTAGAAAAAATAGAGGCTCATAGGCTCCAATAATAATAATCTTATTTACACATGCAGTTTAAGATCCGATCTTCGCACGAACAACCTAGCTCTGATACCACTGTTGGGAAATCCATAGTGGGTGACATCTCATGCACAGCGAAAGAATAGAAAAACAAAACCCCTCGATTCCCATGAAAGTACATCATTGTGCGAAGATCAGTGCGTCAAAAATAAATCCGCGAAAACTGCATGTGTAAAAGAAAGTACCTAGGGAGATTGTATATCCCTGAATCCCTAGAGATCTGTAGGAGAGGATGAAGAAGGTCAAGCATCCTCCTCTCTAGCGGTATCCATATGGCAGGGACAGTAACGATGCTCCTCTCTTTGGAGAGGAGAATAGAAGGTGGCTATTAAGAGAACCCCCAGCCTATGGAGTTTTAATTCCCTCCTATTTATAGAGGCCCCCTGTAAATCCTAATGAATCTTGCTCTGTTGGGTATTGAATCTTTATCCAATTATGCACACCTCTTGGATTAGTGGGTCTCTACTCAAAACTCTCTTATTAGCTCTTATTGCATATCATCTTAGAATCTAATAATTTAGGGGCTTAACGAATATCCAATAAGTTAGGGGCTCCGATGGATATCTCATATTTGAACCTCTACTCGTCGCAATACCTATCACATGTGTGTCACCCTCTAGGCCCAATATCGAGCTGACTGTGAGTCATACTTGTCAGAACTCCTTCTGACTCAGTGAATTATTATCTCTATAATAATTTACCCGACTCATCGACTACGAATATACTAGGCCACTATGTCGCAGTCCCCAAACGATATAGGGAAATCTAATCCTTTGGACCTATCTATCCTCAGTTACCATGTATCTATAGTCCCTCATACATCTAATATCCCAAAGACCCTATACTAGGCATGATGTTATCAGGCCCATACAATCTCTCCTCGAGTCTTACTCTAGTCGGATTCTCTCAGAGAACTCTTTCTCTCTTAATCCGAATAACCTTGGCCAAGGATTTGTTCAAGTAAGAATATATAAGATATTCCTCTCATGATATTTAGAGCAGATGATCCTCTATTGACACTCAATAGCCCTCGTAAGGTTGGCTATCACTCCCAATAACTAGTTGTACTAGATCTAGAACTTACAAACCTATATGTCCGGTATCAATGAGTGGAGTACTCATACAGGACATCCTTGGTGTCTCAAGTCTAATGGCCAAATACACTAGCGGGACTACGGAATTACTGTCTAACATGAGGTATCAATAACCATCGAGCATTTCGTAAGTGGATCAATCAGTGAACTCATGCCCAAATGAGCACCTACACTGTACCCTTAGTGTCCCCATATGAGTAGCTATGAGACCAACCACCTCGATCATATGGATGAGTATACAACACACTAGTCTATCTAGTTATCTCGATGTCTCTCTCGAGTAACCTATGATTGGGATTATTTAGGGTCTGTGTTTAAAGGTGAATCGGTCTCATTATCGTGATCTCATCACGATCCGATTCTCATTGCATAGGTCCAAGGTCATCACAATATATACAACACACAAGACAAAGTGATAAAATATCTAATAATAATATACAAAAGAAAGAGTGCATATCAAGTCACAAGTGCAATCACTCATGTGATTAGCTTGCAGGGCACATATGACTAGCAATCTCCCACTTGACCCAAAGTCAATCACCTACGTGTTTGATCCCCATCAGGCCTTTGTGACGCTCAAAGACGATCTGAGTCAATGGCTATATTAATAGATCTACAATGTTATCCTCGGATGGAACTCTTTCCATGACTATATCTCTTCGGGCCACGATCTCTCTAATAAGTTGGAACCTCCTTAGAACACTTCTGATGAGACTTAGGTTCCCTTATTTGAGTAATCACTCATAGTTGTCGGAATATATGGGAATTAGCTCCTCACTGCTCGATACGACTCCCAAATCTGTGATGAACTTCTTCATCCAGACTCCCTCCTTTGCTACCTCTACTGCAACAATATATTCCGCCTTTGTGGTCGAGCTAGTAGTAGTATCTTGCTTAGAACTTTTTCAGCATACTACTCCTCCAGCTAGGGTGAACACATACCCTGAATTAGACTTGCTATCATCGACATCGGATTGGAAGCTCGAGTCCGTGTAGCCCTCAACCCTGAGGCTACTTCCTCCATATACCAGTAAAAGATCCTTAGTCCTTCATAAGTACTTAAGGATGCATTTTACTGCTTTCCAGTGCTCCAAGCCTAGATCTGCCTAATACCTGCTCGTGACACTCAGAGCATGCAATATATCTGGCCTGATACATAGCATAGTATACATGATAGATTTTATCGCTGAGGCATATGGTATCCTATCCATGTGTGTCCTTTCTTTAGGAGTCTTTGGGGGCATACTCCTATAAAGTGATATTCCATGTCTCATTAGTATGAGACCTCTCTTGGAATTTTTCATGCCAAACCTTTTGACAATGGTGTCTATATACCTAGACTAGGACAAGCCAAGCATCCTTTTGGATCTATCTCTATAGATCCATATCCCCAACACGTAGGATGCTTCCCCTAAGTCCTTCATGAAGAAGTGCCTAGATAGCCAAGTCTTTATTGTGGAGAGCATTCCTACATCATTCCTAATGATCAGGATGTCATCCACATATAATACTAAAAAGGCGATAGTACTCCCACTTACCTTCCTATACACATAAGGCTCATCTTCATTCTTAACGAAGTCATAAGATCTGATTGTCTCATCAAATCTTATGTTCCAACCTCAGGAAGCTTGCTTTAGTCTATAGATGGACCTAAGCAACCTGCACATCTTATCTAGGTTATCCTTGGACACGAATCCCTTAGGATGTATTATATACAGCTCCTCCTCAAGGTTACCATTGAGGAATGTGGTTTTGACGTCCATCTGCCAGATCTCATAATCATAGTGTGCTGCAATAGCCAATCGAATTTGGATGGATTTTAGCATGGCTAAAGGTGAGAAAGTTTCGTCATAGTCAACACCTTACCTTTAACAATACCCCTTAACCACTAGTCTTGCTTTATAGGTCTTTACCTTTCCATCTACTTCGATCTTCTTCTTGAAGATCCACTTGCAGCCAATGGGTACAATACCCTTGGGTGCGTCAACTAGGTTCTAAACCTTGTTGGAGTACATGGAATCCATTTCTAAATTCATGGCTTCATATCATTTCCTAGAGTCTATGCTCATAATAGCCTCCTCGTAGGTCTGGGGATCAATATCCTCAACATCCTCTCTTCTGATATGTCTAACATATCTCTTAGGAGGATGGGATACTCTATTGGACCTATGTAAAGTTGAAACTTGTGTGCTAGGTACCTGAACAGACTCTAGCTGTGGAATGGTGCTTGAGCTAGGTTCTCCAACCTCGCTCAACTCTATCATGCTCCCATTATCTCTACTAAGAATGTGTTCCTTTTCAAGGAATACTACTCTCTTAGCTACAAAGACCTTTTGGTCCTTAGGGTGATGGAAATAATACCCGTAAGTTTTCTTGGGGTATCCCACGAAATAATACCCACTATTTCATGAGACACACAACACCCTCTGGTATGTAAATCAGAGACTCCCGACGGATCTCTAGTGGGGATCGGGATCTAATCGACGTCTTAACGTAACCTCGAGGGACTCGACCAATCATGTTAAGCCCGTAAAGGTAGGCAACTCTTGCTAATCACAACTCCTTGTGATTCCCATCCTGTTTGGCCTCCGAACCACCATGGCCTCGAGGGACTCGACCAATCATGATGTTCAGTTAAGTCATCACCATCGTTACAAGATGAGTCTGATTCGATGATATACTCTCGAGAGACTCAACCGAGCATACCATGTCCTCAGGTCACCGGTGACATCTCTATGTCGTAGATAAGATAGCAAAACGCGATATAGGTGAGTCTCAAGGGGCTCAACCAACTCAACCTACACTTGGAATCAGTTCTTACCTATAACGATGGAAGGCCACATGAGTCAATCTAATTGCCTCAAGTTTACCGACTTAATATTATTAATAGAGGAGATTTTTAATTTGGTCTCCTAACATAATGTGTCACACACATATATATTTAATATATATATATATATATCTACATCACATGTAAATATATATATATATCTAGTAGGTGTATAATCAATCACACATCACATGAGTAATCACACCAGATGATCATGGACCATATTCTAATATGATCAAGCCCAAGCAAGTGGGCCCAATCACTCACATCAAGATCTATGTCTACATTGGCGCATCTCCATGCCCTGTGATCATCTATCTCGCTTTGTCGGTTCCGTCGGTATCTCAATGTATCTCCATGCGTCGGATCGTCCGTCTCGACCTCATGGATCCCACTATCGCTTTCACGTTCCCACTGCGCCTCCTCATGTAATAACAATAAATTATAGGCACGTAGGCCCAACAATAAATGAGAAAAAATAGATGCTCGTAGGCCCCAATAATAATAATCACATGTACACACGCAGTTTAATATCCGATCTTTGCATGAACAACCTGGCTCTGATACCACTGTTGGGAAATCCATAGGGGGTGACATCTCATTCGCAGTGAAAGAACAGAAAAAGAAAATCCTTGGATTCTCATGAAAGTTCGTCATCGTACGAAGATTGGTGCATCAAAAATAAATCTGCAAATATTACATGTGTCAAAAGAAAGTATCTAGGGAGATCGTATATCTCTGAATCCCTAGAGATCTGTATAAGAGGATGAAGAAGGTTAAGTGTCTTCCTCTCTAGCGGGATCCACACAGCGGGGACTGCAACGATGATCCTCTCTTGGGAGAGGAGAATAGAAGGTGGTTATCAAGAGAACCCCTAGCCTATGGAGCTTTGATTCCCTCCTATTTATAGAGGCTCCTTGTAAACCCTAATAGATCTTGCTCTGTTGGGTATTGGATCTCTATCCAATTACCCATGCCTCTTGGATTAGTGGGTCTCTACCCAAAATCTCTTATTAGCTCTTATTGGATCTCATCTTAGGATCCAATAATTCAGGGGCTTAACGGATATCCAATATGTTAGGGGCTCCGGCGGATATCTCATATCTGAACCTCTACTCGTCGCAATGCCTACCATATGTATGTGACCCTCTAGGCCCAATATCGAGCTGATCGTGAGTGATACTTGTCAGAACTCCTTCTGACTCAGTGAATTATTATCTCTATAATAATTCACCCGACTCACCGACTGCGGACGTACTAGGCCACTACGCCGTAGTCCCCAAACGATATAGGGGAATCCAATCCTTTAGACCTATCTATCCTCGATTACCATATATCTATAGTCCCTTATCCATCTAATATCCCAAAGACCCTATACTAGGCATGGTGCTATCAAGCTCACACGGTCTCTCCTCGAGTCTTATTCTAGTCGGATTCTCTCAGAGAACTCTTTCTCTCTCAATCCGAATAACCTTGGCCAAGGATTTATTTAAGCAAGAATATATGGGATATTCCTCTCATGATACCGAGAGCGGATGATCTTCTATTGACACTCAATAGCCCTCGTAAGGTTAGCTACCACTCCCAATAACTAGTAGTACTAGATCTAGAACTTCCAAACCTATAAGTCTGGTATCAAAGAGTGGAGTACTCATACAGGACATCCTTGGTGTCTCAAGTCTAAGGATCAGATACACTACTAGGACTATTGAATTGCTGTCTGACGTGAGATATCAATAACCATCCAGCATTCTATAAGCGGATCAATTAGTGAACTTATTCCCCAATGAGCACGTGCACTGTACCCTTAGTGTCCCTACATGAGTAGCTATGAGACCAGCCACCTCCATCATATGGACGGGTATACAGAACACCAGTCTATTCGGTTATCTCGATGTCCCTCTTGAGTAACTTATGACCGGGATTATTTAGGGTCTATGTTTAAAGGTGAATCGGTCACATTATCGTGATCTCATCACAATCCGATTCTTATTGCATAGATCCAAGAACATCACAATATATTCAACACGCAAGATAAAGTAATAAAATACCTAATAATAATAAGCAGAAGAAAGAGTATATATCAAGTCACAAGTGCCATCACTCATGTGATTGGCTTGTAGTGCACATATAACTAGCAATCATTTCATCTCAATCAAATACATGATCAAATTAGACATCTGTAAGATAGATGTTAATTAACAAGAAAAAGGGGGGGGGACACAAATTGATCAAATGATCAATGTATTGTAGCCCTCCTAAAATTGCCTAAGTCTAGGTGTCAGCAGTGGAATTGACGGTAGCACCGCCCGAGAACACCCTTATATAAAGGGGCTTTAGGGCCAATGGTAGAACCACCCCCAACTCTTGCAACTGCCTCAAAAAACACTCCCCCTCATCTCAAATCTCCATCTTTCGTCTCAAGAAGACCAAGAGAGGCTTCTATCCTCTCAAATCTTAGATCAAGGTCTCTATTCTTAAGAAGCCTTTACTAAGGTAATCTTTGACACTATTTATCAAGAAGAATAACGAAAAGTGATTTGTTCATTCTTATTGAAAATTCATGTCTATAAAATCTTAAGATAGATCATCAAAGCCAAAATTCATAAGAATTTCTAAATGCTCATGAAAGATGGTAAATTAAGAGTTAATTTGCATAATAATTCTTGAAGCATAAAAGTGAATCATTCAAGTCATTAAAGGCTTACAAGAATCATTTCTACTAAATGAAATTAGTGAGGTAGAAAAGAGATCATTTGAACATAAAATTCATAAAACTCATGAATGTTCATTCAAGAAAGGTTGAGATGAAAAGTTCAAGAGGCAATTTGATTGAAAATTCAAGCCATAAAATTGTTAAATGAAAAGGTTGAAGCCAAAAACGTTCATAAAAAATTTCATCAAGAGCTTAAAAATTTGTGAGGAAGAAAAGAGAGATCATTTAAGCTCAAAACTCATGAAAAGAGTCATGATGATGTTTTCATACTTAAAAAAACTCATCCAAAAATTTTATAAAGGGCTAACTTAGCATTCTCATAAGGAAGAATTCATGAAGGCTAACTTGGCATTATCATTCATCAAGTTGAAATTTGTTAGGATCGGAGAGGCACTAAGAGGGGGGGGGGGTGGGGTGAATTAGTGCAGTGGATTAAAACTCGTAAGTTTGAAACCGATTTCGTAAATAGCTAGTTCGTATTGAGATTTCGATTCGATGAAAATGACTTAGTTGAAGTAGCTTGACTAAAAGAGATGAAAACCGAATGATTTATAGCTAAGTATAGAAACAATTCAGAAATTTAAACACTCACACATTTAAGAACACCACGATGTATAGTGGTTTAGTCAAGTGACCTACATCCACTTTCGAAGCCTTCTCCGATGAGACTCCCAACTTCCACTAGCAAATCTTGTTGAAGGGGAAGCACCAAACACCCCTCTTACAACCCTTTTACAAGTGGTTCATACTCTTACAAATTTTTCAAAGAGAAAGAGGGAGGTGAACACTAGCTATCGAAAACAAGGCTTTGCCAAAGCTTTTGCACAATTCTAACTCTAAAAAAGGGTGCTCTTTCTGTTGAGAAAGGAGGGGTATTTATAGACCCAAAGAGGATTCTAATTTGAGCTCCAAATTTGAATTTTTTTTGGGTTTTCCGGTGCTGTCAGTGCCACCACCTGTCAATGGTGGTGCCACTATTTGTCAGTGCCAGACTGACAATGTACTAGGCAGTTCCACTGCCCAAGGTAACGGTGCCACTGCCCAGCTCTCGGCCACTGGGTGGTGCTACTGCCCAGCTCTCTAGTCTTGGATAGTGCCACCACCTAGCCTGGGCGGTGCCACCACCCAGCTCTTTTCAACACACTAGTTTGGGCCTTAAACTCAGCCCAAACCAGTTTGAAATAAGGCCCAATGGGCCACTACATAGGTTATAGGATTAACACCTAATCCTAACCCAAATTATATGCTAACTATGAATTTGAAACATAATTCTAAGTGATTTAAATTGACATTCTTCAAGTCTTCTTCCAGCAAGCTTTTTGGCGAAATTTCGGTGGACTTCCGACACTCCTTCGGATTTCTTCCGGTGGACTCCTAGCAAGCTCTCGAATTCCGTGGCAAGTTCAATGAGTCTTCGGCAAGCTTTCAAACCTTCTCGGTGATCTCTGTGAACCTCCAACGATTTTTTCAGCGAACTTCTAAAACCTTCAGTAAGTCCCTGATTCTATCTCGGTTGATTTCGACAGCACTTTCGACGATCCTTCCGGTGACCTCTTGAACTCCCAGTGAACTTAACCTTGGTAAATCACTTTATGTTTTCATCCCATCATAGTTAATCCTGCGACAATATAGATTAGAACAAATAATTCACCAATTGATTTCATCATCAAAATCCGAGATTCAACAATCTCCCCCTTTTTGATGATGAGAATCAATTGATTATGGAGTTAAACTTAACTCCTCCTATCTATATGCCATATTATGAGAAGATAAAAACACTTGAATTCAATCTTTTGAATTCAAGCTGAAACCGATAAATTTCATTTATCGTCAAGCTTAATAAACATGATTTTTCATCCATAAATATGAAACTTCATATTTTTCACAATGTCATGGCATGATATACATTTTCTAGTCGAATGATAGACATTCATCATTTCGACAAGAGAAACTAATCACAAATTGAAATAACACAAGGATCCAATGATATCAATGAGGTACACAAAATCAAGGCATGATATCAAATGAAATAATAGCTTAAAAAATTTACGCATTTGAGATATATTGCGATACATTGCAATGCTTCATAGTAATTAATTGTTGATTTCAAAGCATAGCAAAAGCAATTTGCAATATGAACCATGTAAGTTATTGCGATGAGATACGATACATATAAGTCATTTTTCATTCTAACATATTGCTACATATATGTTATTTGTCATCAATTTTACATTTTTCTCCCCCTTTGTCATCAACAAAAAAGGAGGTGAAGTAGTCATCACAAGGTATCATACCATACAAAAAAATGAGTGGTCAATTTACAAGCACATGATAAATGAGTTGAACATAATGCAAAATATGTCAATTTTCAAAATGCTCATGAAGAATTCATACATGAAGAATATAAGACTCAATTTTTTGATTGAGAATTCAAGCATAGAATTGTGAAAGGATAGATCATTAAAGTCATTCATCAAGGATTTCATATTTTAAGGTAAACTCCTCTCATGAGATGTCAAAACTTATAAAACTTCAATGAATGAAATATATCAATATCAATAATTTGAAGGAAAAACTTCGACGTGGTATTCTTGTAGTGATTCATTAGGAGGAAGTCATAAAACCTTGAATCATACCGATTAGTACAAGAATAAAAATCAAAAATGAATATTTAAGAACTTAATTTTGCACAAATTATAACATTAATTTATGCATATGTTAAGCTTCATATAAAATTCAAGTCATGAAATATCTTTAGTCATACTTAAAGGAGGGTATAAAATCAGTTTTTACTACATCATTAGTATCCACTATTTAAAGAAAGAGGAAAATAACCTCATGATAGCTTTCATCAAGATTATGATCAAAAGATAAAAATGAGAACTCCATGATATCAAAATGCAAAAATATAATATCAATGTGAAACTATCAAAACTGAAAATTTAATCATTTCATCAAGAGTCATGATATAACTCAAAAATTCATCAATTGATGAGGAGAATCAAAATAGAAAGATAAAAATGAGAGCTTTAATCAAAATGCCAAGATGATATTGTAACGATGTCATTTAAAAAATGAAGAGATAATATTAAGATGATACAATCAAAACCAAAGTTGAAAAATTTCAAAAAGAAACATACAACATCATGTATTAGAACAATTCAGCATACTTAATTCTCTTCTAATGAAGTCAAATTATTCTTCATTTAGGGGTTTTGTGAAGATGTCCGCTAATTGGTGTTTTGTATCAATAAATTCTAGAATGACATTATTATTATTGACATGATCTCGTATAAAGTTGTGCCTAATGTCAATATGCTTAGTTCTAGAGTGTTGAATTGGATTTTTAGTTAGACAAATAGCGCTTGAACTATCACATTTTATGGGAATTTTCTTTAAATATATTTCATAGTCTTCTAAGGTATTTTTCATCCAAACAACTTGTGCACAATATGCACTTGTAGCTATGTATTCGGCTTCCGCTGTAGATAGTGCAACCGAATTTTATTTCTTGGAAGTCCAAGAAACAAGTGCATATCCTAAAAATTAGCATGTTCTGGATGTGCTCTTTCTATCTATTCTACATCTACCAAAATCCGCATCCGCATAGGCTTTTAAATCAAAGTTATCAGATTTTGGATACCATAATCCTAGATTAGGAGTTCCTTTTCGATACCTAAGGATTTTTTTAATAGCTTTAAGGTTAGATAACTTAGGATTAGCTTGGAATCTTGCACATAGACCTACACTAAACATGATATCTGGTCTAGTTGCGGTGAGGTAAAGTAAGCTACCTATCATTCCCCTATATGTTTTTTGATCAAAATTTTCTCCACTTTCATCCAAGTCTAATTTTGTGGAAGTACTCAATGGAGTGTTGATGGCTTTTGAACCATCCATGTTAAATCATTTTAATAATTCTAATGTATACTTTGTTTGATTAAGAAATATACCATCACTAAGTTGTTTAACTTGTAATCCTAAAAAGAAGGTTAATTCTCCCATTAGGCTCATTTCAAATTCATGACTCATACACTTGGCAAATGATTCACATAGTGATTCATTCGAAGAACCAAAAATATTATTATCAACATAAATTTGAACAATAAGAAAATTATTTTCAAAATGTTTAATAAACTATGTAGTATCAACCTTGCCTTTAGTAAAATTATTTAAAATTAAGAAAGAACTAAGCCTCTCATACCAAGCCCTAGTGGCTTGTTTTAATCCATAGAGAGCCTTAGTTAGTTTAAACACATGATTGGAAAGAAGAAAATTTTCAAATCTGGGTGGTTGTTCAACATACACTTCTTCGGAAATAAAACCATTTAAGAAAGAACTTTTGACATCCATTTGAAAAAGCTTAAATTTATTACTACTAGCATAGGCAAGGAGCATCCTAATGACTTCTAATCTTGCCACAGGAGTGAAGGTCTCTTCGTAATCGATACCTTCTTCTTGGTTGAAACCTTTGGCCACTAGTCTAGCCTTGTTTCTAACCACGATACCACATTCATCTTGCTTGTTTCTGAAGACCCATTTAGTACCAATAACTAAATGGTCACTAGGTCTAGGAACAAGCTTCTATACCTCATTCATTTCAAATTGATTCAATTCATCTTGCATTGCAATAACCCAAGAATCATCTTTCAAGGCATCGTCAATGCACTTAAATTCAATTTGAGAAAGAAAAGTGACATGGGCATAAAATTTTTTAAAAGAAGAACAAGTTTGAACCCCTTTCGATGTGTCTCAAATAATTAACTCCTTGGGATGGGCATCTACATACTTCCATTCCTTAGGTACGGAAATATGGGAAGAAGATGCATCCAAGTTGTTATTTTGAGGAGAGGGTTCATTTAAATTCAAGCCATCAAAACCAAAATCATCATCAAAATCTTTTTTCTTAAATTCAAAAATTTCATTAAAAACTACATGAATAGACTCTTCTATAACAAACGTTCTTTTGTTAAAAATACGAAAATCTTTAGAAATGAAAGAGTAACTAAGAAAGATGTCTTCATCGGATTTAGCATCGAATTTTCTTAAAGCATCCTTTTCATTTAAAATAAAGCATTTGCAACCAAAAACTTTAAAATAAGAAACAATAGGTTTTTTGATATTCCATAATTCATAAGGAGTCTTGGATAGAGATGGTCTTACTAGAACCCTATTCATGATATAGCAAGCAAGTAGTATAATGACTTCGCCCAAAAGTATTTGGGTAAACTATGTTCATTTAACATGGTTCTTCTCATTTCTTATAAATTTATATTCTTTCTTTCTACTACTCCATTTTGTTGAGGATTTCTTGAAGTAGAGAAGTTATGGTTATACCCGTTAGATTCACAAAAATTTTGGAAGTCATGGTTTTGGAATTCTCCACCATGATTACTTCGAATCGATGAAATCATGAAACCCTTTTTATTTTGAGTAGGTTTACAAAATTTAGAAAAACATTTAGAGCAATCACTTTTGTGAGAAAAAAAAAAGGTCCAAGTATATCTACTATAATCATCTACAATGACAAATGCATATTTGCTACTTCCTAGACTTGCTGTGTCGATTGGTCCAAGTAAATCCATATGGATCAATTGTAATGGTCTAGAGGTGCTTATTTGATTCTTTGATTTGAAGTTAGTTTTTATTTATTTTCCTAGTTGACATGCATCACATATGTTATCCTTGACAAACTTGATGTTTGGAATTCCTCGTACTAGTTCTTTAGAAGAAATTTTAGATATTAGTTTCATGCTTGCATGGTCTAATATCCTATGCCAAAGCCAAGCATCATCATTTAAAATGGAGAAGCACATTTCCTTACTAAGTTCTTCAATGTTAATGGTGTAAACATTATTTTGTTTTAACGCAATCATAGATATGTTGTTGTTTGGTTTTTCAATGATGCAAGCATTAGATTCAACTCTAATAATATAACTTTTATCGCATAATTGACTAATGCTCAAAATATTATGTTTTAATCCATCAACTAGTAATATATTATCAATTGAAAAACTTGATTTGTTACCTATGGTTTCCTTGCCAATGATTTTACCCTTGTTGTTGTCTCCGAAGGTGACATACCCTTCTTCTTTGCTAGTGAGCATAGAGAATTGAGATGGATCTCCGATCATGTGCCTTGAGCATCCACTATCAAGATACCATCTCTTGCTCCTAACTTGTGATGGTGAATGGTTCTATAAAAGAGGATGGTTTTTAGGTACCCATTTGATTTTGGGTGCCTCAAATATTAATCTACTGATTTTGTCACTTAGCATTGAATTATTTATGGTTCCTTTAGGAACCCATATCAATTTATATAGACTAATTTTCCTAAATTGACATTTGTAAACAATATGTCCGGATTTATAATAAAAATTATATTTTAAATGAGGTGATACATGTAATGTGGGTCCTTTAATGAAGGTGGTAGGATTTCGGTGAGATCCACTCACAAATCCAATTCCAATTCTATTTCTGACGTGACCCTTGTTTGCAAGGATCATGTCCAAGCCCTTGCTACCGACCTTAAACTTGTTTAGGGTCTCTTTAAGTAGTAAGTTCTCATTTTTGATTGTTTCTAAGTGTTCACACTTAGAGCATGGGGGTAAAGGAGTTTGGAGACTATCAAACTTATCTTGTAATAAAGCATGCTCTTTCTTTAATAAATTTAACTTCTTACTAATAGTTCTACATTCATCAAATAATTCATGAAAAGTGATAGAAAGTTCATCAAAAGATAACTCTTCATTAAATAACTCACTAACCTCTTCTCCTAAGGCCATCAGCACGAAGTTGGCCTCCTCTTTGTTGCTTGCTTCTTCATCCTCGGAGTCACTTGAGTCATTCCATGTAGCCTTCAATGCCTTCTTCTTCTTGAGTTACTTCTTCTTGGCTTGGGGGTATTCATATTTGAAGTGCCCCAGCTTCTTGCATTCATAACATATAACTTAGTCCTTTTTTGGTTCAAGTTTGTTTTTGGTTTTATTTTAAATTCACCCTTTTTAATGAAATTTTTAAATTTTCTAGTTAAGAGTGCAATGTCTTCGTCAAAGTCCTCATCACTTGATGTTCTTTTCAAGTGATCTTCTAATGTTCTTAATGCCATATCCTTCCTGTTCTTTGGAAAGGGGTTCTCGAGCTCTTCTTGAGCATGGCACGTCATTTTATAGGTCATTAGAGACCCAATAAGTTCTTCGAGAGGAAAAGTTTTAAGATCCTTGGCCTCTTGAATGGCCGTAACTTTTGGATCCCAACTCTTTGGAAGGGATCTTAAAATTTTAGTTACAAGTTCAAAATTAGGAAAACCTTTACCAAGTGCTTTGAATCCATTAATGACATCAGTGAACTGGGTGTATATGTCTCTAATGGACTCACTTGGCTTCTTTTGGAAAAGTTCATAGGAATGCACAAGAATGTTGATTTTGGACTCTTTCACTCAACTAGTGCCTTCATGAGTGATCTCAAGAGTACGCCAAATATCAAAAGCTGATTCACAAATCGAAACGCGATTAAATTTATTTTTGTCGAGAGCACAAAACAAAATATTCATAGCCTTTGCGTTTAAAGAAAAAGTCTTCTCCGATTCATTCCATTCGCTCGTCGGAAGAGAAGATTTTTGAAAACTATTTTTGACGATGCTCCAAAGCTCAAAATTCATGGAAATAAGAAAGATCCTCATACGAGTCTTCTAATACATGTAATCCGACTCATTAAACATAGACGGACGTATAATAGAGTGACCCTCTTGCATGCCGGAATAAGCCATCTCTCTTGGGTTTTAAACCAAATATAAGAGTAAACCTTGCTCTGATACCAATTGTTAGGATCGAAGAGGCACTAAGAGGGGGGGGTGAATTAGTGCAACGAATTAAAACTCATAAGTTTGAAACCGATTTCGTAAATAGCTAATTTGTATTGAGATTTTGATTCGACGAAGATGACTTAGTTGAAGTAGCTTAAGTAAAGGAGATGAAAACCGAACAATTTATAGCTAAGTATAGAAACAATTTAGAAATTTAAACACTCACACATTCAAGAACACCATGATGTATAGTGGTTCAGTCAAGTGACCTATATCCACTTTTGAAGCCTTCTCCGATGAGGCTCCCAACTTCCACTAGCAAATCTTGTTAAAGGGGAAGGACCAAATACCCCTCTTACAACCCTTTTACAAGTGGTTCACACTCTTACAGATTTTTCAAAGAGAAAGAGGGAGGCGAACACTAGCTATCGAAAACAAGGCTTTGCTAAAGCTTTTGCTCAATTCTAACTCTAAAAAATGGTACTCTTTCTACTGAGAAAGGAGGGATATTTATAGACCAAAAGAGGATTCAAATTTAAGCTCTAAATTTGAATTCTTTTTGGGTTTTCCAGTGCTGGTGATGCCACCGCTTGTCAGTGATAGACTGACAATGTACTAGGCGGTTCCATCGCACAAGGTAGCGGTGCCACCGCTTATGCTCTCTGGTGCTGGGCCGTGCCACCGCCTAGCTCTCTGGTCTTGGGCGGTGCCACCGCCCAGCTCTTTTCAGCACACTAGTTTGGGCCTTAAACTTGGCCCATACTAGTCCTAACTTGGGTTATAGGATTAACACCTAATCCTAACTCAAATTACATACTAACTATGAAATTGAAACATAATTCTAAGTGATTTAAATCGACATTCTTCAAGTCTTCTTCTGGCGAGCTTTCTAGCGAAATTCCGATGGACTTCGAACACTCCATCGGATTTCTTCCGACGGACTCCCAGCAAACTCCCGGATTCTGTGGTGAGTTCAACAAGTCTTCGACAAGCTTTCGAACCTTCTCGATGATCTCCATAAACCTCCGACGATTTTTCTAGTGAACTTTTAAAACCTTCGACAAGTCCCTGATTCTATCTCGGTTGGTTCCGGTAACACTTTCGACGATCCTTCCGGTGACCTCTTGAACTCCCAACGAACTTGACCTCGGTAAATCACTTTATGTTTTCATCCCATCGTAGTTAATCCTACACACTTATCTCAATAATATAGATTAGAACAAATAATTCACCAATTGACTTCAACATCAAAATCTGAGATTCAATAAAAATAACCAATCAAGCCATAAGCTCAAGAAGTAGAATTTTACACAAGAGTTAAAAATTCATCAAATTTGCATGAAATCCAAAGAGAGTATTCAAGTAATTAAAACTTGAGAGCTTCTTCTTTATGTAAAGTTCATGACATAAAGATTATGTATAGTTGCATATGTCATGAAGACAAAATCAATAAACTTCAAATGATATGAAAATCATGAAATCCATTTATTCATACCAATAGAAGTAGAGGGAGTATAAAATCGATAGAATCAATTTTACCAAGTCATTAAAAGGGCATGATATTAATTAAAGATCATCAACGGAGAATCATGTACATGATTCTAAAAATCATTAATCGAAGGAGTATCAATGCAAAATCGGAGAAAGATAAAAATGAGAGCTCCTTTCAAAATACAATATCGAAAAGATGTCATCCAAAATCCGAAAAGATAATATCAAGATGAGTTCATCAAAACCGAAAAGATGATATGAAGTTGAAAATTTTTAAAAAGAAACATATAACAACTTTATGCATTAAGGTTAACACATATGGAACTTTAAAGTGTGCCACAATAACATAGAGATATACAAAATGAGAGTCAAAAGCTCTATTACAACTTATGAAGTCAATATAGAGTTTTTACAACTATTCCTCGGGTGGAATACCAAAATGCCTATACAAATTATCTAAATATCGATTCATTTGATGCACTTCATTTAGGATTACAGCTTGCTGTGATTTGATTTGATTTATCTCAGTTTTGATCGAATCTTCAAAAGATGGAGTAGGAGCTAGTTCTGACAATGCTGCACCAAAGGGACTAGGAAGAGTAGATTCATTACCCCTAAATACTAGTGTTTCCGGTTCTTCTACTGGAGGGGGAGCTAGATCAGTCCTTCTAGGCTGCCTAGTCCATATTCCATTCCTAAATATGCACCTTAATCTCTTAAGTAGGTTTCTATTTATGGCAGTATATTTATCCACTTTTATTACTTTTTTGTCAGGTGGTATTCTAATATTATATGCATGTAGTAATCTAGTGATTAACCCCCAATATGGTAATATTAAATCTTTAGATGCTATGTCCATCATATTTTGCCAGATTAGGTATCTAAAATAATTATCTTGTCCAGTCATTATCCAGTACATAGTACTAAACTTCATTTGACTAATTTCATCGTAGTGATATTGTTTAGGGATTAGGATATTAATGATGGTGTGATGGAGGACCTTAGAACTAAATAGTAACAAATGCTCACAGCTTTTAGAGACGATGGCTAGGTTAGGATTTCCAAAAATAGTCCCTAAAGCCTCAGAGTAGATTACTCCAATTACAACCAAATCCCACTATCCTCTAAAGTAACAACTCTTTCTCTTCTCTGAGATTCTAATTAGATCACAAATTGCGTTATCCGTAATTGAAATTTGGTTCCCTAGAAGGTAGGTTGACACGTTGTCATCCTCATCTATGCTTAGATTAATATAAAATAACTGAACTAGTCTAGGGTAAATTGTTTCACTGATTTGTAAAATAGGCAAGACATCTAAATTGGCAAACTAACTTATGTGCTCTAGGTCTCCTAATTCACTTAAATCAACATACTTACCCTTATGCACATTTATTATTTCAAAATTAGGGTATCTAAGGGTATTTTCACTAGAGTTAAAAAGGGATGGGTCTTATGAATCACCTTCCCTCCTCTTCCCTTTGTCTCTATACGATCTCCTAGGAGCCATTTGTCTAGATAAGATGATAGTGAGAGGGAATTATAAAAAGGTAGCTATGTATCAAGAAATTAAAGATTTGGCATCATTTCTTTTTTGTTGATGACAAAGGGGGGGAAAAATATGGCAAGATTGATGACTTGATGGAATGATAAATGCTTTGTATCGTATTCCAATGTATCGCAATTGCCATGCTTTATATTGTAAAATGCTTGCTATCATTAAAAACATCGCAATGTATCACAATTATAAGAAATGTATCGCATGCATCGCAAATGGCTCATACATGCTTAAAATGTTAATTGTTGTAAGATTGTTATCATGTTTAAATTTGGTATCTTTCATTGATATGATAAGTTATCATTTCATTTGATGATGCTTCGTAAAATGATATCATGATTTGGAATTATGCATTTTATTTTGATATCATTTGATCCTTGTTATATTTCAAAATTATAGTTGGTATCATATGTTGAAATGATGATTGTCCATCATCATTCAACATTAGAAAATGAATGTCATGCCTTGACATTATTTTCAAACTGAGAAAAATATGAAGTTTTATATTTATGAAAGATCATACTTGTTGAGCATGACGATAAGTTCAACGAGTGCAACTTATCGGTTTTGGCTTGAATTCAAGAGGTTTGAATTCAAGTGTTTTCTTTCTCAAAATATGGCATATAGTGTTAGGGATCAAGCGGCACTAAGAGGGGGGGGGGGAGGTGAATTAGTGCAGCGGTTAATAATGATAACTTTTCGACGATTTAAAATAACTTCGGAAACTTTGTGTGATAAAAATACATTTCGATGAAATCCAGTTTCGATTGGGTATAAACTTAAAATGATTCGTAAGAAAGTGAGGAGGAAGCGGAGTAAGTAAAATAAATAGGTTTGCAGAAATTTAAAGAACAATAAGTAAAGGCAAATCCATTTTATAGTTGTTCGGCTATACGACCTACGTCCACTCCCGATTCCTCTTCTCTTGAGGCCACTAGCTTTTCACTAGGTGTCTTCCTTCCAAGGGTGAAGACCAATTCCTTTTTACAGCGCTTTCTCCTTTTGATAGGCTCAGGAGACAACTCTTACAAGCACTCTCTCCTTTCTTTAGAATCGAATACAAGAGAAAACTAAAGGAGGGATTTCTAGAGAGATTTGAATAGTGTTTTCCAGCTTTCAAAGTGTATGTGCTTGCATACTACAAACCAGGGATGGGAGAAGTTTTTATAGGCTCCAAGAGGATTCAAATTTGGAGGCCAAATTTAAATCTTCTCGGTTTTTCAGGCTATTAGCGGTACCACCACCTAACACTGGCAGTATCACCATCTGATAGAGTCCTTTGGCTCTATGGTCTGGCGGTACCATCGCCTACTAGGCGGTACCATCGCCTACCAGGCGGTACCATCGCCTACCAGGCGGTACCATCGCCTACCAGGCGGTACCATCGCCTACCAGGCGATAACATCACCTACCAGGCGGTACCATCGCTTGCCAGGCGGTACCACCGCTTGCCAAGCATTAATGTCGGTGGTACTATCGCTGACCTGGGGTGGTGCCACCACCCAGAACACCTGGGATTTCGGTTCCTGGGTGGTGCCACCGCCTGGGTCTAGCGGTGCCACCGCTAGACTATTCCAGCAAGGCTGAATGAGCCCTAACTTTGACCCAAATCAACCCAAATAAGACCTAGTTGGCCCCTACAAGGGTTAAACAAGATTATTATCTAATCCTTATCCTAATTACATGCTAACTATAGAATTGAAACATAATTCTAAGCAAAGTAACAACGGCAATGTCGAGTCTTCTTCTGGTGAGCTTTCCAACGAACTTTCGATGGACTTCTGATGCACCCTCGGATTTCTTCCGACGGATTCCTAGTAGGCTCTCGGACTCTGTGACGAGTTTGACGAGTCTTTGGCAAGCTTTTGAACTTTCTCGATGAGCTCCACGAACCTTCGATGATCTTTCCGGTGAACTTCTGAAACCTTTAGCAAGTTCTCGATTCTTTCTCGGTTGGTTCCGACCGCACCTCTGACGATCCTTCAGACTTCCGGTGGACTCTCGAACTCCCAACTACTGGACTCTAGTAATTTGCTTTATGTCTTCAAGCTATCATAGTTAATCCTGCACACTTATCTTAATAATATGGATTAGATCAAATAACCCATCAATTGACTTCATCATCAAAATTCGAGATTCAACAATCTCCCCCTTTTTGATGAAGACAATCAATTGATGATGGAGTTAATCTTAACACCCCCTATCTATATGTCATATTATGAGAAAGAAAATGCTTGAATTCAATCTTTTTGAATTCAAACCAAAACCGATAAGTTTCATCTGTTGAACTTATCATCATGCTTAACAAACATGTTTTTTCACGATAAATATGAAACTTCATATTTTTCACAATGTCATTGCATGACACATATTTTCAAGTCGAAAGATAGACATTCATCATTTCGACAAGAGATGCCAATTATAGTTTGAAATATGATATGTATCAAATGATATCGATATAAAAATCATAAATGCAAGGCATGATATCATTAAGCGATATATCATCAAATGATAACTTATCATATCAATGAAAGATACTAATTATTAATCATGACATAATAGCAAATTTTTTTAAGAAATCATTTGCGATACATATGATACGATATGATACACATTTTATTGTGATGTTTTTAAAGATATCAACCAACTTTCAATTATAAAGCATGGCAAAAGCAATTAAATTATAATATAAAACATATAAGATATTTTCATTCCATCATATTGCAATACACAGTATATAAGTCATTGTGATACAATATGATATATAAGTCATTTGTTTATTTATCATATTCTTCTCAATACGATATATGCAAGACATTTTATCAAGTCATTTGCACATATCATCAATTTATTTGTACATTCTTCTCCCCCTTTGTCATCAACAAAAAGAGGTGCATTTGATAAAAATGGTCATCATAAGGTATCATCATGCATATCAAACACACATGATGTGTCATCCTCGACAGATAAATCCGAAAGATGTTTTGATCATTTTTGTTCTTGTTTATGAAATCCGGAAAAAGATAAATCATCAAAGATTCATTCATGAAGGAGGATGTAAGGCTTAAGATGCGATTTTGTAAATTCAAGAATAAAATAATAAAGTGGAAAGATAGATCATTCATCAAACATCTCATATGAATTTTAAGGTAAGATCCATAAAGCTTCAACATGGCATTTACGAATCAACATCAAAAATTTCATAAAAGGATTCAACATGGCATTCTTATTCATGAGGGGAAGACATTAAGTTTTAAAGCTTCAAATTGTAAAAATCCAAAATGAACATTTAAGAGCTTAATTTTTGTTAAAGCAAAATTCATGACATTAATTTATGTATATGTCAAACTTCGTATAAAATGTAAGTCATGAAATATCTTTTATCATGCTTAAAGGAGGTGGAGGGAGCATAAAATCAACTTTACTACATTAAGATTCATCATTCAAAGGAGGAAAGCAACATCATGATACTAAATCATCCAAAACTTTTACAACATCATGAAGGCTTTAAAAATATTATGATCGAAAATGATAGCTTTATTAAAATATTACAATCGAAGAAAAAAAAAGTGAGTGTAAAAATATCATCCAAAATAATATCAAGGTTGAGATTTATCAAAACCAATTTTACCATTTCATCAAAAGGCATGACATAACTCAAAAATTCATCAATCGAAGAGGAGAATCAAAATATTTTGATCGAATGATAAGAATGAGAACTCTGCTCAAAAGATGATATTGTAAAGATGTCATCCGAAAACAAGAAGATAATATCAAGATGAGACAATGAAAGCCGAAGTTGAAAATTTTTGAAAAAAGAATATTTAACATCTTCATGTATTAAGACAATTTAACATGCCTAATTCTCTTCTAATGAAGTCAAATTATTCTTCATTTAGGGGTTTTGTGAAAATATCCGCTAATTGATGTTTTGTATCAATAAATTCTAGAATGACATCATTATTATCGACATGATCTCGTATAAAATGATGCCTAATGTCAATGTGCTTAGTTCTAGAGTGTTGAATGAGATTCTTAGTTAAACAAATAGCACTTATGTTATCACATTTTATGGAAATATTCTTTAAATGAATTCTATAATCTTCTAAAGTGTTTTTCATCCAAACAACTTGTGCACAACATGCACTAGCGGCTATGTATATGGCTTCTACCATGGATAGTACAACCGAGTTTTGTTTCTTGGAAGTCTAATAAACAAATGCATGTCCTAAAATTTGACATGTTCCAGATGTGCTTTTTCTATCAATTATACATTTGTCAAAATCTGCATCCGCATAGGCTTTTAAATCAAAGTCATCGAATTTTGGATATCATAATCCTAAGTTAGGAGTGCCTTTAAGATATTAAAGGATTCTTTTAATAGCTTTAAGATGAGATAACTTAGGATTAGCTTGAAATCTTGCACAAAGTCTTACACTAAACATGATATCCGGTCTAGTTACGGTGAGGTAAAGTAAACTACCTATCATTCCCCTATATAATTTTTATTCAATATTTTCTCCACTTTCATCAAAATCTAACTTAGTGGAAGTGTTCATAGGAGTGCATATAGCTTTTGAACCATCCATGTTAAATCGTTTTAATAATTCTAATGTATACTTTATTTGATTAAGAAATATACCATCACTAACTTGTTTAATTTGCAATCCTAAAAAGAAAGTTAATTCACCCATTAGACTCATTTCAAATTCATGATTCATACATTTGGCAAATGATTCACATAGTAATTCATTCGAAGAACCAAAAATAATATCATCAACATAGATTTGAATAATAAGAAAATTATTTTTAAAATATTTAATAAATAATATAGTATCAACCTTGCCTTTAGTAAAATTATTTTAAAAAAGAAGGGAACTAAGCCTCTCATACCAAGCTCTAGGGGCTTGTTTTAACCCATAGAGAGATTTAGATAGTTTAAACACATGATTGGGAAGAAGAGAGTTTTCAAATCTGGGTGGTTGTTCAACATACACTTCTTTAGAAATAAAACCATTTAAGAAAGCACTTTTGACATCCATTTAAAAAAGCTTAAAATTATTACTATTAGCATAGGCAAGGAGCATCCTAATGACTTCTAATCTTGCCATAGGAGTGAAGGTTTCTTTGTAATTGATACCTTCTTCTTGGTTGAAACCTTTGGCCACTAATCTAGTCTTATTTCTAACCACGATACCATATTCATCTTGCTTGTTTCTAAAGACCCATTTAGTACCAATAACTAAATGGTCCCTAGGTCTAGGAACAAGCTTCCATATGTCATTCCTCTCAAATTGATTCAATTCTTCTTGCATTGCGATAACCCAAGAATCATCTTTCAAGGCATCGTCAATGCACTTAGGTTCAATTTGAGAATGAAAAGCGGCATGTACATAAAAATTTTTAAAAGAAGAATGAGTTTGAACCCCCTTTCAATGTGTCTCCTATAATTAACTCCTTTGGATGGGCATCTACATACTTCCATTCCTTGGGTAAGAAAATTTGGGAAGAAGATATATTCAAGTTACTATTTTGAGGAGAGAGTTCATTTAAATTCAAACCATCAAAACCAAGATCATCATCAAAATCATTTTTCTTAAGTTTGGAAACTTCATTAAAAACTATATGAATAGACTCTTCTATAACTAATGTTCTTTTGTTAAAAACATGAAAAGCTTTAGAAATAGAAAAGTAACCAAGAAAGATGCCTTCATCGGATTTAGCATTGAATTTTCCTAAGGCATCATTTTCATTCAAGATAAAACATTTACAATCGAAAACTTTAAAATAAGAAACATTTGATTTTTTGTTATTCCATAATTCATAAGGGGTTTTGGATAGAGATGGTTTTACTAGAACCCTATTCATGACATAGCAAGCCGTAGTAATGGCTTTGGCCCAAAAGTATTTAGGTAAACTATGTTCATTTAGCATGATTCTTGCCATTTCTTGTAAATTTCTATTCTTTATGTCTACTACATTTTGTTGAGGATTCCTTGGAGTAGAGAAGTTGTGGATAAACCCATTAGATTCACAAAAATTTTGGAAGTCATGGTTTTGGAATTCTCCACCAATATCATTTCGAATCGATGAAATCATGAAACCCTTTTCGTTTTGAGTAAGTTTACAAAATTTAGAAAAATATTTAAAGTAATTATTTTTGTGAGCCAAAAAATAGGTCCAAGTGTATCTACTATAGTCATCTACAATGACAAATACATATTTGCTACCTCCTATACTTGTTGTGTCAATTGGTCTTGTTAGGGATCGAGTAGCACTAAGAGGGGGGGGGGTGAATTAGTGCAATGGTTAAGAACGATAAATTTCTGCGGTTTCAAACAAGTTCAGAAACTTCGTATGATAGAAATCACATTTTTGACTATAACCAATTTCGATTAAAGCGTAATGGAAAGTGCTTAAAGTAGGGAGTGTTTAGAGAGGAAGAAGGCAATGATGAGTAAGTTGAGCAACGAAGAAAAGGCGGTTTGCAGAAAGGTAAATGCAAGAACATAAACACAAATCGTTTTTATAGTGGTTCGGTTATCTGACCTACATCTAGTCCTGATTCCTCTTCGCTTGAGGCCACTGGCTTTCCACTAGCTATCCTCCTTCCAACGGGCGAGGATCAACTCCCTTACAACTCTCTCCTTTTGACGGGCTTAGGAGGTAACCCTTACAAGGCCTCTCACCCCTCTCTTGGACTAGAACACACTTAAAGCTTAGAGGGAAGATTTTGATAAGAGTTTTTCATTTTTCTTTCTCAATTCTAGACACCCTTTCAACCATGAATGAGAGGGATATTTATAGGCCTCAAGAGGATTCAAATTTGGAGCCCAAATTTGAATCACTTTTGTTTTTCCCGATGCTGGCGGTGCCGCCGCTTGTCAGTGTCAGACACTAATAGTGTACTAGGTAGTGCCACCACCCAGCCCGGCGGTGCCACTGCCCGGGATCTCGGGTGTTGGGCGGTGCCATCGCCCGGGCTCTCGGCTCCTAGGCGGTGCCACCATCGGAGTATTTCTAGCTCAATGGTTGGGCCTTAAACTCGACCCAAACTAATCCGTTATCTAACCCAATTGGCCCTTACTTAGTTTATAGGATTAACTCCTAATCCTAAACCAAATTATGTGCTAACTATGAATTTTAAAGATATTTCCTAAGCTATTACAAAGTTCATAATTCAAGACTTCTTCCAGCGAACTTCCGGTGGTCTTCCGAACAACCCTCGGAAACCATTCTGCGGACTCCCAGTAAGCTCTTGGACTTTACAATGATCTTGGCGAGTTCCAACGAGTTTTTTTGGCAAGCTCCGTGAACTTCTGATGAACCTTCTGGCGAACTTTCGAAAACCCTTCAACAAGCTCCCTACTCGTTCTCGGCCAGTTCCAGCAGCACTCCCAATGATTCTTTGGACTTCCGTCGAACTCTCGAACTCCCAACGATCTATCACACTTATCTTCAAGCACTTTGTTTCGCTTTACATCTTCATCATTATCGTAGTTAATCCTACACACATACAAACAAAACTCTACTTTGATCTAGATAATTATTACAACATGAATTGACATTCTATTGCCCGATACGTCATTGTCGGCACTTCGTCCGATTCTTTGGCGCATCGTCCTCTCTTACGTTTTGTTGCTCAATCGGTGCTTGACCTCTATAACCCCGTTATTCTTAGCGTAACTCCACTCTTCTTGGCCTGATGCTCTACATACGAAGCCTTCAGTTGATTGTCGACCGAACCTCCGGCTCGACATCCAATATCCCGACGTAATCACCCGACACAATGTAAATTCCTCCAGCGTCAACTATCTAATCCTGATCAATAGTAGACTTGCGTTACTCAAAACGTAGTTAGATCACAAAACACAATCAATTAGTTTCATCATCAAAATCTGAGATTCAACAATCTCTCCCTTTTTTATGATGACAACTAATTGATGACTAATGGAGTTAACCATAACTCTCTAGAGTTTAATCAAACTCCCCCTATCAATATGCCATTGATAGGACACTTGGATTATCCTAAATCCAAGCAACATTCATCACAAAATATGAGAATTAACAAACCATTATGCAAATATATAAAATATTTAATTCAATGCATGAAGTCATCAATCTACTTCTCCCCCTATGTCATCAACAAAAAGGAGAAGTTGCATTTAGCTAGTTTTCAAGGATATACAAATTTTACAATCATACTAGCTATTAATCATAGCTTTGCAATACAACATCTAATCATACCATTCAATCATAGCAAGTTTTTAAATTCTTTCTAAAGATAAGCAAGATAGCAATTTTTTATCACTTGCTTCTTGTGCAAGTTTGCACTTTGCTTTTGCAGCATGCTAGCAACTTTTGAAATGTTCATGATAGGATGTTCCTTCATTTTAATGATCGAGCTAGCAAATTTTTCATTGAAGTCATAAGCTAACAATTAATCTTCTCCCCCTTTGTTTTTGCCAAAAAGAATAGGAGGATTAATACTTAAAATAATCTTGCATGAGATTCAACAATTTATAACAAAAATGAAAGTAATGAAGTCAAGAAAAATTTTTGCCTCTCTTGAGATAGCAACTTATTGCTTCTCAATGTTCAAGCTAGCAAAATTTTTGCTTCTAAATGTTCAAGCTAGCAAAATTTTCTCTTTTGATATATAAGCTAGCAATACCATCTCCCCCTTTATCGTTATCGAAAAGAAGGGAGGAACCAATTATTTAGATTTGTACATCAATTAATATCACATGATGCATACAAGACAACAATGCAAAGAAATCATATTATGAAGGATATCAATATGAAAATTCAATAAGGATCAAAACCAAGAGATATCATTCATGATTCATAACTTTCTTTTTAGCAAGTTCAAGATCAAGATTCATATGTATCAATTTTCAATTTATGATGAAGAGTATATATATCCAAAACATATCAATATATCAAGATCATGAAAAAGAAATTTCAAGTAAGGAATCAAACATTATTAATTCATGCATTCAAGCTAAATAAGTCATGATTCAACAAATTAAAGTTTTGATTCCGAAGATTTAAAAATAGAAATCATGAATTATCAAGAAGTCATCAAGAAATCAAGTGATATATCAAGTCTCAAGATCACAAAAAAAAATTAAATTATATGGTTATAAGAAATCAAGAGACAAGTCAAATTTTCTTTTGATAAATGAAATAATCATGGTATACGATCTTGGTTTATAAAAGTTTCAAGTTATAATTATCAAGATTATGAATTCAATAAAATGTCTTTATAGAAAAGTGAAATCTTTTAGAGCTTGATTCAAGCATTACATAACATCTCAAAAAGTCATAATTCCAAGAGATCAAAAGAAGAGTCATGAGTAAAAGTTTAAATTCAATTCGTCAACTTCAAGCTCTTCATCAAAATTACTTTCAAGATTCATACAAGGTCATAAATGAATTTATCACTTGTCTTTCATCAAAAATAAAAAATTTCAAGAATCATACATTTCGCTTTTTATGAATTGCATTGATTTCGTATAAACATGCCTTTGCCCCCTTTTATGTTGAATAGAAGCAAGCATGAATGTTCAAGACATAAAGGCAAAATCTCATTAAGCAAATTGTCAAGCATGATTTTAAATATTCATTTTCAAGCTATGATAAAAAGAGTAAGTCAAAGATTCAATCATCTCATGTCATGAATTCCGAAAGGCATCACATTAAAAAGGATATTTTATATATATATATATATATATATATATATATCGATAAGTAATTCATTTATATCATTTCATTTGAATTCATGATTCATTTGGAAGGTTCTCCTCTTTAGTAAATAAAAAGGAATTTAAGGAGAACAAAATGAATTAAGGGAGATAGAACATGATTGAAGCATTTAACATGATTGAAGCATGATTCATATTTAAAATGTATCTTATGTCGTAAATACGAATCAAGAAATTTTCAAATCTGAAATCATCCTCAAAAATCATATCAAATAAATTCATACATGACAAGCATAGATTTATTGAAGAATCGATAAGATAGAGGATTGCATTTCATTTTTATAAATTTCTATTTATGTGATTTGCTTCTTATAAGCATGCCTTTACTTTAAAAAGAAATGTTAACATTCAAGATGGAAAGGCAAATTTCGTCATAAAGATCATGAAATTGTAACTCATTAAGTATGCGGCATTTTCCAAAATTGATTCAAGAGATTCATATGATTCATGAAATGAGTTCATTAATTTCAATAGGATAGAAAATGCATTTTCATTTCATGCCATTGATTTCATGTAAGCATGTTCAAATTTTCATGTAAGGACCATGCATCATTTTTAAAACCGAAAGCATCATCAAAACTATTAAGATTCATGGATTCATCATACACATTATTTCAAAATGTGAGATTTCAAGTCATCAAGTATGATACAATCATTAAGCATATTTTCATAATGTATCATCAAAATCATTTTAATTCTTTTTTTCATTTGTTATAATAAGATGATCAATACTCAAATTTTTGCTAAAATCATGCATCATTTTATAAATCTGAAAAATAATTTTTATCATGAATATCATCAAGTCCAAATATAATACAAGGCAAGATCAAAACTACATTTCTTTCATTTGAAAAATTTGTGGGTTAGGTCTTTTGATTTCATGAAGACAAGAATCATCTAAAAATTTTATCATAAAAAAAAAATTTTAAGACCCATTAATCCAAGATAGAAGTTTTCAAATCAACATCGCTTCAAAAAAAAACTCATGCATGATACAAAATCGTCAAGCATCATGTTTAGAGATAATGTAAAACATCAAGATACACATGCATGGGTTAATCATATTAGGTGTACAAACATTATCGCAAATCATACAATCATCATTCATATTTTTAATTTTCACAAATTACTAGAAAGAAAAAGCATAAAAAAATTCCTACCAACTATATCAAGCAACTCATGAAAGGATCATGTAATTTCAAAATAAGGTGAAAGCATTTCAGGTGAGTTACTTACCTCGTTGTTGAAGACCATCAAAGCGTAGTTTGCATCTTCATCTTTATTGCGCGCTTTCCGCTTCTTCATTTTTGTGTACTTGTCTTTAGAGTATTTCGGTTTCTTGCGTTCATAGCAAGAGTTGGTGTTCTTTAACTCATGTTTAATGAACTTTTTAAATTTTAATGTCAAAAGTTCAACGTTCTCAACATTGTCCTCATCATTTGAGTCATCACTCAAGTGATATTTTATAGTCCGAAGTGCCAAATCCTTCCTATTCTTTAGAAGGTGGTTCATGTGTTCATCGAGTTCATTGTGTTCCAAGAAACTCATTTCATATGTCATTAAGGATCCAATGAGTTCTTCAATAGAATAATCATTTAAATCTTTAGTTTCTTATATCACCGTTATTTTAGGATCCCATCTTTTTGGAAGGGATCTTAGGAACTTGTTAATGAGTTCAAAATTTGAAAAACATTTACCAAGACTTTTTAAGCTATTGACGACATCCATGAAGCGGGTGTACATGTCATCGATAGATTCACTTGGTGTCATTTGGAAGAGCTCAAAATCATGCAATAAGAGGTTTACTTTTAAGTCTTTAACTCTACTAGTTCCCTCGTGCATGATTTCAAGTGTCCACCAAATATCAAAAGTCATTTCGCACGTAGAAATCCGATTGAACTCATTTTTGTCTAAAGCATAAAATAAGACATTCATAGCCTTTGCATTCAAAGAAAAAGATTTTTTTCTCTAAGTCCAACCATTCGTTTGTTGGTTTAGAGGAAAGTTGAAAGCCATTTTCAATAATATTCCATAAGTTTAAATCTTGAGAAATCAATAAATCACTCATTCGAGTTTTCCAATATATGTAGTCTGATCCGTTAAAGAATGGAGGACAAACAATTGAAAAACCCTCTTGAAAACCATTAAGAGCCATTTCTTATGGGTGTGAATCTGAAAGAGAAATAACGAGACTCTGATACCAATTGTTAGGGATTGAGTGGCACTAAGAGGGGGGGGGGGTGAATTAGTGCAGCGATTAAGAACGATAAATTTCTGTGATTTAAAACAAATTCGGAAACTTTGTACGATAGAAATCATATTTTTGACTAAAATCGATTTCGATTAAAGCGTAATGGAAAGTGCTTAAAGTAGGGAGTGTTTAGAGAGGAAGAAGGCAGTGACGAGTAAATTGAGCAGCGAAGAAAAGATGATTTGCAGAAAGGTAAATACAAGAACATAAACGAAAACCATTTTTATAGTGGTTCGGTCATCCGACCTACATCCACTCCCGATTCCTCTTTGCTTGAGGCCACCGGCTTTCCACTAGCTATCTTCCTTCCAACGGGTGAGGATCAACTCCCTTACAGCTCTCTCCTTTTGACGGGCTTAAAAGATAACCCTTACAAGGCCTCTAACCCCTCTCTTGGATTAGAACACACTTAAAGCTTAGAGGAAAGATTTTGATAAGAGTTTTCCTTTTTTCTTTCTCGGTTCTAGACACCCTTTCAACCATGAATGAAAGGGGTATTTATAGGCCTCAAGAGGATTCAAATTTAGAGCCCAAATTTGAATCACTTTCGTTTTTTCCAGTGCTGGCGATGCCACCACCTATCAGTGGCGGTGCCACCATCTATTAGTGGCGGTGCCACCGCCTGTTAGTGTCAGACACTGATAGTGTACTAGGCGATGCCACCGCCCAGGCTCTCGGGTGCTGAGCGGTGCAACTACCTAGGCTCTCAGCTCCTGGGCGGTGCCACTGCCCGGGCATTTCTAGCTCACTGGATGAGTCTTAAACTCGACCCAAACCAGTCCGTTATTGGGCCCAATTGGCCCCTACTTGGTTTATAGGATTAACACCTAATCCTAAACCAAATTACATGCTAACTATGAATTTTAAAGACATTTCCTAAACTATTACAAAGTCCACAAGTCAAGACTTCTTCCGGCGAGCTTCCGGTGAACTTCCGATGGTCTTCCGAACAACCCTCGGAAACCATTCTGTGGACTCCCGATAAGCTCCTAGACTTCACGATGACCTTGGCAAGTTCCAACGAGCTTCTTTGGCAAGCTCCGATCTTTCTTGGCAAGCTTTGTGAACTTCCGACGAACCTTTCGGTGAACTTCCAAAAACCCTTCGGCAAGCTCCCTACTCATTCTCGGCCAGTTCCGGCAGCACTCCCAACAAATCTTCAGACTTTTGTCGAACTCTCGAACTCCCAACGATCCATCACACTTGTCTTCTAGTACTTTGTTTCACTTTACGTCTTCATCGTTATCATAGTTAATCCTGCACACACACAAACAAAACTCTACTTTGATCTAGACAATTATTACAATGCGAATTGACATTCTATTGCCCGGTACGTCATTGGTCGGTGCTTTGTCCGATTCTTTGGCGCATCGTCCTCTCTTGCATTTTATTGCCCAATCGGTGGTTGACCTCCGCAACCCCGATATCTTTGGTGCAACTCTACTCTTCTTGGTCCGATGCCTGACGTAAAAAGCCTTTTGCCAATTGTTGATCGAACCTCTAGCTCAACATCCAATATCCCAACGTAATCACCCAACGCAACGTCAATTCCTCCAGCATCAACTGTCTAATCCTAATTGATAGTAGATTGCGTCACTCAAAACATAGTTAGATCACAAAACATAATCAATTAATTTTATCATCAAAATCCGAGATTCAACAGGTCTAAATAAATCCATATTGAACAATTGTAATGGTCTAGTGGTGCTTATTTGATTTTTTGATTTGAAGCTAGCTTTTATTTGTTTTCCTAGTTGACATGCATCACATACTTTGTCCTTGACAAACTTGATATTAGGAATTCCTCGTACTAGTTCTCTAGATGAAATTTTAGATATTAGTTTTATGCTTGCATGGCCTAATCTCTTATGCCAAAGCCAAGCATTATCATTTAAAATAGAAAAGCACATTTCATTACTAAGTTCTTTAATGTTAATGGTGTAGATATTATTTTATTTTAACGCAATCATGGATATGTTGTTGTTTGGTTTTTCAATGATGCAAGCATTAGATTCAAATCTAACGATGTAACCTTTATTGCATAATTGACTAATGCTCAAAAGATTATGTTTTAATCCATCAACTAGTAATACATCATTAATTGAAAAACTTGATTTGTTACCTATGGTTCCCTTGCCAATGATTTTACCGTTGTTGTTGTCTCCGAAGGTGACATACCCTTCTTCTTTGCTAGTGAGCATAGAGAATTGAGATGGATCTCCGGTCATGTGCCTTGAGCATCCACTATCAAGATATCATCTCTTACTCCTAGCTTGTGATGGTGAGTGTGTCTATAAAAAATGATGGTTTTTAGGTACCCATTTGAACTTGGGTGCCTCAAATATTGATATACTAATCTTGTCATTGTTCATTGAGTTTCTTATCGTTCCTTTAGAGACCCATATTAACCTTTGTAGGCTAATTTTCTTATACGAACATTTGTAAGTCACATGTCCGGTTTTACAACAAAAATTACATTTCAAATGAGATGATACATGTAGTGTGGGTCTTTTAACGAAGGTGGTAGGATTTTGGTGAGATCCACTCACAAATCCAATTCCACTTCTATTTGCGATGTAACCCTTGTTTGCAAGGATCATGTCTGAGCCCTTGCTACCGACCTTAAACTTATTTAGGGTCTCTTTAAGTAGTAAGTTCTTATTTTTTATTGCTTCTAAGTGTTTACACTTAGAGCATGGAGGTGAAGAGGGAGTTTGAAGACTATCAAGTTTATCTAGTAATAAAGCATGCTCCTTCTTTAGTAAATTGAACTTCTTTCTAATAGTTTTACACTCTTCAAATAATTCATGAAAAGCAATAGAAAGTTCATCGAAAGATAAATCTTCATTAATTAAATCACATACCTCTTCTCCTAAAGCCATTAGCGCGAAGTTGGCCTCCTCTTTGTTGCTTGCTTCTTCATTCTCGGAGTAACTTGAGTAGTCCCACGTCGCCTTTAAAGCTTTCTTCTTCTTCGGTTGCTTCTTCTTGGCTTGGGGGCATTCATTTTTTAAGTGCCTTGACTTTTTGCATTCGTAACATATGACTTGGTCCTTTCTTGGTTCAAGTTTGTTTTTAGTGTCATTTTTAAATTTATTCCTTCTTATGAATTTTTTAAATTTTCGAGTCAAGAGTGCAATGTCATCGTCACTGTCCTCATCACTTGATGTTCCTTTCAAGTGGTCTTCTTGTGTTCTTAATGTTATATCCTTCCTATTCTTTGGAAGGGGGTTCTCGAGCTCTTCATGAGCATGGCATGTCATTTCGTACGTCATTAGAGACTCAATAAGTTCTTCAAGAGGAAAAGTTTTAAGGTCCTTGACCTCTTGAATGGCCATAACTTTTGGATCCCAACTCTTTGGAAGGGATCTTAAAATTTTAGTTACAAGTTCAAAATTAGAAAAAATTTTACTAAGTGCTTCGAGTCCATTGATAACATCCGTGAAAAGGGTGTACATGTCTCCAATAGACTCACTTGGTTTCATCTGAAAAAATTCATAAAAATGCACGAGAATGTTGATTTTGGACTCTTTCACTTGGCTAGTGTCTTCATGAATGATTTCAAGAGTATGCCAAATATCAAAAGTCGATTCATAAATCGAAATGCGATTAAACTCATTTTTATCAAGTGCACAAAATAAGGCATTCATAGCCTTTGCATTTAAAGCAAAAACCTTATTCTCTAATTCATTCCATTCGCTCATCAGAAGAGAAGATTTTTGAAATCTATTTTCAATAATATTCCAAAGCTCGAAATCCATGGAAATAAGAAAGATCCTCATATGAGTCTTCCAATACATGTAATCTGACCCATTGAATATGCGTGGACGTGTAATTAAATGACCCTCTTGCATATCAGAATAAGCCATCTCTCTTGGGTTTTAAACCAAATGAGAGTGACCAAGCTCTGACACCAATCATTAGGGATCGACCGGTACTAAGAGGGTGGGGGGGGGTTAAATTAGTGAGCAGTTAATAACGATAACTTTTCAGTGATTTAAAACAACTTCAGAAACTTTGTGTGACAAAATTACGTTTCGATGAAATCCAGTTTTGATTACATATAAACTTAAAATGATTCGTAGGAAAGTGAGGAGGAAGCGAAGTAAGTAAAATAAATAGGTTTGTAGAAATTTAAAGAACAATAAGTAAAGGCAAACCGATTTTATAGTGGTTCGGTCATATGACCTATGTCCACTCCCGATTCCTCTTCTCTTAAGGCCACCGGCTTTCTACTAGATGTCTTCCTTCCAAGGGCGAAGACCAATTCCCTTTTACAGTACTTTCTCCTTTTGACGGGCTTAGGAGACAACCCTTACAAGCACTCTCTCCTTTCTTTAGAATCGAATACAAAAGAAAACTAAAGGAGGGATTTCTAGAGAGATTTGAAAAGCGTTTTCTAGCTTTCAAGTGCTTGCATACTGCAACCCAGGGATTGGAGGGGTTTTTATAGGCTCCAAGAGGATTCAAATTTGGAGCCCAAATTTGAATCTTCTCGGTTTTCCAAGCTACTAGCGGTACCACTACCTGACACTAGTAGTACCACCACCTGACAGAGTCCTCGGGCTCTGTGGTTTGGCGGTACCACCGCCTGCCAGGCGATACCATCGCTTGCCAGGCGGTACCATCGCTTGCCAAGCATTAAAGTCAACAATACCACCGCTAACCTGGGGTAGTGCCACCACCCAGAACACCTCGGATTTTGGTCCTTGGGCGGTGCCACTGTTAGACTATTCTAACAAGGCTGAATGGGCTCTGACTTCGGCCCAAATCAGCTCAAATAAGGCCCAGTTAGCCCCTACAAGGGTTAAATAGGATTATTACCTAATCCTTACCCTAATTACATGCTAACTACAGAATTAAAACATAATTCTAAGCAAATTAACAACCGACAATGTCGAGTCTTCTTCCAACGAGCTTTCTAGCAAACTTTTGATGGACTTCCAACGCACCCTTGAATTTCTTCCGATGGATTCCCAGTAGGCTCCCGGACTCTATGACGAGTTCGACGAGTCTTTGGCAAGCTTCTGAACTTTCTCGGTGAGCTCCATGAACCTCCGACAATCTTTCCGGTGAACTTCCGAAACCTTCAACAAGTTTCCAATTCTTTCTCGGTTGGTTCCGGCAGCACCTCCAACGATCCTTCAGACTTTCGATGGACTCTCAAACTCCCAACTACTTGACTCCGATAATTTGCTTTATGTCTTCAAGCTATTGTAGTTAATCCTGCACACTTATCTCAATAATATGGATTAGATCAAATAACCCATCAATTGACTTTATCATCAAAATCTGAGATTTAACATATAGATAAGGGGAGTTAAGATTAACTCCATCATCAATTGATTGTCATCATATAAAAGGGGGAGATTGTTGAATCTCAAATTTTGATGATGAAGTCAATTGATAGGTTATTTGATCTAATCCATATTATTGATATAAGTGTGCAGGATTAACTACGATAGCAATGAAGACATAGAGCAAATTGCCAGAGTTAAGTACGTTAGGAGTTCGAGAGTCCGTCGGAAGTCCGAAGGATCATCGAAAGTGTTATCGGAACTAGTCGAGAATGAACCGAGGACTTGCCGAAGGTTTCGAAAGTTCACTGAAAAGTTCATTGAAGGTTCACGGAACTCACCGAGAAAGTTTGGAAGCTTGCCAAAAGATTCATCAGAACTCGCCATAAAGTCCAAGAGCCTGTTGGGAGTCCGCCAGAAGATATCTGAGGGTGTGTTGGAAGTTTGCCAGAAGTTTGCCGAAAGCTCGCCAGAAAAAGACTTGACATCATCGAATTATAATTTGCCTAGAAATATGTTTCGATTTTATAGTTAGCATATAATTAGAGTTAGGATTAGGTGATAATCCTAATTAACCATAGTAGGAGCCAATTGGGCCTTAATTGGACTGAATTTGGTTGGATTCAAAGCCCATTCAGTAGTGCTAGACCATCTCTAGAGGTGGCATCGCTAGACTGGGGCGGTGGCACCATCACAGGAATAGGTTCCTAGTTAGTCTAGGTGGTGGTACCACTTATAATTATTACCTATCAGTGGTGGTACCGCTTGACAAGCAATGGTACCGCCTGATAGGCAGTGGTACCGCCTCTCCATAGAGTTCGAAAACCCTGTCAGGCAATAGTACTGCCAGACTGGGCAGTGGTATTGCTAGTGCCAGGTTCTAGTGCCAAGCGGTGGTACCACTAGTATTGAAAAATCCAAAATGTGGCTCTTTTTAGCTCCATTTCTGCAGCCAATTGAGCTTGTAAATACCCCTTACTTCTCAGCTGGCTAAGCACATTGAGAAGTGATAAAAACTAAGTCAAAACTCTAGCAAGTTTGTATTCGAAACTCGAGTGTTCACCTCCCAAAGCCACATTTGTAAAAGTTCTGTAAGAGAGTGTGAACCACTTATAAAAGTTTGTAAGAGAGGTGCTTGGTCCTTCCCCTTCAAGAAGAATTGATAGTGTAAGTTGGGAACCTCATCGGAGAAGGTTTTGGAAGTGGATGTAGGTCATTTGACCGAACCACTATAAATCGCTACGTACTTCTCTTAATGTGTGAGTTTTAAATTACTGCATTTCAATCTTTACATAACTACAATCTCTCAATCTCCTCCTCTCTACTTTCTTTCATATTTGCTCGAAACTCTCTCTTTGTCGAAATCATTTTTGTCGGACTAAAACTTCTCAACTTACAACTTTTTTTAAAATCGCTTTAAAATGATAATTTTTATCCGCTGCACTAATTCACCCCTCCCCCCTCTTAGTGCCAGTCTAGATTCTAACATTCTCTATAAACCAGTAAAAGTTCCTTAGTCCTACTCAAGTACTTGAGGATACATGTTACTGCTTTTCAGTGCTCCAAGCTTGGATTTGCTTGATAATTGTTCGTGACACTTAGGGCATGTGTTATATTAGGTCTGGTATATAGCATAGCATATATGATAGACTCTATCGCTGAGGCATAAGGTATCATATCCATGTTTGCCCTTCTTCTAGAGTCTTTGGGGACAGACTCTTAGAAAGCGACATCCCATGTCTTATCAGTATGAGACCTCTCTTGGAATTTTTTATACCAAACATTTTAACAATAGTGTCTATATATTTGGACAAGGACAAGCCAAGAATTCTCTTGGATCTATCTTTATAGATCCGAATCCCTAATATGTAGGATGCTTCCCCTAAGTCCTTCATGGAAAAGTGTCTAGATAGCCAAGCCTTTATTGTATAGAGCATTCCTACATCATTCCCAATATTCCGGATGTCATCCATATACAGCACCAAAAAAGTGATAGCGCTCCCACTTACCTTCTTGTACACACAAGGTTCATCTTCATTCTTAACGAAGTTATAAGATCTGATTGCCTCATCAAATCTTATGTTCCAACTTCGGGAAGCTTGCTTCAGTCCATAGATAGATCTAAGCAACCTGCACACTTTATCTGGACTATCCTTAGACAAGAATCCCTCAAGCTATATCATATACACCTCCTCATCGAGATTGCCATTGAGGAACGTGGTTTTTATGTCTATCTATCGGATCTCATAATCATAGTTACAATAGCTAATAGAATTCATATGGATTTTAGCATAGCTACGGGTGAGAAGGTTTCGTCATAGTCAATTCCTTGCCTTTGACGATACTCCTTAGCCACTAGCCTTACTTTATATGTCCCTACCTTTCTATCTACTCCCATCTTCTTTTTGAAGATCCACTTGCAACTAATAGATACAATACCCTTAGGTGCATTAACTAAGTTTCAAATCTTGTTGGAGTACATGAAATCCATCATAGACTTCATGGCTTCTTGCCACTTCCTAGAGTCTATACTCGTAATAACCTCCTCATAGGTCTAAGAATCAATATCCTCAACATCCTCTCTTATGATATATCCTATATATCTCTCAAGAGGATGAAGTACTCTACCAGATCTACGTAAAGTTGGAACTTGTGTGCTAGGTACTTGAACAGACTCTAGCTATAAAATGGTGCTTAAGCTAGGTTCTTCAACCTCACCCAACTCTATTAGACTCTCATTGTCTCCACCAAGAATGTATTCCTTCTCAAAGAATACTACTCTCCATGCTTATATTCTCCTCTTCCATTAGGTCCCTCCCTACATTTGTCACCCATCACTCTCAAACGCCCTCTCCTCCTCTGTATTTTAGCAGTAGAAGAAGTGGGAAAAGAAAGACTTCCATGATAAAGGCCATTGGAAATGGCGTGCAGATGAAGAATGGAGCCAATTATCACCATTGCTAGCACAGCCTATCATGCAAGCTTTTGGTGGGGAGTTCAGGGGAAGGCTTCGAAGATAACAGAGCTGCTAGTGTGCGAACATAGAGATGTGCCTAATGCGGCCTTAGGACTATTGGAGCATGTAAGAAGTGAAACCAATTAAGGACTGGTGCGTGGAAGAAGCAAAACCCAATGAGCGTGATGAGGATGAATCCTCTCTTGGTCACGCTTCGAATTGATCCTCCCTTTCAGGCATCACAAAAAAATCATTCCGATCGATAACCCGAATTCAAAATCTTATTTCGACCTGACCATGTTTGGATCCCAGTCCTTATCAGATTTGGCCTATGTGGATTGGCTGGACCATGCAATGGAATCTGAGTCCTCGTCAAGTGTACACATATCAGCCAAATCAATGTAAGATCTTGATCTACCTTCCATTACACCATAAAAATCTTATCAAATATATTGTACACATCATTTATAAAATGTACTACATTTTGAGACCCTGCAAGTCAATGATCACAAACCAAAATATCTAACTTAACACATACTCTTCATCACTTGAAAAACCTCAGGCTTTCATCATGCAAGCCTAAAATCTTCTTACGAGTAAAGCTCGAACAAAAGAATCAAGAATTGCTCAGCCAATGCAAATAATGAAGGTTTACATGCACAAAGCACTTGGAGCAAATACAACAGATGATTTAATATGAGCTTCTCATTATGATACATTTTGGTGAAAGTTTGAGTTTGAGCATACCCATATTTGATTTCTTACAAGGATTCAAACCAAAGCTGCAACTTGAAAAATAATGTGGCAAACTCATTAAACATGCCTTTAAAGTTATAGTCTTATTCACTCGAGGTTTGAGGAGTAGCACTAAACTTACACTTGAAGATGTAGTTGCCGCCATCCGATCGTACTCAACTGAAAGCATTATGAAACATTTTTGCATGCTTCTGATAGTGAAACAACTCTCATGTGTGTTGAACTTGTGGATGATTTGAGCAGCAACTATGACACCATTAATGGATTTCAGTAGAAGTTTCGACGTCGCCTTCTTCCTCTCCAACCCTCCCCTTCCTTCGTCTCCTTAGAAGTCATCCTCCAAGCCCCTGATCCTCCTCAAGCCCCTAAAACACCCTCGGCTCCTGCCCTAACTTGGGCTCGCATAGGATCTTTCTATTTAAGGCATGGATGGATATCTGGTAATGTCCTCTCCAAGATCACTCATAAGAAGATTCTCTCCTCTTCAATCGATATATTATAGAAATAAGAAATAGGTTATGAAAGAGATTAATTTTATTCATTAAGAATATAAATATTTATATAAATTTTGAAAGAGAGATTTTCCTCAATCATACATTCAAATCACGTAATCAAACTAGCTACTCAAATCTATGTTGATCCTCAAATATTATATTTCTATGTGTGCCTCTATCATGATCTTTTATCATGCCCCCGGAAGATTGAGCCTTTGTCAAGGATACTAATCTTGGACTGATGTAATTGAAATATCTTACAAGGTGAGAGTCTTTGTGAATAAGTCTACTAGTTGATCAAAGGTATGTATATGATAAATACATAGTTAATGTTTGATAACTTGATCTCTAACAAAATGAAAGTCAATAGCAATGTATTTCAAGAATGAGGAGAATACTAGATTAGTGCATAGGTAAGTAAGACCAACATTATTATAGTTTATTATAAGAGTGGATTTGGAGGTAATGTCAAGTTTCTATAGTAGATTGGTGACCCAATTGAGTTCTGTAGTGATGGTAAAGATAGCTCGATATTCATATTAGTGGTGGATCTTGTAATTATTTTCTGTTTCTTGAAACTCCAACTAATTAGATTTGCTCTAAGGCAAACAACATAGGCTAACATAGATATTTTATCATCAATGTTGCTTGCCCTATGAAGTGATGAGTATTTACGAAGAAATCCATGATTGAGAGTCCCCTTTAGATACCGCAGAACTTATTTTATTATAGACCAATGTATAGTAAAAGGTCGATGCATAAATTATGATAGGATTAAGGTCCATTTTAACCTTAGTGGTTTTGATCATGGACCACTTAAACCCTTATAGTTTACTTGTATCTAAAATAATTACTACATTTTAAAAAACGTAGCATATAAGTCCCTCCCATCAAATCTGAGTTAACATATATTAGAGTTTGCTTACTTGGTATGCTGACTCATAATAAACTATTAATATAATGATATGTATAATTTAAGTTTAAAAAAAGATCTATTTTTGCCCCTATGGTTTTGGTCTTGGATCACTTAAGTCCTTATGGTTTTGCTCATATCTAAAATAATCCCTACATTTTCAAGAACATAGCATATAAACCTTTCCTATCAAGTTTAAGTTAACAGATATTAGAGTCCATTTATGTGACATGTTGATTCATAATAAATTATTAATATAATAATACATATAATTTAAATTGAAAAAATTAAGATCATCATCAATGGTGAGAGGAGGCGTCATCGTGGAAGCAACCACCAACAATAGCATCGAGCCGTTGCTACTTAGCAAGGTGTCATACACACATAGCCTCTCCCATGTTGATGATAAGCTCAGGAGCTTCCGGCCCTACCTTAGGTGGATGTGCGTTGACTAGTCTAACGCTAGGCATGCAATGGTCTCTTGATTCCTCTTTCTCCTCTTGGGTGTCTTCGTGTCCACCGCCTCCCATTTTATCCTCTCCTATGCCCTCACCTATTGCACCTACGACATGGTAGTCCAGCACTCCCTCACCTCCACCTCCAGCCTCTTCTACCTCTGCCTCTCTACCTTTGTTTGTCACTATAGCCTTCATTGCTTCCTCTTTCTCGACAAGATAGATCTTTTACTTAAACTTAAATTATATATATCATTATATTAATGATTTATTATGAGTCGACATGTCACATAAGTAGACTCTAATGTCTAACAACTCAAATTTGATGGGAAAGGCTTATATGCTACGTTTTTAAAAATATAGATTATTTTAGGCACAAACAAAACCATAAGGGTTTAAGTAGTCCACGACCAAAATCACAAGGGCTAAAATGGATTTTTTTTTAAATTAAATTATATGTGTTATTATATTAATAGTTTATTATGAGTTAGTTGTTGAGTCTCGAATTTTGATGATAAAACTAATTGATAAGTGTTTTATTATCTAACTATGTTTTGAGTGACACAGGTCTACTATCAATTAGGGTTAGACAGTTGATACAGGATGAAATCACGTTAGGAGATTGGACATCGAGCTAAAGGTCCGATCGACAATCGATAGAAGTCTTCGGACATCAAGCATTAGGCCAAGAAGAGTGGTGTTGTGCTAAGAATATCAGGGTTGCAGAGGTCAACCACCGATTGGGCAACAGGCTACAAGAGAGGACAGTGCATCGAAGAATTGGAAGAAGTGCTAACCAATGACATATCGGGTAATAGGATGTTGATTCATGTAATAATTGTCTAGATAGAAGTAGAGTTAAGGTTTTATGTGTGCAGGATTAATTACGATAACGATGAAGATATAAAGTAAAACAAAGGCTAGAGTTAAGTACGATGGAATCATTGGGAGTTCGAGAGTTTGACAAAAGTCTGAAGATTCATCAGGAGTGCTACCAAAATTGGCCGAGAATGAGTAGGGAGTTTGCCGAAGGGTTTTCGGAAGTTCACCGGAAAGATTTGTTGGAAGTTCACGGAGCTTGCCGAGAAAGATCGAAGCTTACCGAAGAAGCTCATCGGAACTCTTCAAGATCATCGTGAAGTCTAGGAGCTTGCCGGGAGTCTATAGAATGGTGTTTGAGCATTCGTCGGAAGACCACCAGAAGTTCACTAGAAGCTAATTGGAGGAAGACTTGATGTGTCAAACTTTGTATTAGCTTAGGAAATATCTTTAATTTCATAGTTAGTATGTAATTAGAGTTATGATTAAGTGTTAATCCTATAACCCTAGTAGGGGCTAATTGGGCCCGATATTGGACTGGTTTGGGTCGGGTATAAGGCCCAACCAGGAGTGCTAGACCTGTCTAGCGGTGGCACCGCTTAGGTCCAGCTCCCCAGGTTGTACTAGGCGGTGGTACAGCCTAGTGACAGAGTACTTGGGTGGTGGTATTGCTCAGTACACTGACCATGTCAGTATGTCAAATGGTGGTATCACTAGACTAGCAGTAGTACCGCTAGTGTCAAGGTCAAACTAGTAGTGGTACTACCAGTGACAGGCGGTGGTACCGCTAGTACCCAGTAAACCCGAGATGAGAAGGTTTTTAGCTCCAAGTTTGAATCAAATTAGAGCCTATAAAAACTCCTCCCATCCCTAAGTTGAAGATATAAGCACATATACTTTAAAAGTAGAGAAACTCTATTTAAATCTTTAGAAATCCCCTCCTTTAGTCCTTACTTGTTTTCAAGTTAAAAGAGAGGAATGAGTGCTTGTAAGGGTTACCTCCTAAACCTATCAAAAGGAGAGAGCGTTATGAGAGAATATTAGGACTCTAGCTATGAGAGTCCTAATTTAGTTTCATTGATAAGGGCATTTATGTAAATCCTATCTAGCCGACCCCTATTAAGGAGGTGAAGAGGCCGACTAGGTTAGGGTTAGGTTGCTTCTTAGAAAAGGAGTCATATTAGAGAAAGACTCCTATTAGAAGTAGGAGTCCTATTAGAGAAAGAGTCCTATTAGAAGTAGGAGTTATATTAGAGAAAGAGTCCTATTAGAAGTAGAAGTCATATTAGGGAAAGAGTCCTATTAGAATTAGGAGTCCTACTAGAGAAGGAGTCCTAATTAGAAGTAGGAGTTGGTTAGAAGTAGGAGTCATGAGTAAGAGTCCTATTAGGAGTTGGGGTTCAGAAGCTCTATAAATAGCCATGTATTCACCCTCTTTTCATCATGAATAGATCAATCTTTTAGCAGCCTTTGAGCAGCAACTTGGAGGAAGGAACCCCTATAGAGTTCCAAGGAGGCCGATCTCCTATAGAGATCAACCCCAAGCTTAGAATCCGTAAGGATTCTAACACTTGGTATCAAAGCAGCATTCTCAGCATCTCGTTGCCCTTCCATAGCCATCCACCAGCCCTCCATAACCGCCCAAAGCAATTCCCACAATTGCTCAGAAGATCATCGTTGAATTCCACCGTCATCTCTACCATCGCTGATCATCCTTTGATCTCCCCATGAATTGCAACAGGTTCTGGTTTTTTACCTTACTGCTGTTGTAATTTAGTTATCCTTATTCAAAAAATCCAAAAAATTCGTTCCTATTTTGCTGCATAAACGTTTCGTCACAAAGTTTTCATCTCTACAACGAAAGGTGCACTGCAGAATTTCAGCCGCATAGCAGTGTCTATTTGATCTTGCTACTGTATTTTTTTTGTCCAAATCACTACAAAATTTTTACAACGACTATGACACTTCCTAACAGTGGTTTTCTCTTTGGTTTTGTTGAAAAATTCTCAATATAAACCACTTATCTTTTACGTCCAAGCTGCTGCACTTTAGACTTAAAAATCTGCTGTAGTACCTCTCCGTGATCCTCAATTTTGCTGAACCTCTTGCTGTCGTTTCTTTCTACAAAATTTTTAACAGCATTATCTCTCCTTATTAGTAGATTCCCTTTGAGTTTTACTTAAATCTCTTTTGAAAATTTCTGGAAAAAATTACATCTTTACTATTGGAATTTTTTCGACAAAAAATCTGGTGTTGCACCTTTATCCTTTTTTCTTCTCCGTAACCTACCAAACCCTAGCCACCTTACTGCCACAAACCAAGATGTCTTTAGGGCATCCCTCTAGCCTTAAGATGCAGCCATCATAACCTAGTCTCATTGTTGGGAAATCCACAAGGGGAGCGACATCACATGCGCAGTGGAAGAATAGAAAACAAAACCCCAGATTTCTCGTAGAAAGTATCCATCATCGTGCGAAGATCGGTGCATCAAAACAAATCCACGAAAACTACATGTGTTAAAGAAAAATACCTAGGGAGATTGTATATCCCTGAATTCCTACAGATCTGTGGGAGAGGATGAAGGAAGTCAAGTGTCCTCCTCTCTAGCGGTATCCACACGGCAGGGATTACGACGATGCACCTCTCTCTCTAGGGAGAGGCGAATAGGAGGCGGCTACTAAAAACCCTTAGCCTATAGAGCTTTAGTTCTCTCCTATTTATAGAGGCCCCTTGAAAACCCTAATGGATCTTTTGCCCTATTGGGTATTGGATCTCCATCCAATTACCCAAGCCTCTTGGATCAGTAGGTCTATACCTAATAATTTCTTATTAGCAATTATTGGATCTCATCTCAGGATCCAATAATTCAGGGGCTTAATGGATATCCAATAAGATAGGTGGTTCAGCGGATATCTCATATCCGAACCTCTACTCGTCGCAACACCTACCATATGTGTATGTCCCTCTAGGCCTAATATCGAGCTGGCTATGAGTCATACTTGTCAGAACTCCTTCTGACTTAGTGAATTATTATCTCTATAATAATTCACCCAACTCATCAACTGCGGACGTACTAGGCTACTACACCGCAGCCCCTAGACGATACAGGGGAATCCAATCCTTTGGACCTATCTGTCCTTAGTTACCATGTATCTATAATCTCTCATCCATCTAATATCCCAGAGACCCTATACCGGGCATGGTGCTGTTAGGCCCATACGGTCTCTCCTCGAGTCTTGCTCTTGTCGGATTCTCCCGAAGAACCCTTTCTCTCTCAATCCGAATAACCTTGGCCAAGGATTTGTTCGAGTAAGAACACATGAGATATTTCTCTCATGATACCGAGAGCGGATAATCCTCTATTGACACTCAATAGCCCTCGTAAGGTTGGCTACCACTCCCAATGACCGGCTATACTAGATATGGAGCTTTCCAAACCTATAAGTCTGGGATCAAAGAGTGGAGTACTCATATAGGACATCCTTGGTGTCTCAAGTCTAAGGACCAGATACACTACTGGGACTATGGAATCGCTGTCTGACGTGAGGTATCAATAACCATCCAGCATTCCATAGGCGGATCAATCAGTGAACTCATTCTCCAATGAGCACCTGCACTGTACCCTTAGTGTCCCCACACGAGTAGCTATGAGACCAGCTACCTCCATCATATGAACGGGTATACAACACACCAGTCTATCTAGTTATCTTGATGTCCTTCTCGAGTAACCTATGACCAGGATAATTTAGGGTCTGTGTTTAAAGGTGAATTGGTCTCATTATCATAATCTCATCATGATCCAATTCCTATTGCATATATCCAAGGACATCACAATATGTATCTAGATAATGTGAGATAATACCAATAATCATAAGCAAAGAGATTGACACAGCATGTTACAAGTGCAATCATTCATATGATTGGCTTGTAGGGCACCTATAACTAGCACTCATAACCCTAACAACATCAAAAATCGTAGCCCAAAATAGTAAACTATTACATCCGAACCCTTCTATCACGGATCTATTGTCCGAACCTTCCACCACCCCATGCCATTAACCCATCAACAAAAAAAAGTTGAGCATCTCTGATCTACTGGCATATGCTATGGCTTCTCAAGATCCAATTGATGTCAAATTTGAAGCATGAGAATCTCGGATTGAATCACGGCTTGAATTACACTTGGAAGACAAATTGTGTGCTTTGTTTGCAGAATTCAGAATTGGACAACCACCGAGTCCAACCAAATTGCAGCAAGGAGAGAATTCAGAAAGGACCCCAGAGAAGGAGGGACAGCCCTCGGACATGCTTCAGCCACCTATGAGGGTGGACTTCCCACGATGGGAAGAAGGAGACCCAGTGGGGTGGATTTCGTGGGCCGAACGTTACTTTCGCTACTACCGAACGTCGGATAATGCTATGGTGGAGATTGCTGTCATCCACCTTAAAGGAGATGCTATTTAATGGTACAATTGGCTAGAATATAATCATGGGGCTCTGACGTGGAATCAATTTAAGAATGCACTGCTGAACCGTTTCGGACCTACAGAGTATGAAAATATCGACAGCCAACTCACAAAGATTCGACAAACCTCTATGATTCAAGAGTACCAAAGTAGGTTTGAGAAGCTATCCTACCTTGCTCATGATTGGACTGACCATCAATTGTTAGGAACATTCATCGAAGGACTTAAGCCAGAGATAAAAGGGGAAGTTAAGGCGCGACAACCCCGTACCGTGATGGCTACGATTTCTTTTGCCCGAATACAAGAAGAACAGCTCAGCCAAAATGCTCGGAGGATGAGAATCACTCTTAGAACCTCAACATATAAACCCCCTTCTGATCCCAGCCTTCCTTCGCTACCAAAAAAATTGACAAGAGAAGAACTACGTAACCGATCAGCAAAGGTTCTTTGTTGGCATTGCGACGAGCCGTGGAATCGCGATCATCACTCCAAAAGGGGCCACCTCCTACTGATTGAACCTCTTGAAGACATGGAGGAGGAGGTTCGAAAGCATGAGGAAGAGATCACGGATGAAGAATAGTAGTCAATTGATATTACGATGCATGCCCTTGCCAGTTACGCAAACCCGCAAACAATAAAAGTGGGAGGATCTCTGAAGCAACAACAGATCACCGTTCTTATTGACACTGGGAGCACTAATAATTTTATGAATAGAAAGGTTGCTATCCAGATGGCCTTACCTATTGAGAATTGCAACAGGTTCGATGTTAAGGTCGCAGATGGACGAATTTTGAAGTATGATCATAGGTGCCCACAGGTGAAACTATTATTGCAAGACCAAGAGATAATTGCAGATTTTTTCCTCCTCTCTCTCAATGATTATGAGACCATGCTTAGCATCGAATGGTTAACAACATTAGGTGATGTTTCTTGGAATTGTTTGAAATTAATTATGAAATTTTACAGTAAGGGGAAACAGGTGATACTGTGCGGGAAACGTGGGGGCGACGTAACGATGATTTGTACACAACGAATGGAGAAAGCTTTGCACAAAGTATACAGTGGCTTTTTGGTACAACTTAAGTAGCAATCTAAGAGAGAGCTAATCGAATTTGAAGATCCAAACCTACTTCCCTTGCTTGCTAAATTTTCAGATATATTTGACGAACCACGTAGCCTACCTCCTAACCGCTGGCATGATCATCGTATACCGATTCTTCCAGGCAAACCTCTAGCAAATACTCGATCATATCAGTATCCATATCTCTAAAGAGATGAAATAGAAAGAATTATAAAAGAGATGCTTGAAACAGGAGTTATTTAGCCAAGTTGCACCCCCTACTCTTCACCGGTGCTCCTCATACGAAAGAAAGACGGAACATGGAGAATGTGCGTTGATTACCGAGCTCTCAACGACATAACCATCAAGGACAAGTATCATATTCCAGTAGTAGATGAATTACTTGATGAATTAAAGGGAGCACGATTCTTCACAAAGCTGGACCTTCGATCCGGGTATCATCAAATACGAGTGTGCGAAGAAGACATGCCGAAAACTGCCTTTCGAACGCATAACGATCACTACGAATTTCTGGTAACGCCCTTTGGTCTCACTAATGCTCCCTCCACCTTCCAGAGCCTTATGAATGATATTTTCTGGAGTTATCTTCAAAAGTTTGACTAGTTTTCTTCGACGATATCCTTATTTACAGCCCTTCTCTTGAAAGTCATATTCAGCACTTACGACTTGTTTTAACAATTTTACAAGAACATGTTCTTTTTGTCAAAAAAATGAAGTGGAACTTTCTTCAACAAAAGGTGGAATATCTTAGGCATATCATATTAGAGGATGGGGTGGTAGTGGACCCCTCCAAAATTGAAGCAATGTAGAACTAGCCGACCCCGAGGAACATAAAATCGCTGTGCGGCTTTCTCGGTTTAATAAGTTACTACCGTAAGTTCGTGAAAAACTATGGAAAGATCAGTGCATCCTTTACTTCCTTGCTGAAGAAAGATGCTTTCTAGTGGTCGGACAAAGCCACCACCATCTTCAATGAACTTAAAGTCGCAATGATAACAACGTCAGTACTAGCGTTACCCGACTTTGGCATGACTTTTATTATTGAAGCCGATACCTTCGGAGTAGGAATTTGTGCTGTACTAATGTAAGATAGCCGCCCCTTCACTTATGCTAGTAAGACATTATCTCCTTCCCATCTTAAGATGACTATTTACGACAAGGAGATGCTCGTGATTGTGCATGCGATGTCCAAATGGATACCGTACTTGATCGGGCGACGCTTTCAAATCAAGACTGACCATAAAAGCCTAAAATATTTCTTAGAGCAGAAGATATCTTCCCTCGAGCAACAAAAATGGGTAAAAAAGCTTCTTGGATATGATTATGAAATAACTTACAAAAAGGGGAAAGATAATGTTGGGGTAGATGCGCTTTCGCGGCTACCCGAGCAAGCTGAATTTTCGGTTGTTTCACTTCCGACCGGTGACTTCCTTGAGGATATTAGGAGAGAATGGTAAGATAATCCGGAAATGAGTAAAATTATAAAAAAATAGAGGAAGCACCAAGCTCCGTGACTCATTATAATTGGGACTTAAAGGACTTGCGATATAAAGGACGCATTGTGCTTGTGCCAAATTCTACTTGCATAAAGACCATCCTTCAAGAGATGCATTATACACCTATGGTCAGGCACTCCGGGTTCCTTAGAACCTATAAAATAATTAAATAAAATTTTTATTGGATAGGGATAAAAAATATTATTGCTAAATTTGTAGCACAATGTGATGTATGTTAACGACACAAAGGTGAGACAGTAGCAAGTCCCGGAAAGTTGCAACCTCTACCCATCCCAGAATCAATATGAACTGATATATCAATGGATTTCATCGAAGGGCTTCTCTCATCACAAGGAAAAGGTATAATTTTTGTCGTGATTGATTGCCTTACAAAGTATGCTCACTTTTGTGTCATCCGTAATCCCTACACTGCTTCTAGTATTGCTCGAATCTTTATAGAGAATATTATAAAATTACATGGGATATTGAGATCTATTGTAAGTGATCGTGATAGGGTCTTCACGAGCAAATTTTGGACATAGTTATTCCAGATGCAGGGCACTAAATTAAAGATGAGTATAGCATATCACCCACAAATCGACGACCAAATTGAAGTGGTGAACAAGCGTTTGGAGACATACCTTAGATGCTTCACCAGTGACCGACCAAAAGAATGGACAAAGTGACTTCACTGGGCCAAGTGGTAGTATAATATAACTTATCATTCCTCCACAAAGTGTACTCCCTATGAGGCCATGTATGGCCGACGCCCCCTGTAATTCCAAAATATATGTTGGGTACCTCTAAAGTAGAACAAGTAGACAGGAAACTACAGGACAGAGACAAAATACTGAACTTGCTAAAAGATAATCTCACTGCAAAACAAGCAAGGATGAAATAGTAATATGATCAACACAAAGGCGAAAGAGAATTTTCAGTAGGAGATTGGGTCTTCCTACGGCTCCAGCCATACAAGCAAACGTCAGTCCAAACTAGAGCATCTATGAAGCTTTCACCTCGGTTCTATAAACCCTACCAGATTTTGGACCACATCGGAGTAGTAGCATACAGATTGGACTTACCTGCCAGCTCCCGAATCCATCCAATCTTTCATGTATCGTGTTTGCAGCTCAAGATGAGACAACATGAGATAGCCCAAAGCCATCTACCAAATATAACTACCCAAGGAGAGCTCTAGACTCAACCAAGTGCCATTATTGATTGACGAATCATGACTCGACAACGACGACCTACTACTGAAGTGTTAATACAGTGGGTGAACCTACCAGTAGAAGATGCCACTTGGGAGAACTATGACGACTTGAAGATCAAATTCCTAGAATTCATGGAATGTCAGCCTCGAGGACAAGGCTGATTTAAAGAGGGCAGGTCTGTTAGGACTCTAGCTATGAGAGTCCTAATTTAGTTTCATTGATAAGGGCATTCATGTAAATCCTATCTAGCCAACCCCTATTAAAGAGGTGAAGAGGCCAGCTAGGTTAGGGTTAGGTTGCTTCTTAGAAAAGGAGTCTTATTAGAAATACGAGTCCTATTAGAGAAAGACTCCTATTAGAAGTAGGAGTCCTATTAGAGAAAGAGTCCTATTAGAAGTAGAAGTCTTATTAAAGAAAGAGTCCTATTAGAAGTAGGAGTCCTATTAGGGAAAAAGTCCTATTAAAATTAGGAGTCCTACTAGAGAAGGAGTCCTAATTAGAAGTAGGAGTTGGTTAGAAGTAGGAGTCTTGAGTAAGAGTTCTATTAGGAGTTGGGGTTTAGAAGCCCTATAAATAGTCATATATTCACCCTCTTTTCATCATAAATAGATCAATCTTTTAGCAGCCTTTGACCAGCAACTTGAAGGAAGGAACCCCTATAGAGTTCCAAGGAGGCCGATCCCTTATAGAGATCAACCCCAAGCTTAGAATTCGCAAGGATTCTAACAGAGACTTTTCATTGCCCATTGGAAGAAAGACAACTAGTGGAAAGTCGGTGGCCTCAAGTGAAGAGGAATTGGGAGTGGATGTAGGCAGTATGATCGAACCACTATAAATTCAATTTGCATTTACTTTCTTGTAATTTATATTTCAGCAAACCATCTTCACTTGCTGCTCCATTTCTTCATCTCTAAATGCTTGCAAGTTAATTACGTTTTCGATACGCTTTGATTGAAATTGGTTTTCATCGAAATGTGATTTTATCCTACGAAGTTTTTAACGTACGAACTTGTTTAAATTATCAAAAAATTTTGTTATTAACTGCTGCACTAATTCACCCCCCCTCTTAGTGCCACTCTAGATCTCAACAATTGGTATCAGAGCCACGTTGTTTTTCTTTCGGATTTACACCTACGAGAAATGGCTCTTCATGACTTTCAAGAGGGTTTTTCGATTATTCATCCCCCATTCTTTAATGGATCAGATTACATATATTGGAAAACTTGAATGAGAGTTTTTTTAATTTCTCTAGATTTAAACTTATGGAATGTCATGAAAATAGCTTTCAACTTCCCTCTAAACCGATGAACGAATGGTCAGATTTGGAGAGAAAATCTTTTTTATTAAATACAAAGGTTATGAATGCCTTATTTTACGCTCTAGGTTTAATTAGATTTGTATGTATGAAACGGCTTTCGATATTTGGCACACACTTGAAGTCATACACGAAGGAACGAGTAGAGTCAAAGACTCGAAAGTTAACATTTTGATGCATGATTTTGAGCTTTTTTGAATGAAACCAAGCGAGAATTTCGATGACGTGTACACCCGTTTTATGGATATCATCAATAGTTTGAAAAGTCTTGATAAATATTTTTTGAGTTCTGATCTCATTAACATGATTTTAAGATCTCTTCCAAAGAGTTGAGATCCAAAAATAATAGCTATTCAAGAGTCTAAAGACTTAAACGTTTATTCACTTGAAGAACTAATAAGATCTTTAATGACCTATGAAATGACTCTTGAACTTGATGAACATGAGAACCATCTTCCAAAGAATAGAAAGGATTTGGCACTTCGAACAATAGAATGCCACTTGAGTGATGGCTTAAGTGATGAGGACAATGTTGAAAACTTTAAACTTTTGACATTAAAATTTAAAAAGTTCATTAAACAAGAATTAAAGAACACAAATGAAAAGAACACCAACTATTGCTATGAACGCAAGAAACCGGAATGCTTCAAAGATGAGTACACAAAAATGAAGTAAAAGAAAGTGCGCAAAAAGGATGAAGACATAAACTACGCTTTAATTATTTTCGACAATAATGTAAGCAACTCAACCAAAAGCCCCTTTGCTTTATGAAATAACTTGAAATTTTTCATGAGTGCTTAATTTAGGTTATAGGTAATAAAATAAATAAATATCTTTTTACAAAACTATATCATGTTTTTCTTTCTCATGTTTTGGAAAATTAAAAAGATACTTGTATGATAAAGAAACAAAATGTTACATGATAATGTTTGTACACTTAAGATTAATCCATGGATGATTTTGGCTTTTATGCTTAATGATTTTATGGTTTCATGCAATGAGGATTTGAAGTAATGTTGATTTGAAACTCTATATTTTGGATTACCGTGTTTTTAGTCTAATCATTTTCGTGACAAATTAAGATGACGTAATGCATGTACACCTATAAAGATAAATTCTATGTATGCTTTTCGTATCGGTTTTCGATTTTAAACATGATACTTATCTATGTATGAAATTTCTTGAAAGTCTTTTGATGATAGATGTTATCATGCTTATAATTTGAAAAGTTTCATCTTGGATTAATAGGTCTTAATCATTTTTATGATGAAATTTATAAAATGATACATGATTTTAGCAAAAAATTGAGCGTTGATCATCTTGTTATAACTAATGAAAGAAAGAATTAAAATGATTTTGATGATGCTTTTGTTTTTAAATATGATGCATAACATTTTCATATGAAAAATTTGAACATTCTTATGAAAGATTAAATGACTTAAATTGAAACTCATAAAAATGAGAAAATGTACTATCATGATGTTTTATGTGTGATGCGTTTGATCTTAATGGGTTCAATAACAAAACTTGTATTTTGAATTTATACAATAATGACTTTGGTATGAAATATTTGAATATACTCACATAAGATCAATCACATGAAGTAAAACACATAAAAGTGAAAAATGTGCTATCATGATGTTTTTATGTTTTATGTGTTTGTTGATGGCTTTGAAGAAATCACTTTTTCAGTCTTAAACTTGATACACAACTTTTATAGAAAGAGGACTTGAGCATGCTTACATGTTATTTATCTACATTGTTCTAAATAAAATTTTCGAATGAAAAATTTTGATAATAACATCCAATTTGTATGATGATACATGGCTTTCAAATAAAAATCTTGAACATACCTTTTGAAATTATACTTGATGATGAATATCTCGATATTAAAAGGATGGTATCATGCTTGAAAGTTATGGAATCATGCTTGATGAATTGTTTTATGAAATTTGTCTTTTCGCTCTTGAATATTGATACTTGTTTTTACTAAAGGTAAAGGCATGATTATAGGATAAAACACATAAAAAGAGATTGCATTTTCTATCCTATTGAGGTTAATGAATTCATTTTATAAACCTTATGAATCTCTTGAAGATAATCGTGGTGAATGTTTTGAAAACAAATGTGTGTATCATGTTTTTGGTCTTAGTGATTTCTCTTGAAACTTGATTTCGGATTTATACAATAATACATATTATGATTTGTTTTATGAAATTTTGCCTTTACGTCTTGAACTTTCATGATTGTCTCAATTTGACATTAAAAGACAAAGGCATGCTTATATGAAGTAAATCATAAAAAGAAAATGCATGATTCTTGAAATTTTTTCTTTCTCTAAATTTCTGATTTTTCAATAAAAGACAAGTGATAAATTCATTTATGATATCCTATGAATCATTGAATTATGATCTCGATACCTCCTAAAAGGAACATTTATGAACCATGAATGATATCTTTTGATCCTTGTTGATCTTTCATATTAATATCTTTCAAAACATGATATGATTGAATTATTGATTTATTATTTCTATCATGGCTTCAAAATACATGTAAAGAAAATATGCTAGCATTGGTATCCATGACTTGAATTTGATTGAAACATTGCATGCTTAAATCGATTTTTCTCCTATGTTTCAATACTTCTTTGTATGCTTCATGAATTGATGATTGAAATATTGATGTAGACTTTTGATGTATCACTTGTCATGATTATGCAAATTGCTAACATTTTGAATCTCGAAAATAATTTTGATTTGATTATGGATTTCAAGTTGTCAAATTAGTTTGAATAAGATTTTTTGTTTTAAGCGAATCATGAACTCTCTCTAATGAATTCTTGACTTGAGACATTTTTTTTTATGCAAATTGAAATACTTTCCTCTATGATTACTTCTTTTTCATTTACTAAGAGGAAAACAATCCAAGTCGATATATCGATAAGTGATACTTGAAATTATTTTTATGATTCATGATGAATTTAGATCTATCATGCATAAACCAAGTTGTTCCTCTTACTACCAAATGAATCATGACTTGATCTTTGATATTGATATTTCTTTTATCATGATCCTTGGTTGTATAATTCTTTTACTTTATTAAAAAGATTTATCAAATTAATCATGTCTTTTTTTATTTTTCTTGATATCATGATATGATTTCTTTATATGACTTATATAATGATTAAAATTTTTAACCATTGAGTCCTCCCTTCTTTTCGATAATGACAAAGGGGGAGTTAACTTGCTAGCTTGTGTATCACAAGAGAAAGTGGCAAATATAACTAGCTAGAACTTGCAAAAAGGCAAAACTTGCATTTCTCAAAATGAGAAGAAAGAAACTGCAAAGATGCATTATTTTTTAAACTCATGAGCTTGCATGTTTAAAAATGTTATAAATTTTACATAAATTACTAGCTCATTGCAAACAAAAAGTTGATAGCTTACAAAAGGGAAACTTAGTTGCAAAAGAGAAGAATTAAAAGGGAGCTAGCTTGTGTATCACAAAGTATGCTAACTTATCATTATTGCTTGTTTGCTTATCATCAATTTCCCTCATATCATGATTTATATATGACTCCCTTAAATTCATGACTTGATATGTTGAAAATTCATGATGCAAATTTGTTATTTTGACATGATCAAAGCATTCATGTAAAGGGAAAAGAATTATACTCTTTCCTTCTTTTTGATGAAAACAAAGGGGGAGAAAGTTTTTGCTAGCTTGCACACCCAAATAAAAATTTGTTAGCTCGAAAGAACTTGCTCTCATGAATACTACCAACAAATTGCTACCTTGCAATCTTAAGAGAAGCAAAGTGTAACATTGCACAAGAAGCAAGTAAAACTTGTTATGCTTGAACTTGAAACTTGCTATGATTGAATGTTGTGTTACAAATCTATGCCCAAATGATATAAATCTTGCTTGTATAATTATAAAACTTACATATCTTTTAAACTAGCTAAAATGCTACTTCTCCTTTTTGTTGATGACATAGGGGGAGAAGTAGATTGATGACTTCATGCAATGTATGATTGAATATTTTACATATTTGCATGATGTTTTTGTTGACATAATTTTGATTCATGTTGCTTGGATTTGGGATAATCCAAGTGTTCTATGAATGACATATTGATAGAGGGGGTATGGTTAAACTCTAGGAGTAAGGTTAACTCCGTCATCTATTAGTTGTCATCATAAAAAAGGGGAAGATTGTTGAGTCTCAAATTTTGATGATAAAACTAATTGATAAGTGTTTTATTGTCTAACTATGTTTTGAGTGACACAAGTATACTATCGATCAGGGTTAGGCAGTTGACACAGGATGAATCAGCTTTGCACTGGAAGAAATCACATAAGGAGATTGGATGTCGAGTTGGAGGTTCGAACCTCCAAAAGCCTTTTAATCGACAAAAGGCTTCGAACATCAGGCATCAGGCCAAGAAGAGTGGTATTGCCCCAAGAATATCGGGATTGTAGATGTCAACCACCGATTGGGTAATAGGTCATAAGAGAAGACGGTGCACCGAAGAACTAGATGAAGCATCGACTAATGACGTGCCAGGCAATAGGATGTTGATTCATGTAATAATTGTCTAGATCGAAGTAGAGTTAAGGTTTTATGTATGCAGGATTAACTACGATAACGATGAAGACATAAAGTGAAACAAAGGCTAGAGTCAAGTACGATGGAATCATTGGGAGTTCAAGAGTTCGATGGAAGTCCGAAGATTCATCAGGAGTACTATCGAAACTAGCTAAGAATGAGTAGGGAGCTTGCCGAAGGGTTTTTGGAAGTTCACTAAAAAGATTCATCAGAAGTTCACGAAGCTCACTAAGAAATATCGAAGCTTGCCAAAGAAGCTCATCGGAACTCTTCAAGATCATTGTCAAGTCTAGGAGTTTGCCAGGAGACCGTAGAATGGTATCTGAGCATTCGTCGGAAGACCACCGAAAGATTACTAGAAGCTAACCAAAGGAAGACTTGATGTACTGGACTTTGTATTAGCTTAAGAAATATCTTTAATTTCATAGTTAGCATATAATTAGGGTTAGGATTAAGTGTTAATCCTATAACCCTGGTAGGGGCCAATTGGGCCCAGTATTGGACTGGTTTGGTTTGGGTTTAAGGCCCAACTAGGAGTGTTGGACCTGTCTAGTGGTGGCACCGCCTAGGTCCAGTTCCCCAGGTTATACTGGGTAGTGGTACCACCCAAATTGGGCGATGGTACTACCTAGTGATAAAGTACATAGGCGGTGGTACCGCCTAGTACACTGATCATGTCAGTGTGTCAAGCGGTGGTACCGCTAGTGTTAGTATCAAACTAGCGATGGTACCGCCTGTTACAAGTGATGGTATTGCCAGTACCCGGTAAACCCAGGATAAGAAGGTTTTTAGCTCAAAGTTTGAATCAGATTAGAGCCTATAAAAATCCTTCTAATCCTTGGGTTGAAGATACAAGTACATATACTTTGAAAGTAGAAAAACTCTATTTAAATATCTAGAAATCCCCTCCTTTAGTCCTTACTTGTTTTCAAGTTAAAAGAGAGGAGTGAGTGCTTGTAAGGGTTACCTCCTAAGCCCGTCAAAAGGAAAGAGTGCTGTAAGGGACTTATCTTCGCTTGTTGGAAGAAAGACAACTAGTAGAAAATCGATGGCCTCAAGTGAAGAGGAATCAGGAGTGGATGTAGGTCATATGACTGAACCACTCTAAATTCAATTTGCATTTACTTTCTCATAATTTCCATTTCGACAAATCATCTTCACTTGCTACTCCATTTCTTCATCACTAAATGCTTGCAAGTTAATTACGTTTTCGATACGCTTTGATCGAAATTGATTTTCATTGAAATGTGATTTTTTCCTATGAAGATTTCAACATATGAATTTGTTTGAATCGTCGAAATTTTCATTATTAACCGCTACACTAATTCAACCCCCCCCCCCTCTTAGTGCCACTCTAGATCCTAACATTAGAATGCCACATAAACAAACTCTAACATCTGTTAACTTAGATTTGATATGAGGGGCTTATATGCTATATTTTAAAAAAATATGGGTGTTATTTTAGACACAAATAAACTATAAGGGCTAAAGTGGTCCATGACCAAAACTATAGGAGTTAAAATGAATCTTAACCCATTATGATAATTTATTGATTACAAATGAGATGACTAGACATATAAGAGTTAAGTACTATAAGGAGCCAAGTACTTGTCGGTACTATGTGAGATCCATATTGCTACTTATATATGCCATACAAGTCAATCACAAGAGTAATAGCACGTATAACATCATATGTATTTTTTTTATTTATTTGACTTTTTTATTTTATATTGTCTATTGTATGTATTGTGATGTGCATGGATTTGTGCAATGGGAATCAGATCGTGATGAGATCATGATGATGAGACCGATTCACCTTTAAATATAGACCCCTAAATAATCTCGATTATAAGTTACTTGAAAGGGACATTGAGATAACCAAACAGATTGGTGTATTATAGATCCATCAATATGATGGAGGAGGCTGGTCTCATAGTTACTCATGTGGAGATACTAGGGATATAGTGCTAGTGCTCATTAGAAAATGAGTTTATTGATTGATCCGATTACAAAATGTTGGATGGTTTGATGATATCTTATTGTCATACAATGATTCTATAGTCCTAGTAGTGTATTTGGTCCTTAGACTTGAGACACCCAGGATGTCCTATATGAGTACTCCACTCTTTGATACCAGACTTATAGGTCTGGAAGATTCAAATCTAGCACATCTAGCCATTGGGAGTGGCAGCCAACCTTATGAGGGCAATTGAGGGTCGATAGAGGATCATCCACTCTTGGTGTTAAAAGAAGAATATTCTATATATTCTTACTTAGGCAAATCCCTAGCCAGGGTTATTTGGATTGAGAGAGAAAGAGTTCTCCCGAAGAATCCGATTAAAGCGAGACTCAAGTAGAAATCATATGGGCCTGATAGCACCATGTTCGATAGACAGTATCTAGGATATTAGATGGATGAGGGATTATAGGTACATGATAACTGAGAATAGATAGGTCCAAATGATCAGATTCCCTTGTATCGTTTAGGGACTGCGGCGTAGTAGCCTAGTACGTTTAGTTGATGAGTCGAGTGAATTATTATGGAGATAATAATTTACTAAGCCAGAAAGAGTTCTAACATATATGACTCATGGCCAGCTCGATATTAGGCCTAGAGGGTTACACACATTTGGTGGATACTATGACGAGTAGAGGTTCGGATATAAGATATTCGTTGGAGCCCCAATCTTACTATGTATCCAATAAGCCCATAAATTATTAGATCCTATAGATGAGATCCAATAAGAGCCTATGAGAGATTATTGGGCAGAAATCTACTAATCTAAGAGGCTTAGGTAATTGGATAGAGATCTAGTATCTATTGGGAAATCTAGGGGCGACATCACATGCACAGCGGAAGAACAAAAGATAAAACAAATTCCTATATTTTCACAAAATGGTTTCATCGTCATACGAATATCGAAGCATAAAACAAATCTGCGAATCAAAAAACTACGTATACAAGAAAGATAGTACCTAGGGAGATCATATATATTTGAATTTCTACAAATCCATAGGGAAGGATGAAGGAGGTCAAGCGTCCTCCTCTCTAGTGGTGATCCGCATGGCAGAAGCTACGAAGATGATCCTCTCTAGGGAGAGGAGAATAGGAGGTGGCCACAAAAAAACCCTAACCTATGAGCCTTTGGTTCCCTCCTATTTATAGAGACCCCTTGTTAACCCTAATGAATCCTACCCTATTGGGTACTAGATCTCCATCCAATTACCTAAGTCTCTTAGATTAATGGGTCTCAAACCAATAATCTCTTATTAGCTCTTATTGGATCTCATACATAGGATCCAATAATTCAGGGGCTTATTGGATATCTAATAAGATAGGGGCTCCAGCGGATATCTCATATCCGAACCTCTAATCGTCATAACACCTACCATATGTGTATGACCCTCTAAGCCAAATATCGAGCTGGCCGTGAGTCATACATCCTAGAATTCCTTCTAACTCAATGAATTATTATATCCATAATAATTCACTCGACTGATTGACTACGGATGTATTATGCCACTATGCCATAGTCCCTAAACGATATAGGGGAATCAAATCTTTTGGACCTATCTACCCTCAGTTACCATGTACCTATAGTCCCTTATCTATTTAATATCCCAAAGACCGTATATCAAGCATAGAGCTGTCAAGCCCATACGATTTCTACTTGAGTCTCACTCTAAACGGATTCTCCCAAAGAACTCTTTCTCTCTCAATCCGAATGATGCTGGCTAGGGATTTGTCTAAGCAAGAATACATGAGATATTCCTCTCATGATACCGAGAGTGGATAATCCTCTATTGACACTCAATTACTTTCATAAGGTTGGCTACCATTCTCGAGAACCAGTTGTATTAGATCTAAAACTTTCAAACCTATAAGTCTGGTATCAAAGAGTGGAGTACTCATACAGGATATCCTTAGTGTCTCAAGTCTAAGGATTAGATACACTACTGGGACTATAGAATTACTGTTTAACAATAGATATCACTAACCATCTAGCATTCCATAAGCGGATCAATCAGTGAACTCATTCTCCAATGAGCACCTACACAGTATCCTTAGTGTCTCCACATAAGTAACTATAAGACCAGCCACCTCCATCATATGGATGGGTATACAGCACATCAGTATGTTTGGTTATCTCGATGCCCCTCTTGAGTAACCTATGACCAGGATTATTTAGGGTCTGTGTTTAAAGAAGAATCGATCTCATTATTGTGATGTCATCATGATCCGATTCCTATTGCACAGATCCAAGGACATCACAATATATATCTAGATAATATGAGAAAATACCAATAATCATAAGCAAAGAGATTAATGTAGCGTGTTACAAGTGTCATCACTCATATGATTGGCTTGTAGGGCACCTATAACTAACAATCTCCCACTTAACCTAAAGCCAATCACCTACATGTTTGATCCCCATCAAACCTCTGTGATGCTAAAAAATAATCTGAGATAATGGCTTCATTAGTGGATCTATAATGTTATCTTCGTATAGAACATTTTTCACTACTATATCTCTTTAGGCTATGATCTCTCTAATAAGTTGGAACCTCCTCAGAACACTTCTGATGAGACATGAGTTTCCTCATTTGAGTAATCGCCTCATAGTTGTCGCAATATAAGGAAATTAACTCCTCGCTACTTGGTACGACTCCCATATCTATGATGAACTGCTTCATCCAGACTCCCTCCTTTGCTACCTCTACTACAGTAATATACTCCACCTCTATGGTCGAGTCAACAGTAGTATCTTGCTTGGAACTCTTCTAGCATATTGCTCCTCCATTCATAGTGAACATATACCCTGAATTAGATTTGTCATCATTGATATCAAACTGAAAGCTTGAGTCTGTGTAGCCCTGAATCCTGTGGCTACATTCTCCATATATCAGTAAAAGATCCTTAGTCCTTTTTAAGTACTTAAGGATAAATTTTACTACTTTCCAATACTCTAAGTCTAGATCCACTTGATACCTACTCATGACACTCAGAGCATATGCTATATCATGCTTGGTACATAGCATAGTATACATGATAAACCCTATCGCTGAGGCATAAGGTATCTTATTCATGTGTGTCCTATCTTTAGGAGTCTTTTGGGAATATACTCCTATAAAGTGATAGCCTATATCTCATCAGTATAAGACATTTCTTAAAATTTTTCATATCAAACCGTTTGATAATGGTATCTATATACTTGGACTGGGACAAGCCAAGCATCCTCTTAGATCTATCTCTATAGATCTAAATCCCCAATATTTAGGATGCTTCCCCTAAGTACTTCATGGAGAAGAATCTAGATAGTCAAGCCTTTACTGTGGAGAGTAATCCTACATCATTCCCAATAATCAAGATGTCACATACAACACCAAAAAGATGATAGCGCTCTCACATACCTTTTTGTACACACAAGGCTCATCATCTTCTTAACGAAGTCATAAGATCTGATCACCTCATCAAATCTTATGTTCCAACTTTGAGAAGCTTGCTTCAGCCTATAAATGGACTTAAGTAACCTGCACACCTTATCTAAACTATCCTTGGATACGAAACCCTCAAGTTGTATTATATACACCTCCTCCTTGAGATTACTGTTGAAAAACATAATTTTCACGTCCATCTACCAGATCTCATAATGTGCTACAATAGCTAATAGAATTCGGATGAATTTTAGCATGGTTACTTGTGAGAAGGTTTCGTCATAGTCAAAACCTTAGCTTTAACGAAACCCCTTAGCCACTAGCCCTGCTTTATAGGTTTCTACCTTTCTATCTACTCTGATCTTCATCTTGAAGTTCCACTTGTAGCCAATAGGTATAATACCCTTAGGTGCATCAATTAGGTTCTAAATCTTGTTGGAGTACATGGAATTCATCTTTGAATTTATGGCTTCTTGCCATTTCCCGAAGTCTATACTCGTAATAACCTCCTCGTAGGTCTAAGGATTAATATCTTTAATATCCTCTCCTCTAGTATATCCAACATATCTCTCAGGAGGATGAGATACTTTTCTGAACCTATGTAAAGTTGGAACTTGTGTGCTAGGTACCTAAAGAGACTCTAGTTATGGAATGGTGCTTGAGCTAGGTTCTCCAACCGTACTCCCATTGTCTCCACCAAGAATGTGTTCCTTCTTAAGGAACACTACTTTGTTGGCTACAAAGACCATTTGGTCCTCGGGGTGATAAAAAAAATGCTCACAAGTTTCCTTGGGGTATCCCACGAACTTGTACCATTCCATCTTGGATTCCAACTTATCGGGATTATGTCTCTTAATGTGGGTAGGGAAGCCCCAAATCTTAACAACCTTAAGATCGGGTTTCTTCCCTTTCATATCTCATATGGTGTAGACACTACCAACTTAGTTAGAAATCTATTCAGAAGGTAAGCTATGGACTCTAGGGCGTATCACCTTAATGATGGACTCATAGACTACACCATGTCTAATAGTGTGCAATTCCTCCTTTCGGATACACCATTAAGCTAGGGTGTATAAGGAGGTGTCCATTGGGATAGAATCCTATAGTCCTTGAAGAATTGGGTGAACTCTGTACTCAAGTACTCACCTCCTAGATCCGATCGAAGAGTCTTGATACTCTTTCTAGTCTGAACCTCTACTTCATTCTTATACTCTTGAATTTCTTAAAGGCTTCAGACTTATACTTCATCAAGTTTGCTAGTCATATGTGCCCTACAAGCCAATCACATGAGTGATGGCACTTGTGACTTGACGTGCACTCTTTCGTTTACTTATTATTATTAGGCATTTTATCACTTTATCTTGCGTGTTGTAGATATTGTGATGTCTTTAGATCTGTGCATTGGGAATTGGATCATGATGAGATCATGATAATAAGATCGATTCACCTTTAAACACAAACCCTAAATAATCTTGATCATAGGTTACTCGAGAGGGACATCGAGATAACTAGATAGACTGGTATGTTGTATACCCGTCCATATGATAGAGGTGGTTGGTCTCCTAGCTACTCGTGTGGAAACACTAAGGATACAGTATAGGTGCTCATTAGAGAATGAGTTCACTGATTGATCCGTTTATGGAATATTGGATAATTATTGATACCTCATATCAGACAGCAATTCCGTAGTCTTGTAGTATATCTGGTCCTTAGACTTGAGACACTAAGGATATCCTATATGAGTATTCCACTCTTTGATACCAGACTTATAAATTTGAAAGTTTCAGATCTAGTATAGCCAGTTATTTGGAGTGGTAGCCAACCTTACGAGGGCTATTGAGTGTCAATAGAGGATCATCCACTCTTAGTTTCATGAGAGGAATATCCTATGTATTCTTTCTCAAACAAATCCTTGGCTAAGGCTATTCGGATTGAGAGAGAAAGAATTCTCTAGGAGAATCCGATTAGAGCAAGACTCGAGGAGAGATCGTATGGGCCTGATAGCACCATGCCTGGTATAGGGTCTCTAGGATATTAGATGGATGAGGGACTATAGATACATGATAACTGAGGATAGATAGGTCCAAAGGATTGGATTCCCATGTATCGTCTAGGGACTATGACGTAGTGGCCTAGTACATCCGCAGTTGATGGGTCGAGTGAATTATTATGGAGATAATAATTCACTAAGTCAAAAGGAGTTCTTATTAGGTATGACTCATGGCTAGCTTGATATTGGGCCTTGAGGGTCACACACATATGGTAGGTGTCATGATGAGCAGAGGTTCGGATGTGAGATATCCGCCGGAGCCCCTACCTTATTCGATATCCGTTAAGCCCCTAAATTATTGGATCCTAAGATGAGATCCAATAAGAGCTAATAAGAGATTATTGGGTAGAGACCCACTAATCCAAGAGGTTTGGGTAATTGGATGGAGATCCAATACCCAATAGGGTAGGATCTATTAGGGTTTACAGGGGGCCTCTATAAATAGGAGGGAACCAAAGGTCCATAGGCTGGTGTTTTTTGGTAGCCACATTCTATTCTCCTCTCCCGAAGAGAGGAGCATCATTGTAATCCTTGTCATGTGGATTACTTATGGTAATAGCTTATTAAATCGAGAAAGCCACGCTATGATTTTATGTTCCTCGGGGTCGGCCAATTCTGCATTGCTTCAATTTTGGAGGGGTCTACTACCACACCTTCCTCTGATATGATATGCCCAAGATATTCCACCTTCAGAAATTCATAGTGGCCATTGTGCATTCAAAATGCAGTTTTCGGTATGTCTTCTTCTCACACTCGTATTTGATGATACCTGGATCGAAGGTCCAGCTTTGTGAAGACTCATGCTCCCTTTAATTCATGAAGTAATTCATCTACTACTGGAATAGGGTACTTGTCCTTGATGGTTATGCCATTGAGAGCTCGATATTCAATGCACATTCGCCATGTTCCATCCTTCTTTCATACTAGGAGCATCGGTGAAGATTAGGGGTTTCAACTTAGCCGAATAACTCCTGTTTCAAGCATCTCTTTTACAATCCTTTCTATTTCATCCTTCTAGAGATGTGGATACCGATATAGTTGAGTATTTACTAGAGGTTTGCCCGGAAGAATCGGTACACGATGATCATGCCGGCGGGTAGGAAGTAGGCTACGCGATCAATCAAATATATATAAAAATTTAGCAACCAAGGGAAGTAGGTTTGGGTCTTCAAATTCAGTTGGCTCTCCCTTAGATTGCTGCTTAAGTTGTACCAAAAAGCCACTGCATGCTTTGTGCAAAACTTTCTCCATTCGTTGTGTGCAAATCGACGTTACGTAGCTCTCACGTTTCCCGCGCAGTATCACCTGTTTCCCCTTACTGTAAAATTTTATAATTAGTTTAAAAAAATTTCAGAAAACATCACATAATGTTGCCAGCCATTTGATGCCAAGCATGGACTCATAATCATCAAGAGGGAGGAGGAAGAAATCTACAATTATCCCTTGGTCCTGCAACAACAGTTTCACCCACGGGCACCTATGATCACACTTCAAAATTCATCCGTCGGTGACCTTAATGTCAAACCTTCTACAATTCTCAATAGGTAAGGCTATCTAGATAGCAACCTTGCTATTCATAAAATTATTAGTGCTCCCAGTGTCAATAAGAACGGTGATCAGTTGTTGCTTCAGAAGTCCTCCCACTTTCATCGTTTGCGAGTTCGCGTAACTAGCAAGAGCATGCATCGTAATAACAACCAGCTAATGTTCTTCATCTGTAACCTCTTCCTCATGCTCTTGGACCTCCTCCTTTATGTCTTCAAGAGGTTCAGTAAGTAGGAGATGGCCCATTTTATAGTGATGATCGCGGTTCCACGGCTCGTCGCAATACCAACAAAGACCCTTTGCTGATCGGTCACATAGTTCTTCTCTTGTCTATTTTTTTGGTAGTGAAGGACGGCTGAGAGCAAAAGGAGGTTTATATGTTGTAGGCCTAGGAGAGGTTCTCATCCTCCAAGCATCTTGGTTGACCCATTCTTCTTGTATTAGGGTGAAAGAAATCGCTGCCATCATGGTACGGGGTTGTTGTGCCTTAACCTCCCATTTTATCTCTGGCTTGAGTCCTTCGATGAATGTTTCAAACAATTGACAATTAATCTAATCACAAGCAAGGTAGGATAGCTTCTCAAACTTGGTTTGGTACTATTGAATCGTAGAGGTTTGTCGAATCTTTGTGAGTTGGCTGTCGATATTTTCATACTCCGTAGGTCCGAAATGGTTCAGTAGTACATTCTTAAATTGATTCCATGTCGGAGCCTTATGATTGTATTCCAACAATTGTACCATTGAATAGCATCTCTTTCAAGGTGGATGACAATAATTTCTAACATAGCATTATCCAACGTTCGGTAGTAGTGAAAGTAACGTTCGGCATGCGAAATCCACCCCGCCAGGTCTCCTTCTTCCCATCACGGGAAATCCACCCTCATGCATGGCTGAAGCATGTTTGAGGGCTGTCCCTCCATCTCTAGAGGCCTCTCTAAACTCTCTCCTCACTGAAATTTGGTTGGACTCGGTGGTTGCCCAATTTTGAATTCTGCAAACAAAGAGCACAATTTGTCCTCCAAGTGTGATTCAAGCCACGGTCCAATTCAAGATTCCAATGCTTTAAATTTGGTATCAATTGGATCTTAAGAAGCTATAGCATATGCCTATATTCCTATAGATCAGAGATGTCTTTGTCTTTTTTCTGTTGATGGGTTAATGGTATGGTGTGGTGGAAGGTTCGGACAATAGATCGTTAATAGAAGGGTTCGGCTATAATGGTTTACTGTTTTGGGCTACGATTTTTGATGCTGTTAGGGTTATGAAAATAGGTTATGATAGCTGTGTCTTAAGGCTAGAGAGATGCCCTAAAGATGTCTTGGTTGGTAGCAGCAACGTGGCTAGGGTTTGGTAGGTTACGGACAAGAAAAAGTACAAAGGTGTAGCACCAGATTTTTAATCGAAAAAATTACAATAGTAATGATGTAATTTTTTCTAGCAATTCTCAATAGAGATTCAAGTAAAACTCAAAGAGAATCTACTGGTAAGAGAGAGATAATATTGTTAAAAATTTCGTAGAAAAAAACGATGGCAAGAGGTTTGGCAAAATTGAGGATCATGAAAAGGTATTATAGCAAATTTTTACATCTAAAGTGTAGCAGTATGGATGTAAAAGATTAGTAGTTTATATTAAGAATTTTTCAGCAAAACAAAAGAAAAATCTATTGTTAGGAAGTGTCAAAGCCATTATAAAAATTTTGTAGAGATTTGGATAGAAAAAAATGTAGTAGCAAGATCAAACAAATAGTACTATGCGACTAGAATTCTATAGTGCATCTTTCATCGTAGAGATGAAACCTTTGCGATGAAAAGGTTATGCAACAATATATGAACAATTGTTTTTGGATTTTTTGAATAAAGATAACCAAATTGCAGCAGCAGTAAAGTAGGAAACCAAAACTTGTTGCAATTCATGGGAAGATCAAAGGATGATCCGCGGTGGTAGAGATGACGGCGGAATTTGACGATGAACTTTTAAGCAATTGTGGGAATTGCTTTTGGTGGCTATGAAGGGCTGATGGATAGCAGTGGAAGGGCAGCAAGATACCAAGAATGCTACTCTGATACCAAGTGTTAGAACCCTTGCAGATTCTAAGCTTGGTGTTGATCTCTTTGGGGGATCAACCTTCTTGGAACTCTATAGGGGTTCCATCCTCCAAGTTACTACTCTAAAAGGATTGATCTATTCTTAGAGAAAAGAGGGTAAATACAAGGCTATTTATAGGGCTTCTTGCTAGTTATATGTGCCCTGCAAGTCAATAACATTAGTGATGGCACTTGTGACTTGATATGCACTTTTCTCTTTACTTATTGTTAGGCGTTTTATCACTTTATCTTGTATGTTGCATATACTGTGATACCCTTGGATCTGTGCATTGGGAATCGGATCGTGATGAGATCACGATAATGAGACCGATTCACCTTTAAACACAGACCCTAAATTATCCTGGTCATAGGTTACTCGAGAAAGACATCGAGATAACCGAATAGACTGGTGTGCTTATACCCGTTCATATGATGGAGGTAGTTGGTCTCATAGCTACTCGTGTGGGGACACTAAGGGTACAGTGCAGGTGCTCATTGGAGAATGAGTTCACTGATTGATCCGCCTACGGAATGCTGGATGGTTATTGATACCTCACGTTAGACAGCGATTCCGTAGTCCCAATAGTGTATCTGGTCCTTAGACTTGAGACACCAAGGATATCCTATATGAGTACTCCACTCTTTGATACTGGACTTATAGGTTTGGAAAGTTCTAGATCTAGTACAGCCGGTCATTGGGAGTGGTAGCCAACCTTACGAGGGCTATTGAGAGTCAATAGAGGATCATCCGCTCTCATTATCATACGAGAAATATCCCATGTGTTCTTGCTCAAACAAATCCTTGGCCAAGGTTATTCGGATTGAGAGAAAAAGAGTTCTCCGAGAGAATCCGACAAGAGCAAGATTCAAGGAGAGACCGTATGGGCCTGACAACACCATGCCCAGTATAGGGTCTTTGGGATATTGGATGGATGAGGGACTATAGATACATGGTAATTGAGGACAGATAGGTCCAAAGGATTGGATTCTCCTGTATTGTCTAGGGGCTGCGGCGTAGTGGCGTAGTACGTCCGCAATCGATGAGTTGGGTGAATTATTATAGAGATAATAATTCACTAAGTCAGAAGGGAGTTCTGACAAGTATGACTCACGGCCAACTCGATATTGGGCCTAGAGGGTCACACACATATGGTAGGTGTTGCGACGAGTAGAGGTTCGGATATGAGATATCCGCTGAACCCCCTATCTTATTGGATATCCATTAAACCCTTGAATTATTAGATCTTGAGATGAGATCCAATAATTGCTAATAAGAGATTATTGGGTAAAGACCCACTAATCTAAGAGGCTTGGGTAATTGGATAAAGATCCAATACCCAATAGGGCAAAAGATCCATTAGGGTTTTCAGGGGGCCTCTATAAATAGGAGGGAACCAAAGCTCTATAGGTTGAGGGTTTCTTTTAGTAGCCATCTCCTATTCTCCTCTCCCTAGAAGAGAGAGATGCATCGTTGTAATCCCTGTCGTGTGGATACCGCTAGAGAGGACGACGCTTGACCTCCTTTATCCTCTCCCATAGATCTATAGGAATTCAGGGATATACGATCTCCCTTGGTATCTTCTTTTACACGTGCAGTCGCACCGATATTCGCACGAAGACAAAAACTTTCTACGGGAAATCTGGGGTTTTGTTTTCTGTTCTTCCGCTACGCATGTGATGTCGCTCCCCTGAAGGATTTCCAAACAGTGGTATCAGAGCTAGGTTATTCATGTGAAGATCGGATCTTAAACTAGGTATGTTCTGTTTTGGATTTGCTTTTGACGCCAAAATCGTTAGTGCAAAAGGGCTAGGAAGGGCAGCAACTATTGTTGCCCTTGCTATGCTGTAAGGCTGGCTGTAAGGCTGCTTGCAACTTTGCTGCCTGCACCGGCAGCCTACGGCCCACCCGTAGGGGCGCCGGCAAGCGCTGCGCCCGTGCCCAGAGGCGCCAGCACCTACGGGCCAGCGCTGCAGAGGCACCGACGCTGGCGCTTCGTGCTCATGAACTGCGCCTTAGAGGCGCCGAGCGCTAGCGCGCGCGCGCCGCGCCACCGGCCGCTGCCGCAGAGGTGCGGCGGCGGCGCTTCTCGCAGGCGGCGGCAGTGCACACGCCCTCCTCATGCTAAGGGTGCCGTGCCGGCAGGTGGCGGCATGCGTGCAGTGCGATAAGGGTGAGGGATTAGGGTTTTAGGGCAAAAGATGATTTTACCCCTTGGAATTTTAGAAATTTCAGATTCTGTTCTCTTTGATAAAATTACAAAAATACCCCTCAGAATTTCAAAAATTCCAGATTCTATCCCTTTTGATAGAATTAACAAAATATCCTTTTGGCCAAATTACCAAAATACCCCTAAAAATTTAGAAAATGCCCTCTATGTCCTTGATTTCAGAAAAATAAATATGTTAATTAAATAGTTTAATTAACTATTATTTTCTTTATCAAGTAGTCCTATAAAATAACATATACATGTGATGTATGATGTGGATAGATGATCATGGACCTGTGATGTGATGTATGTACATATAATTATTATTATTGGGGCCTGCAAGCCTCTATTTTTTTCGTTTATTGTCGGGCCTGCGTGCCTGTAATTATGTTGTAATTACATGAGGAGGCGCATCGGTAGCAGGACCCACGAGGCCAAGACGGAAGATCCGATGCATGGAATTGCGTTGAGATGCCGACAAATCCGTCGAAGCGAGATGGACGATCACAGGGTATAGAGATGCGCCGACGTACACATAGATCTTGATGTGAGTGATTGGGCCCACTAGCTCGGGCCTGATCACATTAGGATGTGGTCCATGATCATCTGGTGTAATTGCTCATGTAATGTGTGATTAGATATACGACTACTAGATATATATATATATATATATATTTACATGCGATGTAGATATAATACGTATGTATGTGACACATTATGTTAGGAGATCAAATCAAAAATCCTCTCCATTAATAATATTAAGTCGGAAAACGTGAGGCAATTAGATTGACCCACGTGGCCTTCCATCGTTATAGCTAAGAACCGATTCCCGGTATAGGTTGAGTTGGTTGAGTCCCTCGAGACTCACCTATATCGCGTTTCGCTATCTTATCTACGACATAGAGATGTCATTGGTGACCTGAGGACATGGTATGGTTGGTTGAGTCCCTCGAGAGTATATCACCGAATCAGACTCATTTAGTAACGATAGTGATGACTTAACCGAACATCATGGTTGGTCGAATCCCTCGAGGCTATGGTGGTTCAGAGGCCGAACAGGACGGGAATCATAAGGAGTTATGATTGGTAAGAGTTGCCTACCTTTACGGGCTTAACGTAATTGGTCGAGTCCCTTGAGGTTACGTTAAGATGCCGATTGGATCCTGATCCTCACTAGAGATCCACCGGGGGTCTCCGATTCACATACCGAAGGGTGTTGTATGTCTCGCGAAAAATTAGTGGGAATACATTAAGATAGAAGTCTTTATCTTAATTGTTTAAATTTATGCAAAGTCTGCATGTTATTTATTTTCGCTGCATTTTTTATTTCAAAAAAATATCGCTTTCAAATCCTTTACGTGGCATACTTGATGCCAACCGCCTCACTAGTCTAAATTATACGGATTGGCTTCGCAATTTGAGAATCGTTCTCACGACGGAGAAAATCACGTATGTCCTTGATACAGTGATCCCTACACCTGATGAAGGGGCAAGTGAGGATGATATCGCTCGTTATGTGAAGTACTTAGATGATTCCACTCTTGCTCAGTGTTATATGTTGGCCTCTGTGACTACTGAGTTACAGAGACAATATGAAAATATGGATGCTAATTTCATGCTCCTGCATCTCCGTAAACTGTTTGAGGAATAGGGAAGAACTCAGCGAAATGAGATATCAAAGAGTCTTTTTTGTGCTAGGATGACTGAGGGGACACTGGTTCAGAATCATATCCTTAAGATGATTGAGTGGATTGAGAAACTCATAGGTCTAAAAATGGTCCTAGAGGATAACTTGTGTGTGGATCTTGTGCTTCAGTCCCTACCAGATTCCTTTTCTTAGTTCATAATGAATTTTAATATGAACAAACTGGAGGTGACCCTCCTAGAGCTCCTCAATATGTTGAGAGAAGCAGAGAGCACCATCAAGAAAGAGAAGTCGGTTCTCTACACTAGTGAGACCAGAAAGAAAAGGAAGGCTGAGAAGACCCTTAAGAAGGGCAAGGGCAAGGGGAAAATGGGTAAGGCAAAGGTTGCCAAGAAAGACCCAATATAGGAACAAGGCCAGTGCTTCCACTACAGCAAAGATGGGCACTGGAAGAGGAACTACAAAGAGTACCTGATAGAGAGGGCGAAACAGAAGCTTGCAGAAGCTTAAGCTACATTCATGATCAGTCTTCATTTGTTAGAATCTTATGATAACACATGGGTATTGGATACCGGGAGTGCTTATCATATTTGCAATTCGTTGCAGGTTCTGGCAGGACTTAGGAGATTGAACAGAGGCGAGATGGACCTTAAGATGGGCAATGGAGCAAAGGTTACTACAGTAGCTATTGGCAAGGTCACTTTACATCTGTCTGGTGGAGCTATTATTGCATTAGATGCATGCTATTATGTTCCTTCTATTATTAAAAACATTATTTCCATTTCATGTTTGACAGTTAATGGATATAAATTAGTTTTTGTGAACAATGGTTATTCAATAATATTAGATTATGAGATCATCACGAGAGGAACATTGCATAATGGTTTATTTAAGCTAGATACCGCTCCACATATTATGAGTGTAAGTGAGTCTAAGAGGAAACGAGAAGAGGAGAACCAGATAGGAAAGAGTCTTAAAACCCTTCGATCAGATCAAGGAGGTGAGTACTTGAGTACAGAGTTCACCCAGTTCCTCAAAGATTATGGGATTTTATCCCAATGGACACCTCCTTATACACCACAGCTTAATGGTGTATCAGAAAGGAAAAATTGTACACTGTTAGACATGGTGCGTTCCATTATGTGTGTCGCCGACCTACCCATCTCATTCTGGGGATATGCTTTAGAGACCGCAGCTTACCTTCTGAATAGAATTCCAACTAAGTCAGTGATGTCTACTCCATATAAGATATGGAATGGGAAGAAGTCCGATGTTAAGATTGTTAAGATTTGGGGCTGCTCTACTCACGTTAAGAGACACAACTCTGACAAGTTGGAATCTAGGACGAAACGGTGCAAGTTCGTGGGATACCCTAAGGAAACTTGTGGGTATTATTTCTATCACCCTGAGGACCAAAAGGTCTTTGTAGCCAAGAGAGCAGTGTTCCATGAGAAGGAACACATTCTTGGTGAAGACAATAGGAGCTTGATAGAATTGAGTGAGGTTGGAGAACCTAGCTCAAGCACCATTCCATAGCCAGAGTCTGTTTAGATACCTAGCACACAAGTTCCAACTTTACGTAGGTCCGATAGAGTATCCCATCCTCCTGAGAGATATGTGGGATATCAGAAGAGAGGATGTTGAGGATATTGATCCTCAGACCTATGAGGAGGCTATTATGAGCATAGACTCTGGGAAATGGCAAGAAGCCATAAATTCAGAAATGGATTTCATGTACTCCAACAAGGTTTGGAACCTAGTTAATGCACCCGAGAGTAATATACCCATTGGTTGCAAGTGGATCTTCAAAAAAAAGTTTGGAGTAGATGGAAAGGTAGAGACCTATAAAGCAAGGCTAGTGGCTAAAGGGTATTGTCAAAAGCAAGGTGTTGACTATGATGAAACTTTCTCACCTGTAGCCATGCTAAAATCCATTCGAATTCTATTAGCTATTGCAGCACACTATGATTATGAGATCTGACAGATGGACGTCAAAATCGCATTCCTCAATGGTAACCTCGAGGAGGTGTATATGATACAGCCTGAGGGATTCATGTCCAGGGATAACCCAAATAAGGTGTGCAGGTTGCTTAGGTCCATTTATGGATTTAAGCAAGCTTCCCGAAGTTGGAACATAAGATTTGATGATGCGATCAAATCTTATGACTTTGTTAAGAACGAAGATGAGCCTTGTGTGTACAGGAAAGTAAATGGGAGCACTATCACCTTTTTGGTATTATATGTGGATGACATCCTGATCATTGGGAATGATGTAGGAATGCTCTCCATAGTAAAGACTTGGTTATCTAGGCACTTCTCCATGAAGGACTTAAGGGAAGCATATTGCATATTGGGGATACGAATCTATAGAGATAGATCCAAGAGGATGCTTGGCTTGTCCCAGTCCAAGTATATAAACACCATTGTCAAAAGGCTTGGCATGAAAAATTCCAAGAGAGGTCTCATACCAATGAGATATGGAATATCACTTTCTAGGAGTATGTCCCCAAATACTCCTGAAGAAAGGGCACACATGGATATGATGCCATATGCATCAGCGATATGATCTATCATGTATGCTATGCTATGTACCAAGCCTGATATAGCGCATGCTTTGAGTGTCACGAGCAGATATTAGGCAGATCTACACTTGGAGCACTGGAAAGCAATAAAATGTATCCTTAAGTACTTGAGAAGGACTAAGGATCTTTTACTGGTAAATGGAGGTAGTAGCCTCAAGGTTGAGGGCTACTCAGACTCGAGCTTCCAGTCCGATATCGATGATAGCAAGTCTAATTCAGGATTTGTGTTCACCCTGAATGGAGGAGCAGTATGCTGGAAGAGTTCCTAGCAAGACACTACTACTGACTCGACCACAGAGGCAGAATACATTGCTATGGCAGAGGCAGCAAAGGAGGGAGTTTGGATGAAGAAGTTCATCATAGATCTATGAGTCATCCCAAGCAACGAGGAGTTGATTCCTTTATATTGCAACAAATACGGGATGATTACTCAAATAAGGGAACCCGGGTCTCATCAGAAGTATTCTAAGAAGGTTCCAACTTATTAGAGAGATCATGACTCGAAAAGATATAGTAATGGAAAGAGTTCCATCTGAAGATAACATTGTAGATCCACTAACAAAGCCATTGACTCAGATTGTCTTTGAGCATCACAAAGGTCTGATGGGGATCAGACATATTGGTGATTGGCTTCAGGTCAAGTGGGAGATAGCTAGTCATATGTGCCCTGCAAGCCAATCACATGAGTGATGGCACTTATGACTTGATATGCACATTTTCTCTTTGCTTATTATTAGGTGTTTTATCACTTTATCTTACGTGTTGCATATACTATGATGCCCTTGGATCTATGCAATGGGAATCGGATCGTGATGAGATCATGATAATGAGACCGATTCACCTTTAAACACAAACCCTAAATTATCCTGGTCATAGGTTACTCGAGAAGGATATCGAGATAACCAGATAGACTGGTGTGCTGTATACCTGTTTATATGATGGAGGTAGCTGGTCTCTAGCTACTCATGTGAGGACATTAAGGGTACAGTGCAGGTGCTCATTAGAGAATGAGTTCACTGATTGATCCGCCTACGGAATGCTGGATAGTTATTGATACCTCACGTCAGACAACGATTCCGTAGTCCCAGTAGTGTATCTGGTCCTTAGACTTGAGACACCAAGGATGTCCTGTATGAGTACTCTACTCTTTGATACCGGACTTATAGGTTTGGAAAGTTTCAGATCTAGTACAACAGGTCATTGGAAGTAATAGCCAATCTTATGAGGGCTATTGAGTGTCAATAGAGGATCATCCGCTCTCGGTATCATGAGAAGAATATCCCATGTGTTTTTACTCGAATAAATCCTTAGCCAAGGTTATTCGGATTGAGAGAGAAAGAGTTCTTTAGGAGAATCCGACAAGAGCAAGACTCGAGGAGAGACCGTATGGGCCTGACAGCATCATGCCCGGTATAGGGTCTCTAGGATATTGGATGGATGAGGGACTATAGATACATGGTAACTGAGGATAGATAGGTCCAAAGGATTGAATTCTCCTGTATCGTTTGGGGGCTGCGGCATAGTGGCCTGATACGTCCGTAGTCGATGAGTTGGGTGAATTATTATAGAGATAATAATTCACCAAGTCAAAAGGAGTTTTGACAAGTATGACTCACGGCCAGCTCAATATTGGGCCTAGAGGGTCACACACATATGGTAGGTGTTGTGATGAGTAGAGGTTCAGATATGAGATCTCCGCTGAACCTCCTATCTTATTGGATATCCATTAAGCCCCTGAATTATTGGATCCTAAGATGAGATCCAATAATTGCTAATAAGAGATTATTAGGTAGAGACCCACTAATCCAAGTGGCTTGGGTAATTGGATAGAGATCCAATACCTAATAGGGCAAAAGATCCATTAGGGTTTTTAGGGGGTCTCTAGAAATAGAAGGGAACCAAAGCTCTATAGGCTGAGGGTTTCTTTTGGTAGCCACCTCTATTCTCCTCTCCCCAGAGAGAGAGGTGCATCGTTGCAATCCCTACCATGTGGATACTACTAGAGAGGAGGACGCTTGACCTGCTTCGTCCTCTCCCATAGATCTGCAGGAATTCAGGGATATACGATCTCCCTAGGTATCTTCTTTTACACGTGCAGTTTTGTAGATTTGTTTTTGATGCACCGATCTTCGCACGATGACAGAAACTTTCTACGGAAAATCTGGGGTTTTGTTTTCTGTTCTTCCGCTGCGCATGTGATGTCGCTCCCCTGAAGGATTTCCCAACACTTCTAAACCCCAACTCCTAATAGGACTCCGACTCAAGACCCCTACTTCTAATTAACTCCTAATGCTTCTCTAAGAAGCAACCTCTAAACTAATCCTAACCTAGCTGGCCTCTTCACCTCTTTAATAGGGGTCGGCTAGATAGGATTTACATGAGTGCCCTTAGGATTTATATGTTTGCCCCCTTCAATGACACTAAATTAAGACTCTCCTAGCTAGAGTCTTAACATCGATCTGCTCCGCTCCGTTGGGTAGCTTTGTCTTACGATCCACTAAAATGGTTTCAACTCGCTTCTCATAAGAGTCTTTGGTGGGAGGTAGCCGAGTTGTAATGCTTTGGGAAGTATCTTGTGGATCGAAGTGGAAGGATTTCAAGTTGCTGGCATGAAAAATATTATGAATTTTGAACCACGCCAGCAGTTGCAATTTGTAGGGAAGGGCCTTTCATACTTGCGCACTAATCCTTTGTGCACCTTGTTCCTAAAGAATTTGAGTGATGCTAGTTGGAGCTTTACCAACACCAAATCACCAACTTTGAATTCTTGTTGTCATCTTTCGAAGAATGCCCACTTCTTCATCTTTTTAGCCGCCTTCTCCAAGTAAGCCCACGTAATATCTACATTCCGATGTCATTCTTTTTCAAAGTGATATGCGGACGGACAAATCCCAATATAACCAATAGCCAAAGTGTAAGGAGTCGACGGCTTTTGTCCTATGATGATCTCAAAGGGGTTCTTGTTGGGCGTAAAGCTTCATTGTAAGTTGTAGGAGAATTGGGCTATATCCAATAGCTTCACCCAATCTTGTTGGTTGGCACTCACGTAGTGCAAAAGATATTGCTCTAGGAGTGAGTTTATTCTCTCAGTTTGGCCATCTGTTTGGGGGTGGATGTTTATGGATAAGTATAGCTTAGACCCCAATAATTTGAATAGCTTAGTCCAGAATTATCCCAAAAATTGAGCATCTCGATCAGTTATGATATTGTGCGGGACTCCCCAATACCTCACCACATTCTTCATCATCAACTTGGCCGCTTCATCTACTAAACAATGTAGGGGTGTAGTAATGAAGGTTGCATACTTCGAAAATCGGTCAACTACCATGAGTATCGATCCGAGTTCCCCTACTATCGGCAAGCTTGATATGAAGTCTAAAGAAATATTCTCCCACAACCTTTCTAATGTAGGCAGCGGCTCTAAAAGTCCCACTGGCTTCCGCTGCTCCATCTTATCTTGTTGATAAGTTAGGCACATTCGAACATATTCCTCCATATCCGTCCTCATTTCGGCTAGTATAAGGCCCTCTCCACGAGAGCCAATGCTCGGTGAATGCTTGGATGTCCTACCCAAAGAGAATCATGACACTCTTTCAAAAGTTCAAGCCTCAAATTGTCCACTCGAGGAACATAAACTCTATTCCCTTTGATGTAGATGAGTCTCTCCTGGATCCAAAATCATTGAGCCTTACCTTCTTAGATTAGTTGCATCAGGGTTTCTGCTTAGGGATCGCTATGCAGTCCATCCATGATCCGGGAAAGGAGTTAGAGTGCAATTGACTTGTTTGGCCTTTGCCCTCTAGTTACATAGCGTTCACTCGCTCCACTTTCCGACTCAAAGCATCGGCTACGACATTTGCTTTCCCAGGCTTGTACTCCATTGCCATATCAAATTTAGCCAAAAAGTCCTGCCATCATGCTTGCTTTAGAGAGAGTTTCTTTTGAGTCTGAAAGTAACTCAAAGTAATGTTATCTGTCCTCAGCATAAATTACGATCTGAGAAGGTAGTATCGCCACACTCGTAGATAGTGGACCACCGCTATCATCTCCTTCTCGTGCACTGGATACCATCGCTCGGTCTTGTTGAGCTTACTGCTTTAATAGGCCACTGGATGGCCCTCCTGCATGAGTACTCCCCCAATAATAAAGTCTAAAGCATCTGTATGGACTTTAAAGGGCTTCCCATAATATGGTAATTTGAGCACCGATTCTTCCAAAACGCCGCTTTAGATCTTGAAATGTCACTTCATATCTGTCGGACCATCTCCAAGGCTACTCCTTCCTCAGCAACTCTGTCAGTAGAGTTGCATGCTTCGAATACCCAATTATGAAGCACCAATAGCAGTTGATAAAACTAAGGAAAGATCTTAGCTCCAGCACCTTCTTTGGAGTTCACCATTTCGCAACAACTTGCACCTTTGATTTATCCATTCGAAAGGAACCATTGCTGATTCGATGCCCCAAGAATAAGATCTCCTACTGAGCAAAGTAGCACTTCTCCCTTTTAACGAACAAAGTATTCTCTCTGAGAACTTTGAAAATAGTTCGAAGGTGCTCAACATGCTCCTCAAGTGTTTGGTTGTAGATGACGATATCGTCCAAGTAGACAACCTTGAATAGTTGGTTCATGAGAGTGCAGAATATGGCCGAAGCATTGGTTATGCTGAAAGACATTACCAAGAACTTAAACGCTCCATACTTGGTCAAACAAGTAGTGTTCATTTCATCACCTTCAGCAATCCGCACCTGCTAGTACCCTGACCGAAAGTCGAGTTTAGAGAAATACTTTGTTTTGCCCAGTTGGTCGAACAAGTCCATAATGAGTGGGATGGGATACTTGTTCTTCACTATCACTTTGTTGAGGGCTCAATAATTGACACAGAGTCAGAGATTCCCATCTTGTTTCTTCTGGAAGAAAACTAGAGCTCCGAATGGTGCTTTGGAACTGCGGATGAGACCACTATTGAATCTTGGATTTTGATGATGAAACTAATTGATCATGTTTTGTTTATCTAACTATAATTTGAGTCACACAGGTCTACTCTCGATTAAGATTTGATAATTGATGCAGGAAGAATCGACATTGCGCCGAAGGAGAGCACGTTAGGAGATTGGACGTCGAGCCGGAGGTTCGATCGACGATCGATAGAAGGCTTCAGACAAAGAAATCAGGTATCGGGCCAAGAAGAGCAGAGTTGCACTAAGAAGATCAGGGTTGTGGGTGTCAACTGCTGATTAGGCAATAGACCGCAAGAGAGGACGATGCGCTAAAGAAACGGATGAAGCACCGATAGGCCAATGATGTGCTGGACGATATTTCGATTAACCATTGTAATAATTATCTAAATCAAAGTAGAATTAAGGATTAATTGGGTTGTAATTGGGCCAACCCAGTTAGGGGCCAATTAGGCTCGTACCCGGAAAGTTTGGGCCAGAATCAAGGCCCAAATAGGATTGTTGAACCTTATCTAGCGGTGGCATCGCCCAAGGCTTGGTCCCTTAGGTTGTTTGGGCGATGGTACCGCCCAGTACACTAACAAAGTTAGTGTGTCCAAGTAGTGCTACTACCCAGTTTAGGTGGTGGTATCGCCTTGTACACTAACATGGGTAGTGAGCCTGGGCAGTGGTACCGCTAGTACCCTTGAAATCTGGGATGATTCAAATTTGGGCTCCAAATTTGAATCATCTTGAGGCCTATAAATACCCCTCTCATCTATGGTTGCTAAACACACTAGAACTGAGAAAGAAAAAGGAAAATGCTGCTATAATAGTATCAAATTCCTCCCTTTAATTCTAAAGTGTGATATAGCCTTAGAGAGGGTTGAGAGACCTTGTAAGGGTTACCTCAAAGCCCGTAAAAAAGAGAGAGCATTGTAAAAGGGAGTTGGTCTTCGCCCATTGAAGGAAAATAGCTATTGGAAAGCTGGTGGCCTCAAGAGAAGAGGAATCGAGAGTGGACGTAGGTCGTATGGCTGAACCACTATAAAATCAGATTTGCACCTCTATTCTTGTTTATCTTTGCTGCAAGCCTTTATGTTACTATAATTACTTGAATCCTTCTCATTCTTACGAATAGCTTCAAGCTTTTTATCTTTCCAATACGTGCAATCGAAATTGGTTTTCATCGAAACATGTTTTTTTCATATGAAGTTTTCAAAATCATTTTAAATCGCTAAAATTTATCGTTCTTAACCGCTGCACTAATTCAACCCCCCCCTCCCCTAGTGCCGCTCTAGATCCTAACACTTGGTATCAGAGCCTCGTTATTTTTCTTTTGAATTTACACCCATGAGAAATAGCTCTTCATGACTTTCAAGAGGGTTTTTCGATTGTTCGTCCTCTGTTGTTTAACGTTTAGGACTACACTTATTTGAAAACTTGAATGAGTGTTTTCTTGATTTCTTAGGATTTAAATTTATGAAATATTATTGTAAACAACTTTTAACTTCCCTCTAAACTGATGAACGAATTGTCAGATTTAGAGAGAAAATCTTTTTCATTAAATGCAAAGGTTATGAATGCCTTATTTTGCTCTTTGGACAAAAATGAGTTAATTAGATTTCAACTTGCAAAATGACCTTTGATATTTAGTGGACTCTTGAAGTCACACATGAAGAAATGAGTAGAGTCAAAGACTCGAAAGTTAATATTTTGATGTATGATTTTAAGCTTTTTCGAATGGAACCAAGCGAGACTATCGGTGATAAGTACACTCGTTTCACGGATGTTATCAATAGTCTAAGAGTCCTTGGTAAATATTTTTTGGAGTTTGATCTCATAAACAAAATTTTAAGATCTCTTCTAAATCTATGAAAGTGATGGTTATTTAAGAAACAAAATCTAAATGACTTACCTCTTGAAGAACTAATCGGATCACTAATGACCTATGAAATGACATTCTTGGAACACAATGAACTTGATGAACATAAGAACCACCTTCCAAAAATAGGAAGGGTTTGGAACTTCAGACTATGAAGTACCACTTGAGTGAAGACTCAAGTGATGGGGACTATGTTGATGATGAACTTGAACTTTGGATGTTAAAATTTAATAAGTTTATAAAGCAAGAATCTAAAACTAAAAATGAACTTGAATGAAGGAAGAGGCCAAAAAAGAAGAAAGCACGCCAAGAAGAATCAAGTACATCCAATGGCGAAACAACGAATTGAGTTTTGTCGGCTTTCAACCATGAGGTAAGCAACTCACCTAAAATGTTTTTTCATTATTATGAAATTACTTGATCTTTTCATGAGTTGTTAATTTAGTTAGTAGATGTAACACATTATGCATGATGAGTGAATTTTATGTTTTGAATTATTGTATATTCGGTCTTAATCGCTTTCATGACAAATGTTTTTGTTTTTGGATGATGTGTTGTGTTTGGTCTTGATGATTTTAATGACAAAACTTATATTTTGAATTTATACGATGATGGTTTTCATATAAGAATTTGAACATGATTACATGAAATCAAATTTCATGAAATGAAACACATAAAAAGGAGAATGTATTATCATTGAAGATGATGTATGATTGATATGCTATATTTGCCTAATGGTTTTTATGATGAAATTTTTAGATGACATGTCATTTTTAATGAAACTTGTGTTTTGGTTTTTTAACTTAATATACATTTTTATACAAAAAGGACTTGAGTATGCTTACATGAAATCAATCTCCGTTGCTCATAATATATTTTCTGAATGAAAGATTTTTTATGATTTCAAATTTATACGATTATGCTTGATAATTTGTTTTACGAAATTTGCCTTTCGCTCTTGAATATTGATACTTGTTTTTATTAAAGGCAAAGGCATGCTTATAAGATGAAACACATAAAAAGAGATTGCATTTTCTATTTTATCGAGATTAATGAATTCATGATATTTTATCAATCTCATGAATCTCGAAATCTCTTTTTCATGATCTTGAATTCTCGGACTTATGACTTGAGATATTTTTAATGAGAATCAAAATCTTTCTCCTCTATGATTCCTTCATTCTATCATTCACTAAAGAGGAAAACAATCCAACTCTATCTACTTGTCATTTTGAATCTCTAAAAAGTTGATGATGTGATAATAACTTTATTCATGTTTGATGATGTGATAATAACTTTATTCATGTTATGAATCTCAAAAATGATGTTGATGATTTGATTATGGCTTTTGAGTTGACAAATTGATTAGAATACGATGTTTTCATGACTTCTATTTCCAAACTTTCAAAATCACAACTTTATTTTATTGGAATCATGACTTATTGAGCAACGATGGTTTAAATGTATGAATCATTAATTTTTATTTGATGCTCAAAATTTTCTTTTGATCTTGATGAGAACTCTTATGCATGAATCATGTTCTCATATGATTCTTTTATGAATGAGATGATTTCAAATGAATCATGACTTGATATTGATATATTTTGGATATATACCCTTCATCATGAATTGAAAATTGATACATATGAATCTTGATCTTGCTAAAAAGAAAGTTATGAATCATGAATGATATCTTTTGGTTTTGATCCTTGTTGAATTTTCATATTGATATCCTTCATGACATGATTTCTTTGCATTGTTGTCTTGTATGCATCATGTGATGATTGAAAGATTGATATATATTTTTTATTGATGCAATTTTAATGAAAAGTAGATGTAAATGAAATTTTTATATCATTGCTTCCTCCCTTCTTTTTGATAATGACTAAGGGGAAGAAGGAATTGCTAGCTTGTGCATCACAAAGCAAAGATTGATAGCTTGCAAATTTGAAAAGTTGTTATCTTAAACATCACAAAGAAAAGCAAGTTGCTATCTCAAAAGAAGCAAAATTTTGCCAAACTTCACAAAAAAAATGGCTAGCTTGTGTATCGTAAAGTATGCTAGCTTGCTTATCATTAATTTCCCTCATATCATAATTTATTTATGACTCCTTTGAATTTATGCCTTGATTGTGATTCATGATTAATTTTTTTAGCATTATATAAAAGACTAGTTGTACACCTCACTTTCTCTTCGATAATAATAAAGAGGGAGAAAAATTGCTAGCTTAGGCTTGAAAGCAAAAAGTTGCTAGCTTGGGCTTAAAAGCAAAAAGTTGCTAGCTCATTGCAAGCAAAGATTGCTAGTTTAATATTGTAAAGGCGCAATTTGCTTGCACTTTTCAAAGGAGAATAGAAAAACTTATTATCATGAACACCATCACAAAAATTGCTACCTTGCAATTTCAAGAGAAGCAAAGTGCAAACTTGCATAGGAAGCAAGTGTTGAATTGCTATGATTGAATTCTCATGATTACACATCCTTAAAAACTTACTATAATTGAATATTTTAAAGTGATGTATGTTGAATATCTAGATTGATAGCTAGTATGATTATAAAAGTTGTATATCTTTTAAACTAGCTATGATGCAACTTCTCCTTTTTGTTGATGATAAAGGGGGAGAAATAGATTGATGACTTCATACAATGTATGATTGAATACTTTATATATTTGCATGATATTTTTTATAACATGATTTTGATGCATCTTACTTGGATTTGTTGAAATCCAAGGGTTTTATCAATATGACATATTGATAGGGAGAGTTTGTTTAAACTCCGGGGAGTTTAGGTTAACTCCATCATCAATTAGTTGTCATCATAAAAAAGGGGGAGATTGCTGAATCTTAGATTTTGATGATGAAACTAATTGATAATGTTTTGTTTATCTAACTATGGTTTGAGTCACGTAGGTCTACTCTCGATTAGGATTAGATAATTGATGTAGGAAGAATTGATGTTACGCCGAAGGAGAACACGTCAGGAGATTGGACGTCAAGCTGAAGGTCTGGTCGATAATCGATAGAAGGCTTTAGACAGAAATCGGGCATCGGGCCAAGAAGAATAGAGTTGCGCCAAGAAGATCAGGGTTGCGGGCATCAACTGCTGATCGAGCATCGTAGGAGAGGAAGATGCACCGAAGAAATGGATGAAGTGCTGATGGGCCAATGGCATGCTGGGCGATATTTCAATTAAGCATCGTAATAATTATCTAGATCGAAGTAGGATTAAGGACTAATTGGGTTGTAATTAGGCCAACCCAATTAGGGGCCAATTGGGCCCATACCCAGATAAATTTGGGCTAGACTCAAGGCCCAAATAGGGTTGCTGATCCCTATTTGGGGGTGGCATCACCAGACTGGGGTGGTGACATCGCCTAGGGCTTTGTCTCCCAAGTTGTCTAGGCAGTGGTACCGCCCAGTGTTAGTGTACCTAGGCGGTGGTACCGCCCAGTACACCGACAAGGTCAGTGTGTCCAAGCAATAGTACTGCCCAATACACTAATAGGGGCAAAAAGCCTAGGCGATGGTACTGTCCAGCATTGACGGTGGTATCGCCAATACCCTTGAAATCCAAGATGATTCAAATTTGAGCTCCAAATTTAAATCACCTTGAGGCCTATAAATACCCCTCTTATCTATGGTTGATAAACATACTAGAACTGAGAAAGAATAAGGAAAACACTACTGTAATAGTATCAAAATTCTCCCTCTAATTCTAAAGTGTGATATAGCTTTAGAGAGGGTTGTGAGGTCTTGTAAGGGTTACCTCCTAAGCCCATAAAAAGGAGAGAGTATTGTAAAAGAGAGTTGGTATTTGCCCGTTGAAGGAAGACAGCTAATGAAAAGCCGGTGGCCTCAAGAGAAAAGGAATTGGGAGTGGACGTAGATCGTATGGCTGCAAGCCTTACGGGTTTGCACTTCTATTCTTTTTTATCTTTGCTGCAAGCCTTTACCTTACTGCAATTACTCGAATCCTTCTCATTCGTACGAATGACTTCAAGCTTTACATCTTTCCAGTATGCGCAATCGAAATTGGTTTTCATTGAAAAATGATTTATCATACGAAGTTTCCAAAATCATTTTAAATCGCTAAAATTTATCGTTCTTAACTGCTGCACTAATTCACCCACCCCTCTTAGTGCCACTCTAGATCTTACTGCAATTACTCGAATCCTTCTCATTCTTATGAATGATTTCAAGCTTTACACCTTTCCAATACATGCAATCAAAATTGATTTTCATTTAAAAATATTTTATCATATGAAGTTTCCAAAATTATTTTAAATCACTAAAATTTATCATTCTTAACCGCTACACTAATTCACCCCCCCCCATCTTAATGCCACTCTAGATTCTAGCAACCATCGCTTAGCAATTCATCGAACTCGTTTCTGAGCTCTGTTAACTCAAGAGGGGACATGCGGTATGGTGGTCTCACTGGTGGCTTTACTCCTGACTCTAGCTCGATATGATGATCCATGCCTCTATGTGGTGGCAGAGTTTTCGGCAACTCAGGTGGCATAACGTTTGTGAACTTCTTCAGAACATTCACTACCATAACAGGTTCTTGAATGACCTCCTCATTAAGTAGTTCTAACTTCATAGCAGCCACGAAGGTTAACTCTACTTTACACACCACTTTCTTCAATTACAATATTGATAGTTATTGGGGGTCCTTAGTTCCTCTCTGAGAGATGAGAACCACACAAGGGTTATTGCCTTCCATCAGACATAAGAAGTCTAGGAACGACATTGGCAACAACATCGCTGCATGCATGAACTCCATTCTGAGAATCACTTGGAAGTCATCCAATGGCACCACCATCATGTTTGTGCTTCCACTCCATAATCCGATCTTGATAGAGACTCCCTTTGCTAGCTTGGAGATCTGCTTGGCCTTTGAGTTCACCACCTTCATCAGACTTAGATTCTTCTCCAAGATTAGCCCAAGTCGCTTTGCTTCTCGGTCAGTAATAAAGTTATGGGTAGCGCTCATGTCTACCATCGCATGGGTGGTTTGGCCATTGAGCCTAATGTTCACATACATTAGCTCGCTGCTTCTTGCTTTTTGTTGCTGCGCTTTTATGTTCTCCCCCACTTGACTCTGCAATACATTTAGCAAAAGCATTACTTCCATCCGGGGTCCTTGTGACTCTTCGTTATTGCTACTAGATTCTGATCTACTTAAACTGAGAGTGATGGCCTTACCCTTATCCAGCTTAGGGGGGTGGATAGAAGCTGTTAAAACATTGAGTGCCTGTTTCTATGGGCACTCCCTCACTATGTGCAGCTTTCCACATAAGAAGCATCCACCAGGTGTTGGGAAATCCGTCAAGTGGGAGCGACATCACATGCGCAGCGGAAGAACAGAAAACAAAACCCTAGACTTCCCGTAGATAGTTTCCGTCATCGTGCGAAGATTGGTGCATCAAAACAAATCCACAAAAATTGCATGTGTAAAAGAAGATACCTAGGGAGATCGTATATCCCTGAATTCCTGCAGATTTGTGGGAGAGGATGAAGGAAGTCAAGTGTCCTCCTCTCTAGCGATATCCACACGGCAGGGATTGCGACGATGCACCTCTCACTCTGGGGGGAGGAGAACAGGAGGTGGCTACCAAAAGAAACCCTCAGCCTATAGAGCTTTGGTCCTCTCCTATTTATAGAGGCCCCCTTGAAAAACCCTAATGGATCTTTTGCCCTATTGGGTATTGAATCTCCATCCAATTACCCAAGCCTCTTGGATTAGTGGGCCTTTACCCAATAATCTCTTATTAGCAATTATTGGATCTCATCTCAGGATCTAATAATTCACGGGCATAATGGATATCCAATAAGATAGTGGGTTCAGCGGATATCTCATATCCGAACCTCTACACATCGCAACACCTACCATATGTATGTGACCCTCTAGGCCCAATATCGAGCTAGTCGTGAGTTATACTTGTCAGAACTCCTTCTAACATAGTGAATTATTATCTCTATAATAATTCACCCAACTCATCGACTACGGACGTACCAAGCCACTAAGCCGCGGCCCCTAGACGATACAAGGGAATCCAATCCTTTGGACCTATCTGTCCTTAGTTACCATGTATCTATAATCTCTCATCCATCTAATATCCCAGAGACCCTATACCGGGCATGGTGCTGTCAGGCCCATACGGTCTCTCCTTGAGTCTTACTCTTGTCGGATTCTCCCGGAGAACTTTTTCTCTCTCGATCCGAATGACCTTGGCCAAGGATTTGTTCGAGCAAGAACACATGGGATATTCCTCTCATGATACCGAGAGCAGATGAACCTCTATTGACACTCAATAGCTCTCGTAAGGTTGGCTACCACTCCCAATGACCGGCTGTACTAGATATGGAGCTTTCCAAACCTATAAGTCCGGTATCAAAGAGTGGAGTACTCATACAGGACATCCTTGGTGTCTCAAGTCTAAGGACCAGATATACTATTGGGACTACGGAATCGCTATCTGACGTGAGGTATCAATAACCATCCAGCATTCCATAGGCGGATCAATCAATGAACTCATTCTCCAATGAGCACCTGCACTATACCCTTAGTGTCCCCACACGAGTAGCTATGAGACAAGCTACCTCCATCATATGAACGGGTATACAGCATACCAGTCTATCCGGTTATCTCGATGTCCTTCTCAAGTAACCTATGACCAGGATAATTTAGGGTCTGTGTTTAAAGGTGAATCGATCTCATTATCGTAATCTCATCACGATCCAATTCCCATTGTATAGATCCAAGAACATCACAATATACATCTAGATAATGTGAGATAATGCCAATAATTATAAGCAAAGAGATTGACGCAGCGTGTTACAAGTACAATCACTCATGTGATTGGCTTGTAGGGCACCTATAACTAGCAATCTCCCACTTGACCTAAAGCCAATCACCAACATGTCTAATCCCCATCAGACCTCTGTGATGCTTAAAGACAATCTGAGTCAATGGCTTTGTCAGTGGATCTGCAATGTTATCTTCGGATGGAATTCTTTCCATTACTACATCTCTTCGGGCCACGATCTCTCTAATAAGTTGGAACCTCCTTAGAACACTTTTGATGAGACCCGGGTTCCCTTATTTGAGTAATCGTCCCGTATTTGTCGCAATATAAAGGAATCAGCTCCTCGTTGCTCGGGATGACTCCTAGATCTGTGAAGAACATCTTCATTCAGACTCCCTCCTTTGCTGCCTCTACCGCAGCAATGTATTCCGCCTCTATGGTCGAGTCACAGTGAGTGTCTTACTTGGAACTCTTCCAAAGATATCTTTGCTCCTCCATTCGGGGTGAACACATACCCGAATTAGACTTGCTATCATCAACATTGGACTGGAAGCTCGAGTCCGTGTAGCCCTCAACCTTAAGGCTACTACCTCTATATACCAGTAAAAGATCCTTAGTTCTTCTCAAGTACTTAAGGATACATTTTACTACTTTCTAGTGCTCTAAGCCTGGATCTACCTGATATTTGCTCGTGACACTTAGAGCATGCATTATATCAGGCTCGGTACATAGCATAGCATACATGATAGATCCTATCGCTGATGCATATGACATCATATCCATGTGTGCCCTTTCTTTAGGAGTCTTTGGGGACATATTCCTAGAAAGTGATATTCTATTTTTCATTGGTATGAGACCTCTCTTGGAATTTTCTATGCCAAACCTTTTGACAATGGTGTCTATGTACCTGGACTGGGACAAGTCAAGTATCCTCTTGGATCTATCTCTATAGATCCGTATCCCCAATATGTAGGATGCTTCCCCTAAGTCCTACATGGAGAAGTGCCTAGATAGCCAAGTCTTTACTATGGAGAGCATTCCTACATCATTCCCAATGATCAGGATGTCATCCACATATAATACCAAAAAGGTGATAGTGCTCCCACTTAATTTCCTGTACACACAAGGTTCATCTTCATTCTTAACGAAGTCATAAGATCTGATTGCCTTATCAAATCTTATGTTCCAACTTCGGGAAACTTGCTTCAATCCATAAATGGACCTAAGCAACTTGCACACCATATCTGGGTTATTCTTAGACACGAATCCCTTAGGCTGTATCATATACACCTCCTCATCGAGGTTACCATTGAGGAAAGTAGTTTTGACGTCCATCTACCAGATCTCATAATCATAGTGTACTGCAATAGCCAATAGAATTTGAATAGATTTTAGCATGGCTACAGGTGAGAAAGTTTCGTCATAGTCAACACCTTGCCTTTGACGATACCACTTAGCCACTAGCCTTGCTTTATAGGTCTCTACCTATCCATCTACTCCAATCTTCTTTTTGAAGATCCACTTGCAACCAATGGGTACAATACCCTCGGGTGCATCAACTAGGTTCCAAACCTTATTGGAGTACATGGAATCCATTTCTGAATTCATGGCTTCTTGCCATTTCCCGGAGTCTATGCTCATAATAGCCTCCTCGTAGGTCTGAGGATCAATATCCTCAACATCCTCTCTTCTGATATGTCCCACATATCTCTCAAGATGATGGGATACTCTATCTGACCTACGTAAAGTTGGAACTCTTGTGTTAGGTAACTAAACAGATTCTAGCTGTGGAATGGTGCTTGAGCTAGGTTCTCCAACCTTGCTCAACTCTATTATGCTCCCACTATCTCCACCAAGAATGTGTTCCTTCTCAAGGAACATTGCTTTCTTGGCTACAAAGACCTTTCGGTCCTTAGGGTGATAGAAATAATACCCATAAGTTTCTTTGGGGTATCCCACGAACTTGCACGTTCCATCCTAGATTCCAACTTATCAGGGTTGTATCTCTTAACGTGGGCAGGGTAGCCCCAAATCTTAATAACTTTAAGATCGGGCTTCTTCTCATTCCATATCTCATATGGAGTAGACATCACTGATTTAGTTGGAATTCTGTTCAGAAGATAAGTTGCGGTCTCTAGGGCTTATCCCCAGAATGAGATGGGTAAGTCGGCGAAATACATCATGGAAAGCACCATGTCTAACAGTGTGCGATTCCTCCTTTCTGATACACCATTAAGCTGTGGTGTATAAGGAGGTGTCCATTGGGATAAAATCCCATGGTCTTTGAGGAACTAGGTGAACTCTATACTCAAGTACTCACATCCTCGATCTGATCGAAGGGTTTTAATACTCTTTCCAGTTTGGTTCTCCACTTCATGTTTCCTCTTAGTCTCTCTTACACTCATGATATGTGGAGCTGTATCTAGCATAAATAAACCATTATGCAATGTTCCTTTTGTGATGATCTCATCATCTAATATTATTGAACAACCATTGTTCTCAAAAACTAATTTATATCTAATAACTGTCAAACATGAAATGGAAATAATGTTTTTGATAATAGAAGGAACATAATAGCATACATCTAATGCAATAATAGCTCCACCAAGCATATGTAAGGTGACCTTGCCAATAGCCAGTGCAGCAACCTTTGCTCCATTACCCATCTTAAGGTCCATCTCACCTCTGTTCAATCTCCTAGGTTCTGCCAGAACCTACAACGAATTGCAAATATGATAAGCACTCTCGGTATCTAATACCCATGTGTTATCGTAAGATTCTGACAAATAGAGACTGATCATGAATGTACCTGAAGCTTTTGCAAGCTTCTGTTTTGCCCTCTTTGCAAGGTACTATTTGCAGTTCCTCTTCTAGTGCCCATCTTTGCCGCAGTGGAAGCACTGGCCTTTGTCCTTTGTTGGGTTTTTCATGGCAGCCTTTGCCTTACCCATTTTGCCCTTGCCCTTCTTAAGGGTTTTCTCAGCCTTCCTTTTCTTTCTGGTCTCACCAGTGTAGAGAACCGGCTTCTCTTTCTTGATGGTGCTCTCTGCTTCTCTCAACATATTGAGGAGCTCTAGGAGGGTCACCTCCAGTTTGTTCATATTAAAATTTATTATGAACTGAGAAAGGAATCTGGTAGGGACTGAAGTACAAGATCCACACAGGTTATCCTTTAGGACCATTCCTAGACCTATGAGTTTCTCGATCCACTCAAACATCTTAAGGATATGGTTCTGAACCGGTGTCCCCTCAGTCATCCTAGCACGGAAAAGACTCTTTGATATCTCATATCACTGAGTTCTTCCCTATTCCTCAAATAGTTTATGGAGATGTAGGAGTATAGAATTAGCATCCATATTTTCATGCTATCTCTGTAACTCAGTAGTCATAGAGGCCAGTATGTAACACTGAGCAAGAGTGGAATCATCTAAGTACTTCACATAACGAGCGATCTCATCCTCGCTTGCCCCTTCGTTGGGCGTAGGGATCACTATATCAAGGACATATGCAATTTTCTCTACCGTGAGAACGATTCTCAGATTGCGAAGCCAATCCGTATAATTTGGACCAGTGAGGCGGTTGGCATCAAGTATGCCACGTAAAGGATTTGAAAGTGATATTTTTCTGAAATAAAAGATGTAGTAGAAATAAATAACATGCAAACTTTACAGAAATTAAATAATTAAGATAAGGACTTCTATCTTAATGTATTCCTACTAATTTTTTATGAGACACACAACACCCTTCGGTATGTGAATCGGAGACCCCGACGGATCTCTAGTGGGGATCAGGATCCAATCGGCATCTTAACGTAATCTCGAGGGACTCGACTAATCACGTTATGCCCGTAAAGGTAGGCAACTCTTGCTAATCATAACTCCTTGTGATTCCTATCCTATTCGGCCTCCGAACCACCATGGCCTCGAGGGACTCGACCAACCATGATGTTCGGTTAAGTCATTAACATCGTTACTAGATGAGTCTAATTAGGTGATATACTCTCGAGGGACTCGACCAAGCATACCATGTCCTCAGGTCACCTCTGACATCTCTATGTCGTAGATAAGATGGCAAGACGCAATATAGGTGAGTCTCGAGGGACTCGACCAACTCAACCTACATCGGGAATCGGCTCCTAGCTATAACGATGGAAGGCCACATAGGTCAATCTAATTACCTCACGTTTACCGACTTAATATTATTAATGGAGAGAATTTTTGATTTGGTCTCCTAACATAATGTGTCACACACATACGTATTTAATATATATCTACATCGCATGCAAATATATATATACATATCTAGTAGGTGTATAACTAATCACACATCACATAAGCAATCACACCAGATGATCATGGACCATATCCTAATGTGATCAGGCCCAAGCCAGTGGGCCTAATCACTCACATCAAGATCTATGTGTACTTCGGCGCATCTCTATGCCCTGTGATCGTCCATCTCGCTTCGTCGGATCCGTCGGCATCTCAACGCATCTCCATGCGTCGGATCGTCCGTCTCGGCCTCGTGAGTCATGCTACCGCTGCGCCTCCTCTGATAATTACAGCATAATTACAAGAACGCAAGCCCGAAAATAAACGAGAAAAATAGAGGCTCGCAGACCCCAATAATAATAATAATCACATGTACACCTCACATCACAAGTCCATGATCATCTATCCACATCATACATCACATGTATATGTTATTTTATAGGACTACTAGATAAATAATAATAATTAATTAAACTATTTAATTAACTAATATTTCTGAAAATAGGGATATAGAGGGAATTTTTTGAATTCCCAAGGTATTTTGGTCATTCGGCCAAAAGGGACAAACACTAGAATTTTTTAAATTCTGAGGGTATTTTGGTAATTCTATCAAAGGGGACAGAATCTGGAATTTCTGAAATTTCGAAGGGTATATTGGTAATTCTGTCAAAGGGGACAGAATCTGGAATTTCTGAAATTCCGAGGGGCAAAACTGTCTTTTGTCCTAAAAACCTAATCCTTTGCCTCTTTGCATTTGCGGCTTGCAGTGCGCCACCGCCACCCAAAGAAAGCGGCGGCATCGCGGCGGCATGGCGCAGCAGTGGCGCGCGCTATGCAAGCGCCATCCACGAGGCGCGCCGCAAGCGCCGCTTCGTGGCAACCCGCCGCGCTTCAACGGCGTTGCCGTTCGCGCACGGCGCTCGAGGGCGCTACCCCGCTGGCATCGCGCCGGCGCTTCTACGGCCGATGCTCAGCTGTTTGCCCCTGCAGAGGTCGCAGAGCAGCTTGCCTATGGCAAGTAGCCGCCGGCCGGCGGCGATCGCTTGTTGTCGCAGCAACAAAGCCGCAGCAGCCATTATGCGGCCTTTGCATGAACACAATAAGGGCAGCAATAGTTGCTACCCTTCCTTGCCCTTTGCGCCAATGATTTTGGCGACTTAACCTGTTCTAGATCACAACACACGCAGTTTAAGATCTGATCTTCGCACAAATAACCTAGCTCTGATACCACTGTTGGGAAATCCATCAAGGGGGAGCGACATCACATGTGCAGTGGAAGAACAGAAAACAAAACCCCAGATTTCCCGTAGAAAGTTTCCGTCGTCGTGCGAAGATTGGTGCGTCAAAACAAATCCACGAAAACTGCATGTGTAAAAGAAGATACCTAGGGAGATCGTATATCCCTGAATTCCTACAGATCTGTGAGAGAGGATGAAGGAAGTTAAGTGTCCTCCTCTCTAGCGGTATCCACACGGCAGGGATTATGACGATGCACCTCTCCCTCTGGGGGGAGGAGAATAGGAGGTGACTACCAAAAGAAACCCTCAGCCTATAGAGCTTTGGTGCCCTCCTATTTATAGAGGCCCCCCTGAAAAACCCTAATGGATCTTTTGCCCTATTGGGTATTAGATCTCCATCCAATTACCCAAGCCTCTTGGATTAGTGGGCCTCTACCCAATAATCTCTTATTAGCAATTATTGGATCTCATCTCAAGATCCAATAATTCAGGGGTTTAATGTATATCCAATAAGATAGGGGGTTCGGCGGATATCTCATATCCGAACCTCTACTCATCGCAATACCTACCATATGTGTATAACCCTCTAGGCCCAATATCGAGCTGGCCATGAGTTATACTTGTCAGAACTCCTACTGACATAGTGAATTATTATCTCTATAATAATTCACCTAACTCATCGACTACGGACGTACCAGGCCACTACGCCGCGGCCCCCAGATGATACTAGGGAATCCAATCCTTTGGACCTATCTGTCCTTAGTTACCATGTATCTATAATCTCTCATCTATCTAATATCCCAAAGACCCTATATCGGGCATGGTGTTGTCAGGCCCATACAGTCTCTCCTTGAGTCTTGCTCTTGTCGGATTCTCCCGGAAAACTCTTTCTCTCTCAATCCGAATGACCTTAGCCATGGATTTGTTCGAGCAAGAACACATGGGATATTCCTCTCATGATACCGAGAGCGGATGATCCTCTATTGACACTCAATAGCCCTCATAAGGTTGGCTACCACTCCCAATGACCGGCTGTACTAGATATGGAGCTTTCCAAACCTATAAGTCCGATATCAAAGAGTGAAGTACTTATACAGGACATCCTTGGTGTCTCAAGTCTAAGGACCAGATACACTACTGGGACTACGGAATCGTTGTCTGACGTGAGGTATCAATAACCATCCAACATTCCATAGGTGGATCAATCAGTGAACTCATTCTCCAATGAGCACTTGTACTATACCCTTAGTGTCCTCACACGAGTAGCTATGAGACAAGCTACCTCCATCATATGAATGGGTATACAGCACACCAGTCTATCCGGTTATCTCGATGTCTTTCTCGAGTAACCTATGACCAGGATAATTTAGGGTCTGTGTTTAAAGGTGAATCGGTCTCATTATCGTAATCTCATCACGATCCAATTCCCATTGTATAGATCCAAGGACATCACAATATATATCTAGATAATGTGAGATAATGCCAATAATCATAAGAAAAGAGATTGATGCAGCGTGTTACAAGTACAATCACTCATGTGATTGGCTTGTAGGGCACCTATAACTAGCACTAGGTTTTGAGGCCTTGCCTTTTATACTTGGCCTTTTATGAGAACTCTTCTTCCTTTGCTCGCCCCGAGGCTCCTTCTCTCAATAATATTTTAGAGGGTGATTTCCTGAAGACTGTTTCTTCTTCCCTGAGTCCTCCGAAGAAACGAAGTCGGTAAGCTTTCTACAACTGCAATTGCTCCGATCACATCGATGACATTCCGTCAATGTAGTTCCTATTGAGCCTATGGCTTCAGGCCATCAAGAAAGCAGAACAACTTATCTTTCTTGGACATGCCTTGGATGTCCAGCATTAGTGCAGAAAATTACTTCACATAGTCCCAAATAGAAGTTGTTTGGTGGAGTTGTCTCAACTTCGCTTTTACAACAAACTTCATGTTCTCAGGTAGGAATTGAGTTCTCAACTTTCACTTCAAATCTTCCCATGTGTCCACTCGGCACCGACCTTATTGGATCTCCTCCCAATGGGTATTCCACCAAAGTTTTGCATCTCCATTCAGGTACATGGTTGCTATCAAAACTTTGGTATCTTTAGAGTCAGGTCTCGTAGCTCAAAAGTATTGCTCCATGTCAAATAGGAAATTCTCGAGCTCCTTAGCATCTCTAGCACCCCCATAACAATATGGCTTAGGTGCTCTAAACCTTTGTGACAATGCAGTGTGGGTGTTGCTCCCTCCTACATTTAGCGCCCTTGTGAGCAAAGTCACCTTGGAAGTGAGTTCCACCATAACTTCCTATAGATGTTGCACATAGTCCTTGGTGTCATCCGTTAGTCAGTCAACTAGGGCCTCAACCTTGTTGATACGATTAGCTTCTTCTTACGAGTTCTCTACCCCAAGAAGCCTTCGTTGGCCTTGGTAGAGTTCCTCCAAGCTTGCTTTAAGAACATCTAAGCGTGTCTTTGCCGTTGTGAGTCTCTCTTTATGGCTCTTTTCCTAACTAGCACTCTAGATTGTACCTCCTCCACTCATGGTGAGTAGCCAACTTCTCGCTCATCATGTTCTCTACTGTGCTCCTCATGAGCAGCTCTAACAGTAAGGGAGCAAGTTTGCACATGTAGCCCACTTGTGGTTGTTTGGGGCAATGGTCCGGCTTGCCCCATTTTGCTCGATTCACCATGATATTTCACCATGGTGAGATTATGAAGTTTCTTTATTACTTGCTCAAATTACTTGCCCACTCTAATACCATAATGTCATGCACTTAGCTAGAATTGCCTAAGTAGTGAGGCACCCTAGCGGCAAGTCATGGACTTAGCTGGAGTTGCCTAAGTCACGAAGCACCCTTGCGCCCACTTCGATCAAACTTAGCTGGGATTACCTAAGTCTTGAGGCACCCTTGTGACATACGCATCCACTAAGGGTCTGCCAAGTTGCAACCTCATACAGGTCCCATAGGACCTGTAAAATAAAAAGTTGATTAGTTTTGAAATGAGCGACGGACAAGTCCCGACATCTCGTGAAGAGGGAAGCTTTACAAGCAATTTAGCAAGCACTTGGAGTACATGAGAGAAGAGAGAGATAGAGGAAAATAAGAACTTTAGAAGGGTGAACGAGTAGCTATAAGTTCACAAACAATTACTCTCTGAGTGTCGAGCACAAAGGTAAGTTTCTGTCAAGTTAACGTGCAAACTTATGAAGGTTTTTCAACGCCCGACACTACCCCAAAGCCCCATCTACCTTGGTGCCACCTGAGAGGTTCTAGGGTGTTGAGAAGATTGATGTTTCGTAAGAAGCTACAGTCTGCAGAAAATAGGCCATAGTATGCGAAAACAAAGGCTTTTTGGGGTAGTTTTGCCTGGTGCGATGAGTGATCGTACTGTAGCATTGTAAACTGCTATTTTTTATATTTTTACAAGAAAAACACATTAAAACTATAGCAAAATAGGCTGCCAAGGATATGTATAAGTATACAAAAGTGATAAACTATTCGTTGAATGAAGTTGCTACGGGAATGCAATGACTGTTCGTGATAGCAAGGGTTACCCTAGAGGCCAGGACTCCTGGCCGCATGGGACAAGCTACAGCCAGATTTCCTAGTTGACTAAGGCTGCCCTGCAACTAGGGTTTCCTAGCTGCAAGGGAATTCTTGGTGGCTAGGGTTTCCTAGCCACACAAGGTAGCCCTATGGCCTAGGATTGATGGCCATAAGGGAGTCCTTATAGTGGCTAAGATTTCCTAGCCACATAAGGGACTTCTTGCCATATAGGGACACCCTATGGTAGGGTACCTCAAAGGGCACCAAAGTAATTAATTAAATAGTTTAATTAATTATTATTATTATCTAGTAGTCCTATATGATGATGATGTGTACATTTGATATATGATATGGATGAATGATCATAGATCGTGTGATGTGTGTGTACATGTGATTATTATTATTATTATTGGGGCTTGTGATCCTCTATTTTTTTCTTATTTGTTATCGGGTCTGCGTGCTTGTAATTAAGTTGTAATTACATGAGGAGGCACAGTAGGAGCGTGGAAGTAATAGCGGGACCCACGAGGTAGAGACGGATGATCGTGACACATGAAGATGCGTCGAGATGCCGACGGAACTGACGAGGACGAGATGTATGATCATAGGGCATGGAGATATGCTACTACACACATAGATCTGGATGTGAGTGATTTGGCCCACTAGCTCGAGTTTGATCACATTAGGATATGGTCCATGATTATCTAGTGCAATTGCTCATATGATGTATGATTAACTATACACCTACTAGACACGAATATATATATATATATATATATATATATATATGCATACAATGTAGATATATATTAAAAATATATGTGTGTGACACATTATAGGAGACCAAATAAAAAATTTTCTCTCTCGATAATATTAAGTCGGTAAATATAAGACAATTAGATTGAACCACGTAGCCTTCCATCATTATAGGTAGGGACCAATTCCAAGTGTAGGTTGAGTTGATTGAGTCACTTGAGGCTCACCTATATCGTGTGTTAGGACTCTAGTTAGGAGAGTCCTAATTTAGTTTCATTGAAGGGGGCAAATATGTAAATCCTAAGGGTATTCATGTAAATCCTATCTAGCTGATCCCTATTAAAGAGGTAAAGAGGCCGGCTAGGTTATGATTAGTTTTGTAACATCCCTCATTTTTGAAAATTTATAAGGGCTTGTTTATAATGTAAGGACTTAATTGTAAATATGAGGATTGTTTAATAATTATTTTATACTAAATAATCTTATATTGAAAGTTTAGTACTAGGGACCAAAATATAAATATTAATAATTGAATATAATTTAAGAAAGATTTATATTCAGTTAAAGAAAAAAAAAAGAAAGAGATGGAGGACATGTGTCCTTACCTAACCAAAGGAGGGTGCCACTTGTGGTTGTTCTATGTATAACCTAATTTTTCATCATGCATACTTGTCATCTATCCTTGCATTAGCTAAAACTTAAGCAAATAGATGAGAAGTTAAAGAAAACTTAACCAAGAGGTGGGAAACTTGCTGCAAGCTGCAACGTAGACTTGAGAAGAGAAGGAGAAGGAATTAAAGGAGAAGAAAATTTTGACTTGGCTTAAGGTTTTGCATCAATTCCCCCACATTTGAAAATTAAAATTTTTCTAAGACAAACATTCCACTCCTTTCTACTATAATTCAAATCTTTGCTTTTGTGTTTGATATGAGAAATTTGAATTATTCTAGCCTTGAAATCCGATATCACTATTGTTTAGAATGTAAATGTTTGAATCTGAAAAATTATCAAGATTCTGACCCTTCTACTTTGTTTCGGCTATAAATCCCTATACAGAATTTCAATTTAGGTAAAACTTATTTGATCTGAATATAAACTTGTAAACCTTTCTTTTAACAGCTTACTTGTATGATTTGGAGTAAATTTTCCTATCTAAACATCAAATTGAATCAGCTCTACGAAATCTATAAAATAGAGACTACATGTTTTGACCTTTTGATACTAAGCTACCTATAACTCTCTATTGGAAACTCTGATTTATACGAAACTTACTTTGTTAGAAATTAGACTTATCGATCTTTCTTTTGATACTTAGATTGAAAGGTTTGAAGTCCAAATGACTGCCCAGACTTCTGTTAAATTCGACCCTATAGTTTCTACAAAACAGAGATTTTGTTCATTGACTCTTGGTAACCGAATCATTTGTAACTCTTTGATTGAAACTCCTATTTGTATGAAACTTATTTTACCTGAAAGCAGATCGATTTAGCTTTCCAATGATATCTTTCTTGAGTAATTTGGAGTATAAGATTATCCAAATAATTCATACGCTGTACCTTTTAAATTCTACCAAAATCAACTTCTTTTGTTGTTGTTGTCTATTCACGTTTCACCCTATTGGAATACTGATTTCAGCTAAATTCTTCTTCAAGTTGAGCTTGATATTAGTACTTTACAATTCTTGTATTGTTCATCCTGAAATTGTTTGTATACTTGAAATCTATTATGTAATGTTCATGTTTGCATTACCTTGTTTCATAAAGGCACACGCATATTTTCATTGCTCCGCATGTGCTTCCGAAATGTGCCAATGTTATTGTTCATACTATCCTTTTGTACTCTGGTGTCTTGTGGGATGATTTGGACCTTTACCAAAAATGGTAAGGGGTATGTGATAAGAGCCTCGCGTTTACTTTGCCGACCCCATTGACTTCACTCAGACGTGGGTGGATGGAGCTCCCAAACATGAGAGACTTATGTTAGGTGGTCATCCAGAAATGGATAAACCAATTATGTATGTGGTCCCATAACGCCCTCTGTGTTTTTGATATGATATCCAAAGCTTTGATTATGTGCTTCTATATGTGCTTTGGATAAAAATGAAATGAATGTGACGCCAAATATAGCATTCGAGTTTCTGATTCTTATTTGTTATATTGCTATGATCTGAAACATTTCATATGCTATTGATATTATTTTGAAATGTTTCATTTGTTATTGATATGCTTCATAACATTTTGTATGCTATTGATATGCTCCAAAATATCCTATGTGCTATTGATATGCTTCAAAATGTCCTATGCGCCATTGATATGCTCTGAAATATTTCATTCGCTCTTGATATACTCCAAAAACATTTCATACATCTTTGCTGTATTCCGAAATATTTCCTTTGCCCTTGATATGCTCCAAAAACATTCCATATGTCATTGATATGTCCAAAATATTCCCTTTACTCTTGATATGCTTCGAAATCATTTTATACGACTCTGCTATGTTCCAAAATGTTATCTTTGCTCTTGATATGCTTCGAAACATTTCATACATCTTTGCTATGTTCCGAAATATTTCCTTTGCCCTTGATATCCTTCGAAAACATTCCATATGTCATTGATATGTCCGAAATGTTCCCTTTACTCTTGATATGCTTCGAAAATATTTTATACGTCTCTGCTATGTTCCGAAATGTTTCATTTACTCTTGATATGCTTCGAAACATTTTATACATCTTTGCTATGTTCCGAAATGTTTCCTTTGCTCTTGATATGCTTTGAAACATTTCATGTCTTTGCTATGTTCTAAAATATTTCCCTTTGCCCTTGATATGCTCCAAAACAGTTCATACGTTATTAATAAGTTCTGAAATGTTTCATATGTTGTTGAATATGCTCTGAAACATTTCATACATCATTAATATGCTCTGAAATTTCCTATGTGACATTGATATGCTCCGAAATGTCCTATGCACCAATTATATGCTCTGTAATGTCCTACATGTCATTTGATATGCTTCGCAATACTATTTACGTCATCTGATAAATTCTAATTACTCTTTACTCCATTGTTATGAACCAAATATGTTTTGAATGAAATGACATTTGTGATTATGTATCTAATGAGCTTATATCCATGAATTTTTGTATCTCTACCTTACATTTGGATACCAAATCTGTTTGAAGCTATTCTCCTCTTGTTCTGGATTTGTTTGCAACTTGCTGAGCTTTGTAGCTCACTCCGTTGTTATATAACTCTTTTTTAGGATAGCTTGTCACTCACTAAAATGTTAGAATTGGCCCGAGGCAGTGAAAAGCTATTCAGATTATGACAAGTCATTGTGGATTGTTATGTTATTGTTTTACAAATGTATTTTGTATAAAATGAGATGTTATCGACAGATTTTGATTAATGTATCATGTAAAAGCTTTAAAAGACCTCGCACAATTGAAATTTTGGAATGTTGAGTTTAGTTTACAATGATATAAAATTATGGTAAACGGTTGGAATTCTGATTTGTATAATTCTTACGCTTGTGGAATTATAAGTGAGGTTAATATTTTGTTAAGTTGGTTTGGGTTCTTATAAAGGTTCGTGTGATGTGATATATGATTATAACTGTACAGGTTTTATAGACATGATTGATATTTGAATGTTTCTCTGTATCCTCAAATGTTAGTTTGGATTCTGGGATTTGATCGTTGTTAAAAAAAAATTTTAATGTTATGGATTTTAAGATAGGGTCACACCTCCTGAATGAGATAAATAATTTGGAAGACATGACAAGTTTGGAGGAAGATATTTTGAGGGAAGTATAAGGTAAATGTAATCCTAGTTAGCCACCCCTTAACCCAATTAACGAGGGATTGGTTGAGGTGGGGTTAAGTTAGAGTTGGATTAGGTTAGAGGTTACTTTTTAGAAAAGTATTAGGAGTTGATTAGAAGTAGGGGTCTTAAGTAAGAGTCAAAGTTAAAGTCCTATTAGGAGTTGGCGGATCCAAGTTGTTTGTGCGAAGATCAAGTTGTTCGTACAAAGATCGGATTTTAACTACGTGTATTGTGTTTTGACGTCAAAATCATTGATGCAAAAATGGAAAAGGGCAGCAACTATTGCTGCCCTTCCTGCCCTTGCGAATGGCAGCCAAGGCTGCCATCGCATGTAAGCGAGGGCGACGGCCGGTAGCTGCGTCGCAGAGAGCGCCGGCACTGCGTCGCGGCACGGCGACGGACGACTGCGTCGGCGGCGACGACCGGCGACTGCGGCAAGCGGACGACCGATACTGCGTTTAGGCGACGACCAACAAGAATCACGACTGCGGTGCAAGGGTGGGCACTACGGGCGGCCTGCCCGAAAGGGTGGCCAGCGCCCACAATGGCAACGCCGCCTGCGGGCGACCAACCCACAGGGGTTAGCACACCCGCGGGGGTAGTGCTCACCCGTAGCGCTCGCAAGGCCTACGGCGGGGCACTACGCTTGCCGTAGGGGCGGCCTACCTACGCGCAGGCACTGTGCCCACAAGCGAGCGGTAGAGCTGCCCGTAGTGGCACTCGCCCACATAGGGGCGCCGGGCCACTGCGGGCATTGCCCCGTAGGGGCAGCGCCAGCAGGCAGGCGCTTCTGCCCTACAAGCGACGCCGCTTGCAAACCTACGGGTAGGGGAGGCACTTACCCGTAGTGTCGCTGCCAGTAGGGTGGCGACGGCGGCCAGAGCGCGTGCAGCAAGGGAGGAGCTAGGTTTTTTAGGCAAAAAATAGTTTTGCCCTTGGAAATTTCAGAAATTCTGATTTTGTCCTTTTTATCGAATGACCAAAATACCCTTCAGAATTCAAAAATTCCTTTTATATCCCTAATTTCAAAAAAAATATTAGTTCATTAAAATGTTTAATTAACTATTATTATCATTTATCTAGTAGTCCTATATAATGATATATACATGTGATGTATGATGTGGACAGATGATCATGGATCGTGTGATGTGATGTGTGTATATGTGATTATTATTATTGGGGCCTGCGAGCCTCTATTTTTCTCATTTATTATCGAGCCTGTGTGCCTATAATTATATTGTAATTACACGAGGAGGTGCAGCGGGAATAGGACCAACGAGGTCGAGACAGACTATCCGATGCATGGAGATGCGTCGAGATGCCAATGGAACCGACGAGCGAGATGGACGATCATAGGGCATGGAGATGCACTGAAGCACACATAGATCTTGATGTGAGTAATTGGGCCTACTGTCTCGGACCTGATCACATTAGGATGTGGTCCATGATCATCTGGTGTGATTGCTCATGTGATGTGTGATTGGTTATACACCTACCATATATATATATATATATATATATATATATTTGCATGTGATGTAGATATATATTAAATATATATATGTGTGACACATTATATTAGGAGACCAAATAAAAAATCCCCTTTCTCGATAATATTAAGTCAGTAAACGTGAGGCAATTAGATTGACTTACGTGGCCTTCCATCGTTATAGGTAGGAACCGATTCCAAGTGCAGGTTGAGTTGGTCGAGTCTCTCAAGACTCACCTATATTGTGATTCGCTATCTTATCTATGACATAGAGATGTCACCAATGACCCGAGGACATAGTATGCTTGGTCGAGTCCCTCGAGGGTATATCATTGAATCAGACTCATCTTGTAACAATGGTGATGACTTAACCGAACATCATGGTTGGTCGAGTCTCTCGAGGCTATGGTGATTCGGAGGTCGAACAGGATAGAAATCACAAGGAGTTGTGATCGGCAAGAATTACCCACCTTTTGGGCTTAGTGTGCTTGGTCGAGTCCCTTGAGGTTATACTAAGATGTTAATTGGATCCCGATCCCCACTAGAAGTCTGTTAGAGACTTCCGTTTCACGTGCTGAGGGTGTTGCGTGACTCGCTAGAAAAATAATCGGAGTACATCAAGATAGAAGTCCATATCTTGATTATTTATATTTCTATAAAATCTGCATGTTATTTATTTATGCTACATCTTTATTTTTTGAAAATATCGCTATTAGACTCTCTATGTGGCATATTGATGCCAATCGCCTTACTGTCAAAACTATGCGAACTGACTCCGTAACCTGAGAATAGTTCTCACAATAGAGAAAATCCAATATGTCCTTGAAATAGTGATGCCTATGCCCAAGGAAGGGACAAGCGAGAATGAGATCGCTCGCTACGTGAAGTACATAGTTGACTTCATTCTTGCTCAGTATTATATGTTGGGCTCCATGACTCCCGAGTTATAGAGACAATATAAAAGGATGGATAACAAATCTATACTCCTGCATCTTCACAAATTATTTGAGGAACAAGAAATAACTTAACGATATGAGATATCGAAGAGTCTCTTCCATGCCAAGATGACTGAGAGGACATTGGTTCAGAACCATGTCCTTAAGATGATTGAGTGGATAGAGACACTCATAGGTCTAGGAATGGTCCTAGAGGATAATTTGTGTGTGGATCTTGTGCTTCAATCCTTACTCGATTCCTTTTCATAGCTCTTTATGCTGGTAAGACCAGAAAAAAAGGAAGACAAAGAAATCCCTTGAGAAGGGCAAAGGGCAAGGGCAAATCCGATAAAGCAAAGATTGCTAAGAAGACCCAAAGAGGACAAAAGCCAATGCTTCCACTGTGGCAAAGATGAGCAGTGGAAGAGGAACTACAAAGAGTATATTGTAGAGAAGGCAAAAAAGAAGCTTAGAGAAGCTTTAGAGATGCATTTATGATTAGTCTCTATTTGTCAGACTCATATGATAACACAAGGGTATTGGATATCGATCGTGTTTATCATATTTATAATTCCTTGTAGGTTCTGGCATAACCTAGGAGATTGATGAGAGGCAAGATGAAACTTAAGATAGGTAATGAAGCAAGAGTTGTTACTATTACTATTAGCGAGGTCACCCTACATCTGCTTGGTGGAGCTACTATTGCATTAGATGCATCCAATTTTGTTTTCTCTATCATAAAAAATATTATTTCTATTTTATATTTGACATTGAATGGTTATAAAGTAGTTTTTGAGAATAATAGTTGTTCAACTATTGAGGATGTTAAGATCATCACGAGAGGAACATTGTATAATAGTTTGATTATTCTATACACTACTCCACATATCATGAATGTAAGTGTGTCCAAGAGGAAACGAGATAAGGTGAACAATGTAAACCTATGGCATTGTAAGCTAGGTCATATCCATAAGGGAAGGATTCAAAAGTTGCTGATAGATGGATACCTAGATCCGTTTGACTATAAGACATATACGACTCATGAACCTTGCTTTCATGGAAAGATGACCAACTCTCAATTTAGTGGAATTGGAGAGAGAGCCACTGAGTTGTTGGTACTTCTACATGCTAGTCATATGTTCCCTACAAGCCAATCACATGAGTGATGGCACTTGTGACATGATATGCACTTTTTCTCTTTGCTTATAATTAGGCATTTTATCACTTTATCTTGCATATTGCATATATTGTGATGTCCCTGGATCTGTGCAATGGGAATCGGATCATGATGAGATCACGATAATGAGACCGATTCACCTTTAAACACAGATCCAGAATTATCCTAGTCATAGGTTACTCAAGAAGGACATCGAGATAACCGGATAGACTGGTATGCTGTATACCCGTCCATATGATGGAGGTAGCTGGTCTTATAGCTACTCGTGTGGGGATACTAAGGGTACAGTGCAGGTGCTCATTGGAGAATGAGTTCACTGATTGATCCGCCTACAGAATGTTGGATGGTTATTGATACCTCACGTCAGACATCGATTCCATAGTCCTAGTAGTGTATCTGGTCCTTAGACTTGAGACACCAAGGATGTCCTGCATGAGTACTCCACTCTTTGATACCGGACTTATAGGTTTGGAAAGTTCCAGATCTAGTACAGCCGGTCATTGGGAGTGGTAGCCAACCTTACGAGGGCTATTGAGTATCAATAGAGGATCATCCGCTCTTGGTATCATGAGAGGAATATCTCATGTGTTCTTGCTCGAACAAATCCTTGGCCAAGGTTATTCGGATTGAGAGAGAAAGAGTTCTCCGGGAGAATCTGACAAGAGCAAGACTCAAGGAGAGACCGTATGGGCCTGACAGCACCATGCCCGGTATAAGGTCTCTAGGATATTAGATGGATGAGGGACTATAGATACATGGTAACTGAGGACAGATAGGTCCAAAGGATTGGATTCCCTTGTATCATTTGGGGGCTGCGGCGTAGTGGCCTGGTACGTCCGCAATCGATGAGTTAGGTGAATTATTATAGACATAATAATTCACTAAGTCAGAAGGAGTTCTGACAAGTATGACTCACGGCCAGCTCGATATTGTGCCTAGAGGGTCACACACATATGGTAGGTTTTACAACGAGTAGAGGTTCAGATATGAGATATTCGCTGAACCCCCTATCTTATTGGATATCCATTAAGCCCCTGAATTATTGGATCCTGAGATGAGATCTAATAATTGCTAATAAGAGATTATTGGGTAGAAACCCACTAATCCAAGAGGCTTGGGTAATTGGATGGAGATCTAATACCAAATAGGGCAAAAGATCCATTAGGGTTTTCAGGGGGCCTCTATAAATAGGAGGGAACCAAAGCTCTATAGGCTGAGGGTTTCTTTTGGTAGCCACCTCCTGTTCTCCTCTCCCCAGAGAAAGAGGTGCATCATTGCAATCCCTGTCGTGTGGATACCGCTAGAGAGGAGGACACTTGACCTCCTTCATCCTCTCCCATAGATCTGCAAGAATTCAAGGATATACGATCTCCCTAGGTATCTTCTTTTACACATGCAGTTTTGCGGATTTGTTTTCGACTCACCGATCTTCGCACGATGACAGAAACTTTCTACGGGAAATCTAGGGTTTTGCTTTCTATTCTTCCATTACGCATGTGATGTCGCTCCCCTTGTGGATTTTCCAACAGTGGCATCAGAGCCAGGTTGTTCGTGCGAAGATTAGATCTTAAACTGTGTGTGTTGTATTTTAGATATGCTTTTGACGCCAAAATCGTTGGCGCGAAGGACGAGAAAGGGCAGCAACTGTTGTTGCCCGCTCGTGCAGTAACCGCAAGGCTGCTTGCAACCTTACTGCCTGCTCAAGCAGCATTAGGTGGCCAACGTCGCAAAGCGATAATCGACCGACAGTTACGGACCGCCAAAGCCAGGTAAAGACTCAGAGGTCGCCTACGCCACGCCTGCCCACAGGAATCAGCGCCGCCTGCGAGTACTGTGACCGCGGGTAGAAGCGTTCGCATGGGCAGGGGTGCCGGTAGGTGCTGCACCCGCAAGGGGCAGCGTCGCCCGCCCACGACTAGCCCGCAAGGGGCAGCGTCGCCCGTAGCCAGCCCGCAAGGGGTAGTGCCGCCCGCGGCCAGCCCGCAAGGGACAGCGCCGCTTGCAGGCGATCTGCTCGCAGATGTGGGCGCACCCGCAAGGGGTAGCATTGCTCATGGACAGACCCCCTGAGGGCGCTGCGCCCGCGAGCAGGGGCGACGCGCCCGACCGCAACTCTACAGAAGGGAAAGGTAATAGGGTTTTTTGGCAAAAGATAGTTTTGCCCCTCATAATTTCAAAAATTCTGATTTCTATCCCTTTTGACAGAATGATTAAAATACCCATAGGAATTTTTAAAATTCTAATTTTATCCCTTATGGCCGAATGACCAGAATGCCCCTAGGAATTAAAAAATTCCCTTTATGTCCCTAATTTCAGAAAAATAAATATGTTAATTAAATAGTTTAATTAACTATTATTTTGTTTATCTTGTAGTCCTATAAAATAACATATACATGTTGAATCTCGGATTTTGATGATGAAACTAATTGATTGTGTTTTGTTGTTTAACTGCGTTTTGAGTTATGCAGGTCTACTATCGATCATGATTAGATAGTTGACGCTGGAGGAATTGACGTTGCGTCGGAGGTGATCACGTCAGGATATTGGATGTCGAGCCGGCGGTTCGGTCGACTATCGGTAGGAGGCTTTGTACGTCGGGCATCGGGCCAAGAAGTGCGTAGTTGCGCCATGGATATCGAGGTTGCGGAGGTCAACCGTCGATTGGGCAACAAGCCGCTAGAGAGGGCGATGTGCCGAAGGATCGGACGAAGCACCGACCAATGATGTGCCGGGCAACTGAATGTCAATTCGCGTTGTAATAACTGTCTAGATCGAAGTAGAGTTTTTGGTATTTGTTTGTGCAGGAGTGACTACGATAGAGATGAAGACGTAAAGCGAAACAAAGGGCCAAAGACAAGTGTGATGAATCGTTGGGAGTTTGAGTGTTCAACGGAAGTCCGAAGATTCGTTGGGAGCGTTGCCGGAACCGGTCGAGAACGAATAGGGAGCTTGCCGAAGGGTTTTCGAAAGTTCGCCAGGAGGTTCGTCGGAAGTTCGCGGAGCTTGCCAAGAAAGATTGGAGCTTGCCAAAGAAGCTCGGGGGAACTCACCAAGATCATCGTGAAGTCCGAGAGCTTGCTGTGAGTCTACGGAATGGTTTCCGAATGTTCGTCGGAAGACCGTCGGAAGTTGACCGGAAGCTCGCGGAAGAAGTTGTCATATGGACTTTGTAATAGCTTAGGAAACATCTTTAAAATTCGTAGTTAGCACGTATTTTGGGTTAGGATTAGATAACCCAAAGTGGGGCCCATTGGGCCTTGATTAGATGAGTTTGGGCCAAAATTTTGGCCCAAACCCAATCGCTACGTGTATGCATCTTTGGCGGTTGCACCGCCAAAGAAGATGCATGTCTTTGTGTGCATGCATGCACGTTGCATGCATCTTTGGCGGTAGCACCGCCAAAGCAGAACCAGCACGATTGGTCGGGCGGTAGCTCGCCGGCAAAGATAGGCTGGCGTAGCACCGTAGCCATCGGATTGGTCGGGCGGTAGCACCGCCAGCAAAGACTAGTAGCGTGCATGCGACAAGACTCTTGTGGCCATCGAGCGGGCATTATAGCGCCTAAGTATGTAGCCGCCTGCGAGGGTGTAGTACCGCCCGGCCATCGTAGCCAGCGGTAGTACCGCCTGGCTGAGGCGGTAGTACCGCTGAGTGTGTCAATCTGCCAAGACTGACAGAAAAAAATTCAAAGAGATTCAAATTTTTGGCTCCAAGTTTAGGCTCCAAATTTGAATCACTTTGAGGTTTATAAATACCCTTCTTTCTCAGCTGAAAGTACAACCCTTAAAGAGTTAGATTTTGAAAATAAGTCTTAGGAAAGTCTTGTTCTTCATTTGCTTAAGTGTTCACCTCATTCTTCTTGTGAAATCTTGTAAGAGTGTGAACCACTTGTAAAGGGTTGTAAGAGGGGTATTTGATCCTTCCCCTTCAAAGGATTTGAAAGTGGAAGAAGGGAGCCTCATCGGAGAAGGCTTGGAAGTGGATGTAGGTCACTTTGACCGAACCACTATACATCGCTACGCCTTGATTGTGTGAGTGTTTAAATTTCTGTTTTACTTTGCTGCAAGCCTTTACTTTACTTGCTCCACTTCCTTTTTATCTTTGTATGCATGCTTTAAAGTTAGAACGCATAAAAATCGGTTTCAAATAAAACATTGCTTTCATCGTCACGAAGTTTCTCAAGCTTGTTTTAAATCGCTAAAAATCCATCGCTTTATCCGCTGCACTAATTCACCCCCTCTTAGTGCCGCTCGATCCCTAACAATTGGTATCGAGCCACGTTCTTTCTCTTTCGGATTTACACCCATGAGAAATGGCTCTAAATGGTTTTCAAGAGGGCTTTTCGGTTTTTCGTCCACCGTTCTTTAACGGTTCGGACTACACATATTGGAAAACTCGAATGAGAGTTTTCATGCTTTCAATGGATTTGGATTTGTGGAACATCATCGAAAATGGTTTTCAACCTTCCTCTAAACCGATGAACGAATGGTCGGTTTTGGAGAAAAGGTCATTTTCTTTAAACGCAAAGGCTATGAATGCCTTATTTTGCGCTTTGAACAAGAACGAGTTCAATCGGATTTCTATGTGCGAAACGGCTTTTGACATTTGGCGAACTCTTGAAATCACGCATGAGGGAACTAGTAGAGTTAAAGACTCGAAAGTAAACCTCTTGTTGCATGAGTTTGAGCTCTTCCAAATGACACCAAGCGAATCTATCGACGACATGTACACCCACTTCACGGATGTCGTCAATAGCTTGAAAAGTCTTGGTAAAAGTTTTTCGGATTTTGAACTCACTAACAAGATCTTAAGATCCCTTTCAAAATGGTGGGATCCTAAAATAATGGCGATTCAAGAATCAAAGGATCTAAATAATTATTCTATTGATGAACTCATTGGGTCCTTAAAGACCTATGAAATGGAACATGATGAATATGATAAACATGATGAACACATGAATAACCTTCTAAAGAACAAGAAGGTTTTTGAACTCTGAACTATGAAATGCCACTTGAGTAATGACTCAAGTGATGAGGACAATGAGGACATTGAACACATAACAATGAATGTTAACAAGTTCATTAAACAAAAATTAAAAAACACAAATGAACTTGAACGGAGAAAGAGGCCAAAGAAGAAGAAGAAGGCTTGGAAAGAAGAATCAAGAAAAGAAGAAGCAAACTACGCTTTAATGGGCTTCGACAATGAGGTAAGTAACTTAACTTCCTTGAATTATTTTGAAATCACTTGATGATTTCCATGAATGCTTAACTTAGTTAGTAGGATTTTTTTTATGCTTTTCTTGTGTTTTTAGAAATTAAAAAAAATTCGAAATTATACTATGCTTTTCTTTATAGTATTTTTGAAAAGTAAACATATGAATGATGCAAGATTTGTGATAATGCTTAGGATTAATCCATGCATGTGTATCTTGATGGTTTACATTGTCTCCAAATATGATGCTTGATGATTTTATATCATGCATGAGCTTTTGAAGTAATAAAGTGTCATATTGTGATGATGAAACATATTTTTTGAATTTATAAATAGATGCATGATTTTGGCAAAAATTTAAACATGGCCTTTTAACATAAAAATTGAAAGTGTGCTATCATTTTTACATATTTGGTCTTGACGATTTAATGACTAAGCTTGTGTTTTATTTTGATACATGTTTTCATAAAATTTTTGAATATGCTCACATCAAATTGCTTAAAATAAAAATATCTTTTTTATTCTATTGAGATGAATGAATTCATGTTATGAGTGTTGTGAATCTCATGAAAATAAACATGATGAATATTTTAAAATGTGCTTCATGTTTTCGGTCTTAATAATTTCTCTTGAAACTTGCTCTTTGGATCTATATGAAAAACATGAGTATACTCATATGAACATCAAATCACTTGAAATGGAACACATAAAAATGAAATTGCACATCATGATGCTTTACGTGTAATGCTTTTGATCTTAATGGACTACATGACAACTTGTATTTCAAAGTAATACAATGATGATTTTCATATATATAATTGGACATACCTTATGTAATCATCATTGATAATAATAGTTGGTTGTCATGCTTAATGATTTTATGATATCTTATGAATCTCACAAACTATGGTAATGATTTTGATGATTCGAACTTGAATGAGCTTTGTCATAATCTAAGTCTTGATATTTTGATATTTGATACTTGGAATTCTTATACATGAATCTAGTTACTCTTTTGTACTATATTTTTTCAAATGATCATGAGCCTTGATGTCATATATTTCATGATCCTAGAAGTGATATGATTTCTTTGCCTTGTGTGGTAAATTGAATATTTGATTTGCTTTATGATGAAGAATCATTGAATCATGACTTGATCTATGAGAATGCTATGTTCTTATGCATCATGATTCTAGGTTGCATATCTTTTATCATGGCTTGTATAATGATTGAAATTTTTAGCCATTTAGTTCTCCCTTCTTTTTGACAAAGACAAAGGGGGAGAAAAATTGCTACCTTGCAATTTCACAAGAAGAAGAAGGATTGTTATTTCAAAGGATGCAAATATTACTATCTTGACTATATCAAAAGAAGCAAAATGTAAAACTTCAAAAATTTGAAATGTTACATGCCTTTATGTTTGTATGTTTAAATGAAAAGTTAGCATATATGTTTAAAGTGATCATACATAATTGCTAGCTCATTGCAAACAAAAGTTGATAGCTTGCAAAGGTGAAACTTAGTTACAAAAGAGAAGGATTGAAAGGAAGCTAACTTACGTGTCGCAAAGTATGTTAGCTTGCTTATCATTATTGATTGCTTGCTTATCATCTTTTTATCTCATATCTTGATTTTTGACTCCCTTGAATTCATTACTTAATATGTTAAAAATTTATATTGTAAATTTGTTATCTTGTCATGATCAAAGCATTGGCTATTTGTACTCCACTTTTTGACAAAATAAAGGGGGAGAAGAATTATTGCTAGCTTATGTATTGTAAAGAAAAATTTTGCTAGCTAGAACATGCAAAGGAAGCAAAAAAAGTGCAACTTGCACATCTCAACAAGCAAGTGAAAATTACCATCATTGCCCATCTTTGAAACTTGCTATGATTGAATGGTATAACTTAATGTTGTATGATGTTGTAAAAATCTGCATATCTTGCAAAGTGCAAGCTAGTTTGTTGTAAAAATCTGCATATCTTTTAAACTAGCTATAATGTTACTTCTCCTTTTTGTTGATGACATAGGGGGAGAAGTAGATTGATGACTTTATGCAATGTAATGATGCTTGAATATTTTATATATTTGCATGATGGATTTATATTTCTCACTACATGAATGATACATGTTAGTTGGATTTGGGATAATCCAAGGGTTCTATCAATGGCATATTGATAGGGGGAGTTTGTGTTAAACTCTGAGGAGTTATGGTTAACTCCGTCAATCATCAATTAGTTGTCATCATCAAAAAGGGGGAGATTGTTGAATCTCAGATTTTGATGATGAAACTAATTGATTGTGTTTTGTTGTTTAACTGCGTTTTGAGTTATGCAGGTCTACTATCGATCAGGATTAGATAGTTGACGCTGGAGGAATTGACGTTGCGCCGGAGGTGATCATGTCAGGATATTGGATGTCGAGCCGGCGGTTCGGTCGACTATCAGCAGGAGGCTTTGTACGTCAGGCATCGGGCCAAGAAGTGCGGAGTTGCGCCATGGATATCGAGGTTGCGGAGGTCAACCGTCGATTGGGTAACAAGCCGCTAGAGAGGGCGATGTGCCGAAGGATCGGACGAAGCGCCGACCAATGATGTGCCGGGCAACTGAATGTCAATTCGCGTTGTAATAACTGTCTAGATCGAAGTAGAGTTTTTGGTGTTTGTTTGTGTAGGAGTGACTACGATAGGGATGAAGACGTAAAGCGAAACAAAGGGCCAAAGACAAGTGTGATGAATCGTTGGGAGTTTGAGTGTTCAACGGAAGTCCGAAGATTCGTTGGGAGCGTTGCCGGAACCGGCCGAGAATGAATAGGGAGCTTGCCGAAGGGTTTTCGGAAGTTCGCCAGGAGGTTCGTCGGAAGTTCGCGGAGCTTGCCAAGAAAGATCGGAGCTTGCCAAAGAAGCTCGGGGGAACTCGCCAAGATCATCGTGAAGTCCGAGAGCTTGCTGTGAGTCCGCGGAATGGTTTCCGAAGGTTCGTCGGAAGACCGTCGGAAGTTGACCGGAAGCTCGCCGGAAGAAGTTGTCATGTGGACTTTGTAATAGCTTAGGAAACGTCTTTAAAATTCGTAGTTAGCACGTATTTTGGGTTAGGATTAGATAACCCAAAGTGGGGGCCCATTGGGCATTGATTAGGATGAGTTTGGGCCAAAATTTTGGCCCAAACCCAACAAGCTACGTGTATGCATCTTTGGCGGTTGCACCGCCAAAGAAGATGCACATCGCTTGTGTGCATGCATGCACGTTGCATGCATCTTTGGGCGTAGCACCGCCGCCAGAACCAGCTGATTGGTCGGGGCGGTAGCTCGCCAACAAAGATTGGGGCGTAGTACCGCCGCCAGCGATTCTGAAGGTAGCTCGCCAAGAAGAATGGTCGGGCGTAGCACCGCCAAAGAAAGACGATAGCGCGCATGCTACAAGAGTCTTGGCCATCAGAGCCGGGCGATAGCATCGCCGCTCTGGGCGTGTAGTACGCCTCTTATCGTAGCAGCGGTAGTACCGCTGGCTGAGGCGGTAGTACCGCTGAGTGTGTCAATCTGCCAAGACTGACAGCACCGAAAAAATTCAAAGAGATTCAAATTTTTGGCTCCAAGTTTAGGCTCCAAATTTGAATCACTTTGAGGTTTATAAATACCCCTTCTTTCTCAGCTGAAAGTACAACCCTTAAAGAGTTAGATTTTGAAAATAAGTCTTAGGAAAGTCTTGTTCTTCATTTGCTTAAGTGTTCACCTCATTCTTCTTGTGAAATCTTGTAAGAGTGTGAACCACTTGTAAAGGGTTGTAAGAGGGGTATTTGATCCTTCCCCTTCAAAAGATTTGAAAGTGGAAGAAGGGAGCCTCATCGGAGAAGGCTTCGGAAGTGGATGTAGGTCACTTTGACCGAACCACTATACATCGCTGCGTCTTGATTGCGTGAGTGTTTAAATTTCTGTTTTACTTTGCTGCAAGCCTTTACTTTACTTGCTCCACTTCCATTTTATCTTTGTACACATGCTTTAAAGTTAGAACGCAAAAATCGGTTTCAAATGAAACGTTGCTTTCATTGTATGAAGTTTCCGAAGCTTGTTTTAAATTGCTAAAAAATCCATCGTTTTATCCGCTGCACTAATTCACCCCCCCCCCTCTTAGTGCCGCTCGATCCCTAACAATACATGTGATATATGATGTGGATAGATAATCATGGACCTATGATGTGATGTGTGTACATGTGATTATTATTATTGGGGCTTGTGAGCCTCTATTCTTTTCTTATTTATTGTCGGGCCTGCGTGCTTATAATTATGTTGTAATTACATGAGGAGGTGCAGTGGTAGCGTGACTCACGAGGCTGAGACGGACGATCCGATGCATAAAGATGTGTTGAGATACCGACGGAACTAACAAACCGAGAAGGGCGATCACAGGGCATGGAGATGCGCCGAAGCACACATAGATCTTGATGTGAGTGATTGAGCCCACTAGCTCAAGCCTGATCACATTAGGATGTGGTCCATGATCATCTGGTGTGATTGCTCATGTGATGTGTGATTAGTTATACACCTACTAGATATATATATATATATATATTTATATGCGATGTAGATATATATATATATATATATAATACATATATATATGTGTGTGACACATTATATTAGGAGACCAAACCAAAATCCCATCTATTAATAATATTAAGTCGGTAAACATGAGGCAATTAGATTGACCCACGTGGCCTTCCATCGTTATAGGTGGGAACCGATTCCCGGTGTAGGTTGAGTTGGTCGAGTCCCTCAAGACTTACCTATATCACGTTTTGCTATCTTATCTATGACATAGAGATGTCATTGGTCGCTTGAGGACATGGTATGCTTGGTCGAGTCCCTCGAGAGTATATCACCGAATCAGACTCATCTGATAACGATGGTGATGACTTAACTGAACATCATGGTTGGTCGAGTCCCTCGAGGCCATGGTGGTTCGGAGGTCGAACAAGACGGGAATCACAAGGAGTTATGATTGGCAAGAGTTGCCTACCTTTACGAGCTTAATGTGATTGGTCGAGTCCCTCGAGGTTACGTTAAGATGCTGATTGGATCCTGATCCCCACTAGAGATCCGTCGGGGGTCTCCAATTCACATATCGGAGGGTGTTGTATGTCTCATGAAAAATTAGTGGGAATATATTAAGATAGAAGTCCTTATCTTAATTATTTAAATTTTTACAAAGTTTACATGTTATTTACTTCAGCTACATCTTTTATTTCAGAAAAATATCACTTTCAAATCCTTAATGTGGCATACTTGATGCCAACCGCCTCACTGGTCCAAATTATACGGATTGGCTTCGCAATCTGAGAATCATTCTCACGATAGAGAAAATCACGTATGTCGTTGATACAGTGATCCCTATGCCCGACGTAGGGGCAAGCGAGGATGAGATCGCTCGTTATATGAAGTACATAGATGATTCCACTCTTGCTCAGTATTATATGTTGGCCTCTATGACTACTGAGTTACAAAGACAGCATGAAAATATGGATGCTAATTCCATACTCCTGCATCTCCACAAACTGTTTGAGGAACAGGGAAAAACTCAGTGATATGAGATAGATATCAAAGAGTCTTTTCCGTGCTAGGATGACTGAAGGGACACCGGTTCAGAACCATGTCCTTAAGATAATTGAGTGGATCGAGAAACTCACAAGTCTAGGAATGGTCCTAGAGGATAACCTGTGTGTGGATCTTGTGCTTCAGTCCCTACCAGATTCCTTTTCTCAGTTCATAATAAATTTTAATATGAACAAACTTGAGGTGACCCTCCCAAAGCTCCTCAATATGTTGAGAGAAGTAGAGAGGACTATCAAGGAAGAGAAGCCAGTTCTCTACACTGATGAGACCAGAAAGAAAAGGAAGGCTGAGAAGACCCTTAAGAAGGGCAAGGGCAAGGGCAAAATGGGTAAAGCAAAGGTTGCCAAGAAAGACCCAATAAAGGACAAAGGTCAATGCTTCCACTACGGCAAAGATGGGTACTAGAAGAGGAACTGCAAAGAGTACCTTGCAGAGAGGGCGAAACAAAAGCTTGCAGAAGCTTTAGGTACATTCATAATTAGTCTCCATTTGTCAGAATCTTATGATAACACATGGGTATTAGATATTGGGAGTGCTTATCATATTTGCAATTCGTTGCAAGTTCTGGCAGGACTTAGGAGATTGAACATAGGCAAGATGGACCTTAAGATAGGCAATGGAGCAAAGGTTGCTGCAGTGGATGTTGGCAAGGTCACCTTACATCTACTTGGTGGAGCTATTATTGCATTAGATGTATGCTATTATATTCCATCTATTATCAAAAATATTATTTCTATTTCATGTTTGATAGTTATTGGATATAAATTAGTTTTTGAGAACACTGGTTGTTCAATAATATTAGATGATGAGATCATCACGAGAGAAACATTGTATAATGGTTTATATATGCTAGATACAACTCCACATATCATGAGTGTAAGCAAGTCTAAGAGGAAACGAGAAGAGGTGAACAATGTATATCTTTGGCATTGTAGGCTAGGTCACATCCATGAGAGAAGGATTCAAAAGTTGCTGAAGAATGGATATCTAGATCCATTTGACTATGAGTCATATGCGACTTGCGAACCTTGCCTTTGGGGAAAGATGACCAACTCTCCATTTAGTGGAACCGAAGAGAGAGCCACTGAGTTACTGGAACTCATACATAGTGATGTATGTGGTCCCATGTTGACTTATACCATAGGTGGTTACTCCTACTTTATTACCTTCACTGATGATTTATCAAGATACGGACATGTGTACTTGATGAAGTACAAGTCTGAGGCTTTTGAGAAATTCAGGGAATATAAAAATGAAGTGGAGAACTAGACTGGAAAGAGTATTAAAACCCTTCGATCAGATCGAGGAGGTGAGTACTTGAGTATAGAGTTCATCCAGTTCCTCAAAGACTATGGGATATTATCTCAATAGACACCTCCTTATACACCACAACTTAATAGTATATCAGAAAGGAGAAATCACACACTACTAGACATGGTGCGTTCCATGATGTGTTTCGCCGACCTACCCATCTCATTCTGGGGATATGCCTTAGAGACCGCAGCTTACCTTCTGAACAGAATTCCAACTAAATTAGTGATGTCTACTCCATATAAGATATGGAATGGGAAGAAGCCCGATCTAAAAGTTGTTAAGATTTGGGGTTGCCCTGCTCATGTTAAGATACATATTCTCCGATCACTCTTCAATGTATATACATGTAGACAAAGCAACACCTAGAGGCAAGAAACCATTTAGATTCTTTAACATGTGGAGTACTCATCCTCAGTTCCTCAAGATTATTAGATCAGCTTGGAATATTACTGTGCACTGTTCTCCTTCGTACATCTTATGCCAGAAGCTAAAAGCATATAAAGCAACACTTACCACCTAGGTCCAGTTAAGCAAAAATAAGCTAATGATAGTACAACATGAGCTGCATCTTTAGCCCCTTGATAAGAATCTTATTTGCAAAGAGGTAGAAGCCAAGTATCAATTCATGCAAGCCTTAAAGTAGAAGGAAAGTTTTGCAAAACAGAAGTCCCGACAACACTGGTTTACTCTAGGGGATTCCAACACTAAGTTTTTTTATGTAGTCATTGCTACTAGAAGGGCCATTAACTGTATCAGGAAATATAAAGATAATGACGGTAATCTTTTGAGAATTTGGATGAAGTTAAAGCACATACTGAATAATTTTTTTATTCTCTACTCAATCAAGAGGAGCAGCCTAATAATATTCATGTGGAGCCTACTAAAAAGCTTGATTCTGATGCCATCGTGATCCTTAATGAACCAATTACAGATGAAGATATTATAAGAGTTGTCTTTAAGTCACTAAAGCGTAAAAGCCCTAGTCTAGACGGATTTCCAACTGAATTTTATCAAATTGCATGGCCTATCATTGGTAATGATGTGATTAAAGCTTGTTAGTATTTTTTTCTCTTCAGGTCGTATTCTTAAAGAGATAAATTACACTTTTATTTCTTTAGTTCCGAAGGATGTAGGGGCTGATTCACTAGAGCACTACATGCCCATTTTATTATGCAACATTATTTACAAGATCATATCCAAGTTGCTTGCAGATCGAATGTAAAAGATTATGCACAAGATATTAGTCCTACTCAGGCTACTTTCATTAAAGGGAGATTATGTATACATCACAATGTTCTTCTTACTAATGACTTGGTCAAGGATCTGCACTTTAAATCAAGAGGGACAAAAATATGTTTTAAGGCTGACTTACGAAAAGAATTTGACTCAGTTACTAGACACTTTATCTATACGATGCTCCTCAGTATAAACTTCCCTCAACAATGGGTTAATTAGATTCAATGCTGTTTGGAAACTCCAAAATTTTTTGTTCTCTTTGATGGTTCACCTATTGGCTTTTTCGAGAGTACGAATAACATCCGACAAGGAGATCCACTTTCTCCATATCTTTTTACAATTGTAATGGAAGGACTTAGCTGTATATTGGAAGAGGCAGTTTTGATGGTAGCATTAAGGTACGCCATGCTGGTTCTATTCATATATCTCACATAACATTTGTAGATGATCTTATTATATTTTTTTGTAATGACTCTACTTCAATGAGGAATTTGGCTACTATTCTAAAAGATTTTGGTTTGGTTTCTGGGCTTCAGCTAAATCATACAAAAAGTAAAGTCTCTATGAGTCCTTGCATTGAAGATAAAGCCTTTATTATGCAAACTTTGGGGGTTAGTGAGGGTAGTCTGCTAGTTCCTTATCTGGGTCTCTCACTCATATCCACTAGCATTCACAAAATCCATTGTCAGCCTATCTTGTAAAAAATAAAGAATAGAATTTTCTCTTGGAAAACTAGACTTCTTTCCAAAGCAGGACGACTTGAACTCATCCGATCTGTATTATTCTCTTACTCTATTTATTAGTCTAATGCATTTCTTCTACCTGTTGGACTTCTTCAGGATATTGAAAGACTATTTAAAAACTTCTTCTAGAATAGCACAGATGATAAGGTAATGCATATGGTAAATTGGGATATTATTTGTAGACCGAAAGATGAAGGGGGGGCTGAATCTATCAAATCTGAGAGATTGGAATAAAGCTTGTTCGGTATAGATATTATGGGATCTCTTGAAAAATAAATCCTTATGGTCACAATGGGTTTTCGCTAGGTACCTCTCCAAGAAATCAAATTGGGAAGTTTCAGTAAAAATATATCATTCTGTTGCTTGGAAAGAAATTTTGAAGGCAAGGAATTGGCTAATCAAATTTATTTCTTATACAATCTCTTTTTGAGACTAGAATTAATATGTGGTATGATCCTTGGGTGAATGGAAAAAGTATATTTCAATTATATAGTGATAGAGTATGAAGAGATCTTGGGGCCCCTAAAGATTGGAAGGTTTCTGAGTTCATTGCTAACGGCACGTGGTGTCTTCCTAATCCTATTTCTCCTGATATGCTATCACTTTGGTCAACTATTACAGCTCTTCCAATAAGGAACAACTCTTCATATATGCTTATTTGGCTTCATGATAATGGTAAATTTAGTACTATATCTGCATAGAATCAAATCAGACAAAGAAACAATAAGTAGATCCCAAGTAGTTGGATATGGGATAGACCGGGCTCACATAGATATTCTTTATGCATATGGCAGGCCCTTCTTGCCAAACTACCTATAATAGACAATATGAAGCGAAGAGGTATTTATCTTGTTAACCGATGCTCTCTTTGTATGCAATAGGAAGAAAGCATTGATTATATCTATTTTGCTTGCGACTATACTAATTGAGTATGGAAGAAGATTCTGAAGAGATTTGAACTAAATAGACTACCAATGCTAAACTTACATCAAGAATTAGAATAGCTCTAGTAAAGCTTCTCAAGAAAAGGGCTTCTTACACAAGTGGCAAAGGTTACTTTCAGATGTACTATTTGGTGGATTTAGAGGGAGAGGTGTGGCAGAATCTTTGAGGGCCACAACACACACAATGCTCACATTTTGCTTGAGATTCTTAGCAACTCGAGATCATATATGGAGCAGGATCTGGAAATGAAGCATTTAACAAGTAGAAAAAAAGAGATCTTTATCATATTTAATTTTACAATTCGTTAATGCTTTCTAGAATGAGGTTGCTGTATTGTGTGATTATATGCTTCAATAATGTGATGTATTCACAAGTCATCCAGGAATGGTTAGTTATCGCATTTTGCTATTTGTTTCCTATAGTAAAGCGTCATAGTCTACAACATGTGTAGTCATAACTTCTTTTCTGTTTAACTACTCTTAGAGATGAGTCTGGTGGAGTGAGACCATTCCACCTTTTTGAGGTGGGGTGCATTCTCCTAGACTGCTCTAAGAGATCTCAGGCTTTAGTTTACGACTTATGTAGATAAAGCTATTTTGTATAAACTTCATACTAAATCCATTTACGTTTACTTACAAAAAAAAAGTTTGCACTTTTGCTTCTTACGATAGGCAAGATAGCACTTTACTTCTTTTTGCGATATTTCAAGCTAGCACCTTTTATTTCTTCTTTTTTGAGAAGTGCAACTAAGTTTTGCCTTTGCAAGCTAGCAAACTTTTTCTCTACAATAATTGAGCTAGCAATTCTTGCTCCCCCTTCTTTGTCATTGTCAAAAAGAAAAATATAATGACATAGTTTTCTTCTTTTTACAACAAATTTTCATATCAATTAAAAAATTTGCATCAATAAAAATTTATATCATTCTTTCAATCATCATAGGATGTATACAAGCCAAAGAAATCATATCATTTTTATGTCATGAAAGATATGATATCAACAAAAATCTTAGGTATCAGGATCATGATTCATAAATATAATTTTTTAACAATGATTCATCTTAAAAGATATCAAGAAAATCAAATTTCTTTTACATCAATTTTTCAATCATCACAAAAGGTATGTAACCAATACAAAAGAATCATGATATAAAAGATATCAATATCAACGATTATGAGAAATCAAATCATGATTCATTTTGATGTCTCTTCTTTTGTAAATAGCAAAAAGAAATCTTAGGAAAACAAAAAAGATATATCAATTTATGCATAATATCTCTCTATTTATTATGAATCATAAGAAATTTAAGTTGTGATTCCAAAAAATTTATGATACATTTAGAAAGTTCTTCTTTTTTTATTAAATAACAAGAGGAAACATAGGAGAAAAGCTCTCGATTCAAGCATAAGACATCTCAAGTCATCAAGATCACATTTCATAAAAAAAAAATTCAAGTATATAGTTCCGAGAAGTCAAAAGAAAAGTTATGAATCATTTTGAAAAATCTCATTCAAATTTAATTCATTAACTCTAAACTCATCATCAAACCATCAAAATCGCTTTCATGAGATTCAAAATCAAAAATGAATTTATTAAACTCTTATTGAAAAAGTCCATAAGATAGAGATAGAAAATATATTATGTGTTTCAATTTATGTGATTTACATTTTATAAGCATGCCTTTGCCTTTAATGCTAAACAAGTATCAACGTTCAAGACCGAAAGACAAATTTTATCAAAAAGATCATCAAGGAAAAAAATATAACATAAAGCATCTTCGATAATATACTTTCCTTTTTATGTGTATCATTTTATGTGATTGATTTTATATAGGTATGCGTAAGTTTTTCGTACGAAAGCCATGCATCATCATATAAATTCAAAATCATCATCAAAATTACTTTTCTTTCATTCAAAAAATTTATTGAAAGCAACGTAGATTAATTCCTATAAGATTAAAAGTAGTCAAGGTTCTTTTAGTTCCAAATTTTGTGATTTATTACATGTAAGCATGCTTAAGTCTTTTATGAAAATATGCATCAACATTTAAAATTGATTCACAAGTTGTCATAAAAACCATCAAGATCAAAAACACATTATTCCAAAACATAAGATTTCATATTATCAAATTTTTTCATTACATCATTAAAATCATCAAGCATGATTTCATATAAGCATGTCCAAGTCTTTATGCTAAAATCATGCAATCTGAAAAACAATACGAAAATCATCAAGATAAATATTCATAAAATTAATCTTGTTAGGTGTACAAATATTATCATAAAGCATCCAATTATCATTTATAATGTTAATTTTCTAAAATCACTAGAAAGAAAAGCATGATATATATTTGTGAAATTTTTATTTCCTACAAACTAAATTAAGCAACTCATGAAAAAATCAAGTAATTTCATAATAATTGTCAAAACATTTCAAGTGAGTTACTTACCTCGTTATTGAAGGTCGTCAAAGCGTAGTTTGCAACTTTGTCACTTGATTCATCTTTTAGTGCCTTCTTCTTCTTTTGTTGTAGACATTTGCTTTTGAGGTGCCTCGGTTTCTTCCATTCATAGCAAGTGATTGTGTCTGGATTGAGTTCATTTTTATTCTTTAATTCTTATTTTATAAACTTTTTAAATTTTATCGTCAAAAGTTCAAGGTTCTCATCATCATCACTTGAGTTATCACTCAAATGGTTTTTTTCTATTCTAAGTGCAATTACCTTCTTGTTATTTGGAAGGTGGTTCTCATGTTTGTCATGTTCTAAGAAGTTCATTTCATATGTCATCAATGAGCCAATGAGTTCTTCTAATGGAAAAATATTCAAGTCTTTTGTTTCTTGTATCGTCGTTTCTTTCGGATCTCACCTCTTTGGAAGGGATCTTAAAGTTTTGTTTACAAGTTTGAAATTAAAAAAATATTTACCATGACTTTTCAAACTATTGAGACATCTGTGAAACAAGTGTACATGTTACCAATAGTTTCGCTTGGTACCATTCGAAAAAGTTTAAAATCGTGCATCAAAAGATTTATCTTAGAATCCTTAACTCTACTAGTGCCTTCTGCATAATTTCAAGTGTATGCCAAATGTCAAAAGTCAATTTGCAAACCGAAACTTGATTGAATTCATTCTTGTCTAAGGTACAAAACAAGGCATTCATAGCCTTTACATTTAAGGAGAAAGTCTTCTTCTCCAAATCATTCTAATCGTTCATTGGAAAAGAAGACTTTTGAAATCTATTTTTGATAATATTCTATAAATTTAAATCCAAATAAAGCAAGAAAACTCTCATTTGAGTTTTCTAATAAGTGTAGTCCATCCTATTGAACATGGGAGAGCGAACGATAGAATGATCCTCTTGAAAGCCGAAAAGACCTATTTCTCTTAGGTGTTAATCTAAATGAGAAATACCGAGGCTCTAATACTAATTATTAGGATCGAGTCTAACACTAAGAGGGGGAGAGGGGAGGGGGGGGGAGGTCAATTAGTATAGTGGTAAAAAACATTCGTCAATTTCGATTTCGAAAAACTATTTCAATCAAAATACATTTCAACAATTAAGTCTGTTTTGATGAAAGATTCATTTCAGAAATGTTGTAAACTTAAAAATGTTTGTAATGAATGAGGGCAATAGAGCAGTGGGAAATTAACTTAGAAAGTAATGGCAATGATAAAGAAAGACAGAATAGAAAATGCACACCGATGTTTATAGTGGTTCGGTCATCTAACCTATGTCCACTCCCGATTCCTCCATCGTCGATGCCACCGGTATCCACTAACAGTATTTTTTCAATCCGATAAAGACTAACTACCCTTACAACTCAATTCTCCTTTTAACAGGTTTAGGAGTTAACCTTTACAGCCCTTATAACCCCACTCACCCCTCTTTTAGACTTAACCAAATTGTAAACTGGAGGGGAAGAATTTTTCACACTATTACAACAAAGTTTTCCCTTTTTTCTTTCTTAGTTGGTGTATATCTAACCAAGGATGAGAGGGATATTTATAGGCCTCAAGAGGATTCAAATTTTGAGCCTAAATTTGAATCACCCAGGTTTTTAGTTTGCCGATACCACTGCCTAGACTCAGCCTTGGAGGCCAAGCCTTCAAGTGATTCCATCGCCAACCCTGGTGGTGCCACCACCTGATGTGGCTCCAGGGCATTGTTTGGGCCTTTCATTTGGCCCAACACAGCCCTGATTCGGGCCTAATTGACCTCTAATTGAGTTAGCCCAATTCTAACCCAATTAGACCTAATTATACTTGTTAGGATCTAGAGTGGCACTAAGAGGGGAGGGGAGGTGGTGAATTAGTACAGTGGCTAAAAACATTGATTTGTGTAATTTCAAAAAACTTAATTCAAGAAGAAACATGTTTTGATGAAAACCAACTTCGATTACGTTTTAACTTAAAGAGATTCGTAAGTGAAAGAGAAGGATTCAAGTGATTGCAATAAGGTAAAGAATTTGTAGAAATGTAAATTGCAAGAAAAGAAACACAAACTGATTTTATAGTGGTTCGGTCCTTCGACCCACGTCTACTCCCAATTCCTCCTTCGTTGAGGTCACCAGCTATCACTAATGATCTTCTTTCAATGGTTGAAGATCAACCACCCTTTTACAACTCTTTCTCCTTTTTAAAGGTTTAGGAGATAATCTCTACAAGTCTCACACTTCCCTTAGACAAACTTCTAAACTTTTCAAGAGGAGGGAGAGAACACTCAAGACTTTTTTAAGATTACAACTTCATTCACCAGAGTTTTAGCTTATTTTTTCTTATGTAATCCTTGCAAGGATGAGTGGGGTATTTATAGGCCCCAAATGGCTTCAAAAACGAAGCCAAAATTCAAATTTCCAGATCTTCCAGGTATGGGCGATACTATCGCCTGCATTGGGCGGTGCAACTGCCCGTAGAACCTCGAAAATAGAGATTCTGGTGGTGCTACCGCCAGCCTAGAGTGGTACCACTACTGCAGCTTTATTACTGGGCGATACCACCACCTAGACTGGGTAGTACCACCATCTGCAGCTTGGAAAAGTGTGCTTTTTCACTTTTCCAACTCATAAGCGGTTCTACCGCCAGTTTGGCAGTGCCACCGCCTACAACAACATTTGCGCCACTGAATGGGCCTCTCAATGAGCCCAAATCAATCCCAATTTATGCTCAATTAGCCCCTAATTAATTTGATATGATTTCACCTAAAACTAACTTAATTTTGACCTAACCTTTGACCATTAAGACATAAATAACTACAAGCTATGAATCTAAGTTATCCAGTATGTCATTGGTTCTCCCAGTGAACTTCCGACAACCTTCCGATGATCTTCTAGTGAACTTCCGGCACATCATCTGAACTTTCGGTAAAGTGCCCGATCTACCGACATGTTGACTCCCCCAACATCCGTTCTTGGCATATTGTCCGATTCTTCCGACCCGATGCCCGAACTTTGACTCCGACCCATCACTTGATTCTTTTTGCTTTAATTGTTTTGCCTCTTTTGATCAAGGTTAGTCCTACATCACTTATCTCAAAGCATAAATTAGATAACAAACTTATCAATTGAGTTCATCATTAAAAATCGAGATTCAATAATCTCTCCCTTTTTTATGATGACAGCCAATTGATAGAGTTAAACTCAACTCTCCCTATCTATATGCCATATCAAAATAAGGTAAACTTGAATTCAAAATAAATAATAATCTTTGAATTCAAGTGAAACAATTTTGATCATATATAACATATTGTTTCAAGATTTCATACATTATGCATCATAATTTCAAATCATCGAAGTATAATATGCACAATCACAACAAATCAACATCACTTTAGGTATAACATACATGATACCAAAACATTAAGATTTTTAATTATTCATCGTTACTTCTCCCCCTTTGTCATAAAAAAAAAGGAGGTGAAAAAAAAATGATTATCATAATGTATCATGATACATATCATTTATCAAACATATCAAAAACATATGATACATGAGGCTAATATTTGCTTAGAAATCGAGTTGAACAAATACAAAATATATCATCCGAGATGGATAAATCTGAAAAATGATTTGATCATTTTTATTCATGTCTATGAAATCCAAAAAATGATCAAGTTATGAAGGATTCATACATGAAAGAGGTTCAAGATACAATTTTAAAAATTCAAATATAAAATTGTAAATTGGAAATATAGATCATTGAAGACATTCATCAAACATTTAGTCATTCGTCAAATATACTAATAAGAGCTCATGTAAGAAAATTCATGAGAGAATGATCATGATAAAGTTCATAAAAAAGTTTAACTTAGCATTTATAAAGTGTAGCGCAACAACATCAAAAGTTTCATAGGGAGAGATTCAACTTGGCATTCGCATGAGGTAGAGGAAAAGAAAAAACAATCAAGTTATAAAAGATCAAGAGTTAAGAATAAAGTCCAAAGAGAGTATAATAAACTCTTGAGAGCTTAATCATTATGCAAAAATTTCATGACATTAAAGCTTCAAATGATACAAAAATCATGAGATTCATTTAATCATTCCAATAGAGATAGAAGGAGTATAAAGTTAATTTTAATACTTCATCAAAAGGTATGATCTTCATCAATCAAAAAAGGAGGAGAATCAAAATGTTCAATCGACGGATAAAAATGAGAGCTTCATTCAAAATATGATATTAAAAAGATGTCATCCAAAATCCAAAAATAATATCAAGTTGAGATTATGTAAACCGAGGTTGAAAAATTTTGGAAAAGGAACATACAACATCTTCATGTATTAGGACAATTTAGTATGCCTAATTCTCTTCTAATGAAGTCAAATTGTTCTTCATTTAGGGGTTTTGTGAAGATATCTGCTAATTGGTGTTTTGTATCAATAAATTCTAGAATGACATCATTACTATTGATATGATCTCATATAAAGTGATGTCTAATGTCAATATGCTTAGTTCTAGAGTGTTGAATAGGATTTTTGGTTAGACAAATAGCACTTGTGTCATCACATTTTATGGAAATATTCTTTAAATAAATTCCATAATCTTCTAATGTATTTTTCATCCAAATAACTTACACACAATATGTACCTACGACTATGTATTCGGCTTTGGCCGTAGATAGTACAACCGAGTTATGTTTCTTGGAAGACCAAGAAACAAGTGCATATCCTAAAAATTGACCTATTCTGGATATGCTTTTTCTATCTATTCTACATCCCCCAAAATCGGCATCCGCATAAGCTATCAAGTCAAAGTTATCAGATTTTGGATACCATAATCCTAGAGTATGAGTTCCTTTAAGATATCTAAGGATTCTTTTAACAGGATTAAGATGCGACAACTTAGGATTAGCTTGAAATCTAGCACAAAGTCCTACACTAAACATGATATCTGGTCTAGTTGTAGTGAGGTAAAGTAAACTACCTATCATTCCCCTATATATTTTTTGATCAAAACTTTCTCTACTTCCGTCCATGTCTAACTTAGTGGAGATACTCATAGGAGTGTTGATGACTTTTAAACCATTCATATTAAACTGTTTTAACAATTCTAAAGCATATTTGGTTTGACTAAAAAATATATCATCACTAAGTTATTTAATTTGTAATCCTAAAAAGAAGGTTAGTTCACCTATTAGACTCATTTCAAACTCTTGGCTCATATACTTGGAAAATGATTCACATAATGATTCATTTGTAGAACCAAAGATAATATCATCAACATAAATTTGAACAATAAGAAAATTATTTTTAAAATATTTAATAAATAATATAGTATCGATCTTGCCTTTAGTGAAATTATTTAAAATAAGAAAAGAACTAAGCCTCTCATACCAAGCCCTTAGGGCTTGTTTTAACCCATAGAGAGTCTTAGTCAATTTAAACACATGATTAGGAAAAAAGAGTTTTCAAAATCGGGTGATTGTTCAACAAACACTTCTTCAGAAATAAAACCATTTAAGAAAGCACTTTTGACATTCATTTGAAATAATTTAAAATTATTACTACTAGCATATACAAGGAGTATCCTAATGGCTTCTAATCTTACCACAAGAGTGAAGGTCTCTTCGTAATCGATACCTTCTTCTTGGTTGTAACCTTTGGCTACTAATCTAGCCTTGTTTCTAACTACGATACCAAATTCATCTTGCTTGTTTCTAAATACTCATTTAGTACCTATAACTAAATGGTCACTTGGTCTAGAAACAAGCTTCCACACCTCATTCCTCTCAAATTTGTTCAATTCTTCTTGCATTGTGATAACCTAAGAATCATTTTTCAAGGCTTTATCAATGCACTTAGGTTCAATTTGAGAGAGGAAAGCAACGTTGGCACAAAAATTCTTAAAAGAGGAACGAGTTTAAACCCCTTTTGATGTGTCTCCTATAATTAGCTCCTTTGGATGAGCATCTACATACTTCCATTCCTTAGGTAAGAAAATTTGGGAAGAAGATGCATCCAAGTTGCTATTTTGAGGAGAGGGTTCATTCAAATTTAAACCATCAAAACCAAGATCATCATCAAAATCATTTTTTTTAAATTCGAAAACTTCATTAAAAACTAAATGAAGAGACTCTTCTATAACCAAGGTTCTTTTGTTGAAAACATGAAAGGCTTTAGAAACAGAAGAGTAACTAAGAAAGATGCCTTCATCGGATTTAGCATCAAATTTTCCTAAGGCATCCTTTTCATTCAAGATAAAGCATTTACAATCGAAAACTTTAAAATAAAAAAATATTTGGTTTTTTATTATTTCATAATTCATAAGGGGTTTTGGATAGAGATGGTCTTACTAGAACCCTATTCATGATATTGCAAGCCGTATTAACAGTTTCGGCCCAAAAGTTTTGGGTAAGCTATGTTTTTTTAACATGATTCTTGTCATTTCTTATAAATTTATATTCTTTCTTTCTACTACTCCATTTTGTTAAGGATTCCTCGGAGTAGAGAAGTTGTGGTTACAACCATTAGATTCACAAAAATTTTGGAAGTCATGGTTTTGAAATTCACCACCATAATCACTCTAAATCGGTGAAATCATGAAACCCTTTTCGTTTTGAACAAGTTTACAAAATTTAGAGAAACATTTAAAACAATCACTTTTGTAAGCTAATAAATAGGTCCAAGTGTATCTACTATAGTCATCTACAATGACAAACACATATTTGCTATCTCCAAGACTCGTTGTGTCAATTGGTCCAAATAAATCCATATGGATCAATTGTAATGGTCTAGAGGTGCTTACTTGATTCTTTGGTTTGAAGCTAGTTTTTATTTGTTTTCCTAGTTAACATGCATCACATACTTTGTCTTTAATGAACTTAACATTAGGAATACCTCTTACAAGTCCTTTAGATGTGATTTGAGTAATTAGTTTCATGCTTGCATAACCTAATCTCCTATGCCAAAGCCAAGCATCATCATTCAAAACAGAAAAACACATTTCATTACTAAGATCATCAATGTTTATGGTGTAGATATTATTTTGTTTTAGTGTAATCATAGATGTGTTGTTGTGTGGTTTTTCAATGGTGTAAGCATTAGATTTAAATTTCATAATATATCCCTTATCACATAATTGACCAATGCTCAAAAGATTATGCTTTAAACTATATACCAATAACACATTATCAATTGAAAAACTTGATTTGTTACCTATAGTTCCCTTGCCAATGATTTTACCCTTGTTGTTGTCTCTAAAGGTGACATACCCTTCGTCTTGGATAGTGAGCTTAGAGAATTGAGATGGATCTCCGGTCATGTGCCTTGAGCATCCACTATCAAGGTATCATCTCTTGCTCCTAGCTTGTGTGGGTGAATGTATCTACAAAAGAGGATGGTTTTTAGGTACCCATTTGAACTTGGGTGTCTTAAAAATTGATCTACTAAACGTGTCATTGTTCATTGAGTTCCTTATTATTTTTTTAGGAACCCATATTAACCATTATGGGCTAAGTTTCTTATATAGATATTTGTAGGTAACTTGTCTGGATTTGTAACAAAAATTACATTTCAAATGAGAAGATACATGTAGTGTGGGTCCTTTAATGAAGGTGGTTGGAGTATCGTGAGATCCACTCACAAATCCAATACCACTTCTATTTCCAACATGACCCTTGTTTGCAAGGATCATGTCCAAGCCCTTACTACCGACCTTAAACTTATTTAGAGTCTCTTTAAGTAGCAAGTTCTTATTTTTTATTACTGCTAAGTGTTCACACTTAGAGCATGGGGGTAAAGAGGGAGTATCAAATTCAAGACATTCAAGTTTATCTAGTAACAAAGCATGCTCCTTTTTTAATAAATTAAACTTTTTACTAATAGCTCTACACTCATCAAATAATTCATGAAAAGTGATTGAAAGTTCATCGAAAGATAAATCTTTATTAATTAACTCACATACCTCTTCTCCAAAAGCTATCAATGCGAAGTTGGCCTCCTTTTTGTTGCTTGCTTCTTCAACTTCAGAACCTCTTGGGTCATCCCATATCGTCTTTAGAGCTTTCTTCCTCTTTGGTTGCTTCTTCTTGGCTTGGGGGTATTCACTTTTGAAGTGCCCCAGCTTCATGCATTCATAACATATAATTTGGTCCTTTTCGGGTTCAAGTTTATTTTTAGTGTCATTTTTAAATTTATTCTTTCTTATAATTTTTTTGAATTTTGATCCCTAGGCAGTGCCATCGCCTGGGTCTGGCGGTGCCACCGCTACACTATTCTAGCACTATTCTAATACTATTATAGTAAGGTTGAATAGGCCCTAACTTTGGCTCAAATCAACCCAAATAAGGCCTAGTTGGCCCCTACAAGGGTTAAATAGGATTATTACCTAATCCTTACCCTAATTACATACTAACTACTAAATTAAAACATAATTCTAAGTAAATTAACAACCGGCAATGTCGAGTCTTCTTTCGGTGAGCTTTCCGGTGAACTTCCGGCTGACTTTCGACGCACCCTCGGATTTCTTTCAGGGGACTCCCAATAGGCTCCCGGACCTATGGCGAGTTTGACGAATCTTGGGCAAGCTTCCGAACCTTCTCGGTGAGCTCCACGAACCTCCGACGAACTTTTTGGTGAACTTCTGAACCTTCGGTAAGTCCCCGATTCTTTCTCGGTTGATTCCAGCAGCACTTCCAATGATCCTTTGGACTTTTGGTGGACTCTTGAACTCTCAACAACTTGACTCTGGTAATTTGCTTTATGTCTTCAAGCTATCGTAGTTAATTCTGCACACATAAGCCAAAACTCTAGTTCGATCTAAACAGTTATTATAACACGAATTGACATTCTGTTGCTCGACACGTCATTGGTCGACGCTTCGTCTGGTTCTTCGACACATCGTCCTCTCTTACGGTTTGTTGTCCAATCGACGGTTAACCTCCGCAACCCTGATATCCTTGGCGTAACTCACTCTTCTTGGCCCAATACCCGACGTTCGAAGCCTTCTACCGATTTTCGATCAGAACTCTAGCACAATGTCCAATATTCTGACGTGATTTCCTCCAGCACAACATCAATTCCTCCTGCGTCAACTGTCTAATCCTGATCGAGTAGACCTGCATCACTCAAAATGCAGTTAGACCACAAAACACAATCAATTAGTTTCATTATCAAAATTCAAGATTCAACAATCTCCCCCTTTTTGAAGATGACAACTAATTGATGACTAACGGAGTTAACCTTAACTCCTCGGAGTTTAACCAAACTCCCCCTATCAATATGCCATTGATAGAACACTTGGATTATCCTAAATCCAAGCAACATTCATTATATGTTATGAAATGTCAAAACATCATGCAAATTATATAAAATATTCAAATTCAATCATACATTGCATGAAGTCATCAATCTACTTCTCCCCCTATGTCATCAACAAAAAGGAGAAGTAGCATCTTGGCTAATTTAAAAAAATATGCAAGTTTTATAATTATACTAGCAAGATTTTTTAGTTCAATTTTCAAGCTAAAGATTTGCAATATACATCACTTTGAACATGCAAGCTAATAGTTTTCAAAAATGTGCAAGTTTGTATTTTTCTTTCTAAAGATAGGCAAGATAGTAATTTTTCATTCGCTTCTTGAGATGTGCAAGTTGCACTTTGTTTCTTCTCTCTTAAGAAGTGTACTTTAATTTTTCCTTGCATGATTGTAATTTTTGCAAAATTTTTATCACTTAAACATGCAAGTTAAATTTTCATTACAACATACAAACATAGAAGCATGGCAAGTGTAAGATTGTAAATTTTCTAAGTTTTGCACTTGTTGCTTCTCTCGATAGGCAAGATCTTTTGAGCTGGCAGATTTTTCATTCATTCAAGCTAGCAATTTTGCTTTATGATGCATATGCTAGCAATATTTCTTTCTTGTAATACAAAGGCTAGCAAGCTAACTCCCCCTTTGTTTTTGTCAAAAAGAAGGGAGAATTAAATGGCTAAAAATTGTAATCATTATACAAGCCATATAAAAAAATCATGTCATGATATCAAGAAGAGCACAATTTCTTTTACTTCAATATTCAAATCATGACAAGTGATATTCAAACGTTTGCATCAATATTTCAATCATCGAGTCATGTGTAGAAAGAAGTATTGAAATGTAGGAGAAAAATCAAATAACGCATGCAAAGTTTCAATCATCAAAGCATATTTTCTCAAGTTGAGTATCGAAAAGTCAAGAGAAAATAATTTATGGTTCATTTGCATTTTTCTTCATATAACATGAGAGAATCATAAGAGAGTATAGAGTAAGAGATCTTAAAAAAAACTCAAGTTATCAAGATCATAATCTCATAATAAAAGTTTCAGAATTATAATTCCGAGAAATCAAAATCATGATTCATAAAACTCATTCAAGTCATCAACATCAAAAGAAAATTTTGAGTTTCAAATCAAGATCATCAATTCATGATTCTAACAAAACAAAGTTGTGATTCTGAAAGTTTAAAAATAGAAGTCATGAATTCAAAAGATCAAGAGAAGAGTCATAAAATCATTCAACCTCACTTAGACAACTCGAGATTCATAATCAAATCATCAAAATCATTTTCAAGATTCAAGAGATGAACATAATATACATAGATTCATCATTTGTCTTTCATCAAAAAATCGAAAACTTTAGAGATTGAAGGATTTTCAAGAGACATGCATTAATTTTATATGAACATGCCTTTGCCTTTTTAAGTCGAATAGAAACAAGCATGATCATTCAAGATTTAAAAGCAAAATCCATCATCGAGATTCTTAAAGTCGAAAAATATAACCCGTTATTTAAACAATTCATCATAAAATGATTAAGACCAAAAATACATTGGTTCAAAATGGAGTCACTCATCATACACAATGTGTTTTATTTAAATTTGTTTGTTTCATATGAGTGTGCTCATGTTTTAAAATTATGAGTATCATGTTTAAAACCAACACATGAGTTTCATCATATGATATCATAAGGTCATTAAGCATGATAACAAATTTTTAATATTTTCATTATTATCAATGATGATTTTATAGGGTATGTTCAATGAAAGCCATCATCGTATAACTATGAAATAAAAGTTGTCATTAAAGCCATCAAGATCAAATGCATCAAAATCTTTCATTCAAAAATTTTATTAAGAGCAACAGAGATGATTTACATGTAAGCATGCTCTTGTCTTTTTCTACTAGATTCATATATCATTATATAGATCCAAAAAGTAAGTTCAAGAGAAATTATTTAAACCAAATGCATGATACACTCATTTATTTTCAAAATATTCATCATGATTATTTTCATGAGATTTACAAGATTGGTAAAGTGAATTTATTAGATGTAAGCATGCTCAATTCTTTTGTATAAATGATATGTATCAAGTTTAAAATCGAAAAATAGATTTCGTAAAATAAATCAACAAGATACACATGATTTTATATTTTCATTATGTTATTATGAAAAGCGATATGAAATTCATCAAGATAAATATTCATTGGATTTAATCTTGTTAGATGTACAAGCATGAGATGCAATTATCATAATGATTCATTTTGTATCAAAAACCATGCATTGAATTGTTATTTCAAAATCATACATGAGATTGATCTTGTAATAGCACAAGTTAAGCAATCATCATTCCTTTTTTTTCTATACTTCTCAAAAAATACTAGAAGGAAAAGCATGATATAATTTTTTTAAAAAAATTTATTTATTTTCTACTAACTAAGTTAAGTACTCATGGAAAAGTCATGTAATTTCAAAACAATGTAAGAACATTTTAGGTGAGTTGCTTACCTCATGGTTGAAACCCGTCAAAGTCCAATTCTTTGTTTCACCTTTGGAAGTTCCTAATTCGTCCTTAGGTGCCTTCCTCTTCTTTGGCCTCATCTTTCATTCAAGTTCATTTTTTATTTTAGATTTTTGTTTAATAAACTTATTAAAATTTATTAAAAGTTCAATGTCCTCTTCATTGTCCTCATCACTTGAGTCATCACTTAAGTGATATTTTATAGTCTGGAGTTTCAAATCCTTCCTATTCTTTAGAAGGTGGTTCATGTGTTCATCGAGTTAAAAATATTCTAAGAATGTTATTTCATAGGACATTAATGACCCAATTAGTTCTTCTAATGAAAAATCATTTAAATTTTGTCTCTTGTATTGCGGTTACTTTAGAATCCCACCTTTTTAGAAGGGATCTTAAGATCTTGTTAGTGGGTTCAAAATTTAAAAAATATTTACCAAGACTTTTCAAGTTATTAACGACATCCGTGAAACGGGTGTATATATCGCTAATAGATTCGCTTAGTATCATTCGGAAGAACTCAAAATTATGTAATAAGAGATTTACTTTTGAGTCTTTGACTCTACTAGTTCCCTCGTGCGTGATTTTAAGTGTCCACAAAATATCAAAAACCATTTCGCATATAGAAATCTGATTGAACTCGTTTTTATCTAAAGTGTAAAATAAGGTATTCATAACCTTTGCATTTAAAGAAAAAGATTTTCTCTCTAAGTCCGACCATTTGTTCATCGGTTAGAGGGAAGTTGAAATCCATTTTCAATGATGTTCCATAAATCCAAATTTATAGAAAACAAGAAAACTCTCATTCGAGTTTTTCAATAAGTGTAGTCCGATCCGTTAAAGAACGGAGGACAAACAATCAAAAAACTCTCTTGAAAGTTGTGAAGAGCTATTTCTCGTTGATGTGAATCCAAAAGAGAAATAACGAGGCTCTGATACCAATTATTGGGTTCTAGAGTGGCACTAAAAGGGGGAGTGAATTATTGCAGTGGTTAAGAATGATAAATTTTTGCAATTAAAACGGATTTCGAAAACTTCATACGTTGAAAACCTCGTTTCAACTAAAACTGATTTTGATTGAAGCGTATCGGAAACATAATTAACTTGAGAGAGTTTAGAGATAAAGAAAGATAGTGATAAGGAAGTAGGGCAGCCAAATAAAATGGTTTGCAGAAAGACAAAAGCAATAAGTAAACGCAAACTAAATTTTTATAATGGTTCGGTCATACGACCTACGTCCACTCTCGATTCCTCTTCTCTTAAGGCCACCGGCTTTTCCACTAGTTGTCTTCCTTCTAAGGGCGAAGACCAACTCCCTTACAGCACTCTCCTTTATTGAATCTCAGATTTTGATGATGAAACTAATTGAGTGTGTTTTGTTTTTTAACTGTGTGTTGAGTTACGCAGGTCTACTATCGATCAGGATTAGACAGTTGACGCTGGAGGAATTGACGTTGCACCGGAGGTGATCACGTCAGGATATTGGATGTTGAGCCGGAGGTTCAGTCGATAATCGGCTGAAGGCTTCGTACATCGGGCATCGGGCCAAGAAGAGCGTGTTGCGCCAAGGATATCAGGGTTGCAGAGGTCAATCGCCGATTGGGCAATGGACCGTATGAGAGGACAATGTGCTGAAGGATCGGATGAAGCGTCGACCAATGATGTGCCGAGCAACTGAATGTCAATTCATGTTATAGTAACTGTCTAGATCGAAGTAGAGTCTTTGGTGTTTGTTTATGTAGGAGTAACTACGATAATGATGAAGATGTAAAGCAAAACAAAGGGCCGAAGTCAAGTGTGATGGATCATTAGGAGTTTGAGTGTTTGATGGAAGTCCGAAGATTCACTGGGAGTGCTGTCGGAACCGGCCGAGAATGAGTAGGGAGCTTGCCGAAGGGTTTTTGGAAGTTCGCCGGAAGGTTCGTCGGAAGTTCACGGAGCTTGCCAAGAAAGATCGGAGCTTGCCAAAGAAGCTCGGGGGAACTCGCCAAAATCATCATGGAGTCTGAGAGCTTGCCGGGAGTCCGCAGGATGGTTTCCGAGGGATCGTCGGAAGACCGCCGGAAGTTCGCCAGAAGCTCGCCGGAAGAAGACTCGATTTGCGGACTTTGTATTAGCTTAGGAATGTCTTTAATTTCATAGTTAGCATATTAATTTGGATTAGAATTAGGTGTTAATCCTATAAACCCAAAGTAGGGGCCATTGGGCCTTGATTTGGATAAGGTTGAGCCAAAAGTTTTTGGCCCAAACCCAACCAGCAGGCTGGGCGGTAGCACCGCCCAGCAGCCATGTGCTGGGCAGTAGCACCGCCTAGCCTGGGCCGGTAGCACTGCCCAGCGCATGGAAAGCCAGGTGGTAGCACCGCCTGGCTGGGGCGGTAGCACCGCCTGGCTGTGTCAGTCTGCCAGACTGACAGGCGGTAGCACCGCCTCTGACAGGCGGTAGCACCGCCCAGCACCGGGAAACTCCAATTTGATTTTAAATTTGGAGCCCAAATTTAAATCACTTTGAGGCCTATAAATACCATCATATTCTTAGATGAATACTATGTAGAACTAAAAAAAAGAAGGGGGAAACTCTCTTGAAAGTGTGTCAAATCTTCCCTCTAAGTCTTAAGAGTGTTCTAGTCCAAGTGAGGGGTAAGAGTGCTTTATAAGGGTTATCTCCTAAGCCCGTCAAAAGGAGAGAAGTTGTAAGGGCTCGCCAATTGGAAAGAGGATAGCTAGTGGAAAGCCGGTGGCCTCAAGCAAGAGGAATCGGGAGTGGACGTAGGTCGGATGACCGAACCATTATAAAAATCTGGTTTGCATTTACGTTCTTGCTATTTACTTTGCTGCAAATCCTTTCCACTTGCTGTCTTATTTACTCAACTTCATCTTCATCTTATTACGTACACTTTAAAGTTAAAACGCAATCTTTCCGGGTTCAAACGAAATGTTGCTTACATCGTATGAAGTTTCCGAAGCTTGTTTTAAATCGCTGAAAAGTGATCGTTTTATCCGCTACACTAATTCAACCCCGTCTTAGTGCCGCTCGATCCTTAACAATTGGTATCAGAGCCACGTTCTTTCTCTTTCGGATTTACACCCGTAAGAAATGGCTCTAAATGGTTTTCAAGAGGGCTTTTCTGTTTTTCGTCCACCGGTCTTTAACGGTTTGGACTACACATATTGAAAAACTCGAATGAGAGTTTTCATGCTTTCAATGAATTTGGATTTGAGGAACATCATCGAAAATGGCTTTCAACCTTCCTCTAAACTGACGAACGAATGGTCGGATTTGGAGAAAAAGTCTTTTTCTTTAAACGCAAAGGCTATGAAAGCCTTATTTTGCGCTTTAGACAAGAACGAGTTCAATCAGATTTCAATGTGCGAAACGACTTTCGATATTTGGCGAACACTTGAAATCACGCACGAAGGAACTAGTAGAGTTAAAGACTCAAAAGTAAACCTCTTATTGCAAGATTTTGAGCTATTCCGAATGACACCAAGCGAAACTATCGACGATATGTACACCTACTTCACGGATGTCGTCAATAGCTTGAAAAGTCTTGATAAATGTTTTTCGAATTTTGAACTCACTAACAAGATTTTAAGATCCCTCCCAAAAAGTTGGGATCCAAAAGTAACCGCAATACAAGAGACTAAAAATTTAAATAATTTTTCATTGGAAGAACTAATTGGTTCACTAATGACGTATAAAATGAGTTTCTTCGAACATTTGTAACATGATGAACATATGAACCACCTTCTAAAGAACAAGAAGGATTTGGAACATCGGACAAATGAATGCCACTTGAGTGATGACTCAAGTGATGAGGACAATGAGGACATTGAACTTTTAATGAATCTTAATAAGTTCATTAAACAAAAATCTAAAATAGACAATGAACTTGAATGGAGGAAGAGGCCAAAGAAGAAGAAGAAGGCTTGCAAAGAAGAATCAAGTAGAGAAGAGGCAAAATGGGCTTTGACGGTTTTCGACAATGAGGTAAGAAACTCACCCAAGTTGCTTCTACCTTATTTTGAAATTATATTATGCTTTCCATGAATGCTTAACTTAGTTAGTAGGAATTTTTTCATGCTTTTCTTGTGTTTTTAGAAATTAAAAAAAATATTTTAAAAATTATACTATGCTTTTCTTTATAGTATTTTTGAAAAGTAAAAATATGAATGATGATTGTATGATTTGTGATAATGTTTAGATACTTAATAGAATTAACCCATGCATGAGTATCTTGATGGTTTACATTGTCTCTAAACATGATGCTTGATGATTTTATATCATGCATGAGTTGTTGAAGTGATGTTGATTTAAAAAACTTCTATCTTGGATTAATGGGTCTTGTATGCATCATGTGATGATTGATATATTGATTGATGCAAAATTATTTCATTGAAATATTATTCATCCCTTCCTTTCGATAGTGACAAAGGGGGAGTTAGCTTGCTAGCTTATGTATCACAAGTAAAAATGACAAACATAGCTAGCTAGAACTTACAAAAGGCAAAACTTGTACTTCTCAAAATGAGAAGAAAGAAATTACAAAGTTGTATTATTTTTTAACTCATGAGCTTACATGTTTAAAATGTTATAAATTTTATAAAAATTACTAGCTCATTGCAAACAAAAAGTTAATGACTTGCAAAAAGGGAAACTTAGGTGCAAAAGAGAAAAATTGAAAGGGAGCTAGTTTGCGTATTGCAAAGTATGCTAGCTTATCATTATTGCTTGCTTGTTTGTCATAAATTTCCCTCATACCATGATTTGTTTATGACTCCCTTGAATTCATGACTTGATATGTTAAAAATTCATGATGGAAATTTGTTATTTTGTCATGATGGAAGCATTCATATAAAGGGAAAAAAAATTGTATTCTTCCCTTCTTTTTGATAAAATCAAAGGAGGAAAAGATTTATTGCTAGCTTGCATGATTAATTTGCTAGCTCATTCAAGAGGAAGAAAATTGCTAGCTTGTGCATCAAAAGAGAAAATCTTTGCTAGCTTGAACATTGAGAAGCAAAAAGTTGCTATCTTAAGAGAGGCAAAAATCTTGCTCAATTTTACTTTTTTAAAATTGCTTACATTTTTGTTACAAATTATTGTTGAATCTCATGCAAGATTATTTGAAGTATTTGATCCTCCCTTTCTTTTTGATGCTAACAAAGGGGGAGTAAGTTTTTAGCTAGAATATTGTAAAAATTTGCCATCTTGATTCCTATTTTGCAACTTCATGAGAAGCTAAGAATTGTTATATCAAAGGATGCAAATATTGCTATCGTGAGAAACAAGGTGCAAACTTGCACATCTCAAGAAGCAAGTGAAAATTACCATCATTGCCCATCCTTGAAACTTGCTATGATTGAATGGTATTATTTGATGTTGTATTGCAAAAATATTGTATGATGTGATAAATAGCTAGTGTGTTGTAAGAAATTTGCATATCTTTTAAACTAGCTATGATGCTACTTCTCCTTTTTGTTGATGACATAGGGGGAGAAGTAGATTGATGACTTCATGCAATGTAATGATGCTTGAATATTTTATATATTTGCATGATGGATTTATATTTCTCACTACATGAATGATACAGGTTGCTTGGATTTGGGATAATCCAAGTGTTTCTATCAATGGCATATTGATAGGGGGAGTTCGGTTAAACTCCGGGGAGTTATAGTTAACTCCGTTAGTCTTCAATTAGTTGTCATCATAAAAAAGGGGGAGATTGTTGAATCTTGGATTTTGATGATGAAACTAATTGAGTGTGTTTTGTTTTTTAATTGCGTGTTGAGTTACGCAGGTCTACTATCAATCAGGATTAGACAGTTGACGCTGGAGGAATTGACGTTGCACCGGAGGTGATCACGTCAGGATATTGGATGTCAAGTCGGAGGTTCGGTCGATAATCGGTTGAAGGCTTCGTACGTCGGGCATCGGGCCAAGAAGAGCGTGTTGCGCCAAGGATATCGGGGTTGCGGAGGTCAATCGTCGATTGGGCAACGGACCGCATGAGAGGACAATGTGCCGAAGGATCGGACGAAGCATCGACCAATGATGTGCCGGACAACTGAATGTCAATTCGTGTTGTAGTAACTATCTAGATCGAAGTAGGGTGTTTGGTGTTTATTTGTGCAGGAGTAACTACGATAAGGATGAAGATGTAAAGCGAAACAAAGGGCCGAAGTCAAGTGTGATGGATCGTTGGGAGTTCGAGTGTTCGATGGAAGTCCGAAGATTCATTGGGAGTGCTACCGGAACCGACCGAGAACGAGTAGGGAGCTTGCCGAAGGGTTTTCGGAAGTTCGCCGGAAGGTTCGTCAGAAGTTCACAGAGCTTGCCAAGAAAGATCGGAGCTTGCCAAAGAAGCTGGGGGGAACTCGCCAAAATCATCGTGGAGTCCGAGAGCTTGCCAGGAGTCCACAGGATGGTTTCCGAGGGATCGTCGGAAGACCGCTGGAAGTTCGCTGGAAGCTCGCCGGAAGAAGACTCGACTTGTGGACTTTGTATTAGCTTAGGAATGTCTTTAATTTCATAGTTAGCACATTAATTTGGGTTAGGATTAGGTGTTAATCCTATAAACCCAAAGTAGGGGCCATTGGGCCTTGATTTAGACAAGGTTGGGCCAAAAGTTTTTGGCCCAAACCCAACCAGCAAGCTGGGCGGTAGCACCGCCCAGCGCATGGAAAGCCAAGCGGTAGCACCACCTGGCTGAGGTGGTAGCATCGCCTAGCCCAGATGGTAGCACTGCCTGGCTGTGTCAGTCTGCCAGACTGACAGGCGGTAGCACCGCCTCTGATAGGCGATAGCACCGCCCAACATCGGGAAACTCCAATTTGATTTCAAATTTGGAGCCCAAATTTGAATCGCTTTGAGGCCTATAAATACCCCTCGCATTCTTAGATGAATGCTGTCTAGAAATGAAAAAAAGAAGGGGGAAACTCTCTTGAAAGTGTGTCAAATCTTTCCTCTAAGTCTTAAGAGTATTCTAGTCCAAGAGAGGGGTAAGAGTGCTTTGTAAGGGTTATCTCCTAAGCCCGTCAAAAGGAGAGGAGTTGTAAGGGAGTTCATCCTCGCCCATTAGAAGGAGGATAGCTAGTAGAAAGCCGGTGGCCTCAAGCAAGAGGAATCGGGAGTGGACATAGGTCGGATTACCGAACCACTATAAAAATCTGGTTTGCATTTACGTTCTTGCTATTTACTTTACTGTGAATCCTTTCCACTTGCTGTCTTATTTACTCAACTTCATCTTCATCTTATTACATACGCTTTAAAGTTAAAACGCAATCTTTCCGGGTTCAAACGAAACGTTGCTTTCATCGTATGAAGTTTCCGAAGCTTGTTTTAAATCGTTGAAAAGTGATCATTTTATCTGCTGCACTAATTCAACCCCCCCCCCCTCTTAGTGCTGCTCGATCCCTAACATCCTTTTGATGGGCTTAGTAGATAACCCTTATAAAGCCTCTCACCCCTCTCTTGGACTATATCACACTTAAAGTTTAGAGGGAAGATTTTGATACTATTACAATAGAGTTTTCCCTTTTTCTTTCTCAGGTTTTATCTGTTTTTCAACCATGAATGAGAGAGGTATTTATAGGCCCCAAGGTGATTCAAATTTGGAGCCCAAATTTGAATCATCCTAATTTTTCCGGGTATGGGCAGTACTACCGCTAGTGTTGGGTGGTACCACCGCCTGACATACTGATATGGTTAGTGTACTAGACGGTACCACCACCCGAGGCAGCGGTGCCACTACCCAGAACACATGGGATTCTAGTCCCTAGGCAATGCCACCGCTTGGTTCTAGCGATGCCACCGCTATACTATTCCAATACTATTCTAGCATTATTCCAGCAAGACTGAATGGGCCTTAACTTTGACTCAAATCAGCACAAATAAGGCCCAGTTGGCCCCTACAAGTGTTAAATAGGATTATTACCTAATCCTTACCCTAATTACATGCTAACTACTAAATTGAAACATAATTCTAAGTAAATTAACAATCGACAATGTCGAGTCTTCTTCCAGCGAGCTTTCCAGCGAACTTCCGACCGACTTCTAATGCACCATCGGATTTTTTCGGTAGACTCCTAGTTGACTCCCAGACTTGTGTCGTGTTTGACGAATCTTGGGCAAGCTTCCAAACCTTCTCGGTGAGCTCCACGAACCTCCGATGAACTTTTGAAACCTTCGACAAGTCCCCGATTCTTTCTCGGTTGAATCCGACAGTACTTCCGATGATCCTTCGGACTTCCGATGGACTCTCGAACTCCCAACAACTTGACTCCAGTAATTTGCTTTATGTCTTCAAGCTATCGTAGTTAATCCTACACATATAAGCCAAAACTCTACTTCGATCTAAATAGTTATTACAACATGAATTGACATTCTATTGCCCGACACATCATTGGTCGACGCTTCGTCCGGTTCTTCGACACATCATCCTCTCTTGCGGTTTGTTACATAATCGGTTGTTGACCTCCGTAACCCTGATATCCTTAGCACAACCTGCCCTTCTTGGCCCGATGCTCGACGTTCAAAGCCTTCTATTGATTGTCAGCCAGAACTCCGACGTGACGTCCAATATCCTGATATGATTTCCTCTAGTGCAACGTCAATTCCTCTTGCGTCAATTATCTAATCCCGATCGAGTAGACCTACATCACTCAAAATGTAGTTAGACTACAAAACATAATTAATTAGTTTCATTATCAAAATTCGAGATTCAATAAATGGCTCCAAAAATGAAGTCAAAATTCAAATTTTCGGGTCTTCCTAGTACGGGCGGTACTACCGCCTACATTGAATAGTGTAACCACCCTCAGAACCTTGAAAACAAAGGTTCTGGCAGTGCTACCGCTAGCCCGGAGCGGTACCACTACTACATCTTTGCTGCTGGGCGGTACCACCGCCTGTAGCTTGGAAAAGTGTGCTTTTTCACTTTTCCAACTCATAGGCGGTTCTGCCACCAGTTTGGTCATGCCACCGCCTACAGCAACATTTGGGCCACTGAATGGGCCTCTCAATGAGCCCAAATTAGTCCCAGTTTAGGCTCTATTGACTCCTAATTGAGTTGGTATGATTTTACCTAAAACCAACTCAATTTTGACCTGACCTTTGACCATTAAGACATAAACAACTACAAGCTATGAATATAAGTTATCTGGCATGTCATTGGTTCTCTCGGTGAACTTCCGGCAACCTTCCGGTGATCTTCTGGTGAACATTCAATGCATCGTCCAAACCTTTGGTGAAGTGCCCGATCTACCGGCATGTTGACTCCTGCAACATCCGTTCTCGGCACATTGTCTGATTCTTTTGATTCGATGCCCGAACTTTGACTCCGGCCCATCACTTGATTCTTCTTGCTTTAATTGTTTTGCCTCTTTTGATCAAGGTTAGGCCTGCATCACTTATCTCAAAGCATAGATTAGATAATAAACTTATCAATTGATTTCATCATCAAAATCTGAGATTCAATAATACTTCGATCTAGACAATTATGATAAAGCTTTGAATCCATTTGTTATCTGATATGTCATTGGTCCATCGACACTTTGTTCGATTCTTCAGCACATCGTTTCCTCTTGCGGCCTGTTGCCCAATCGGCAATTATCCTCCATAACTCTGATCTCCTTGGCGCAACTCCACTCTTCTTGGCCCAATAACCGAATCCTTTGTCCGAAGCCTTCTCTTGATACGCCAACCGATCCTTCGGCTTGACATTCAATCTTCTAACATGTTCTCCTCTGGCCCAATGTCTGATTCTTCCTATTTCAATTGTCTAATCCTGATCAAAGGTAGACCTACGTCACTTAAAATACTGTTAGATCTTAATCACAATCAATTAGTTTCATCTTCAAAATCTAAGATTCAACATGGAAGTCCACCAAAAGATCGTCAGAAGTTCGCCGGAAGAAATTTTGACCTATCGGACTTGCGTGCTTTAGTATATGCCTTAAATATCATAGTTAGGGTGTAATTAGAGTTAGGTTTGAGAGGTAATCCCACTAACTTTGTAAGTGGCCAACTAGCTCGTATCCGGACTGGTTTGGGTCAAACATATGGCCCAAATAGTGTTGTTGAACCCTGTCTGGGGGTGGCACCACCAGAACTGGACAGTGGAACCGCCTAGGGCTCAGTCTCCTAGGTGTCTGGCCAGTGGAACTGCCTAGATTGGCGAATGGTACCATTGGTAGTTAATAACTGTCAAGCGGTGGTACCACCAGACTAGGTAGTGGTACCACCAAACTAGACAGTGGTACCGCCCAATTTCAGTAATCGAGATATTGTCTAGCAATAATACCGTCAGACTAAGCGGTGATACCACCTAGTGTCAAAGTCCAGAAGTGGTGGTATCGCCAGGGATCGGCGGTGCTACCGCTAGTACCTTAGAAATATAAGATGAGACCTTTTTTGGCTCCATTTTTTAAGCCAATCAAGGCCTATAAATACCCCTTACTTCTCTACTGAACACGGAGAAGTGAACAAAAAGAACTGAGACTATAGTGAAATTGCGTGTAAACTTTGAGAGTTCACCTCCACCAATTCTAAATATTACAAGCTTGTATAAGGAGAGTAAGCAACTTATAAAAAGTTCTATAAAGGGATGATTGATCTTTGCCTTTGAAGAACGATCAATAGTGGAAGCCGATGACCTCATCGGAGGAGGTTTCGAGAGTGGATGTAGGTCGGATGACCGAACCACTATAAATTGGTATGTTCTCTTCTTGCTGTGCACTTTTCTTTTACTACTTATCTTCTTTACTTAATTACAACTGCTCAACTTCTTCTCCACTCACTTACGAATGTATTCAAGTTAAACATCTTTGCCGAAACATGTTTTCATTGAACGAAAATTTTTCACCGAATCAATTTTCCGAAATCAATGTTTTTAACCGATGCACTAATTCAACCCCCACCCACCCACCCCCTCTTAGTGTTGAACTTAATCCTAACACTTCTTCCCTTTCCATATCTCATATGGACTGAGTCAGAACTCTATTCAGAAGATAAGCTGCGAACTCCAGGGCATATCCCCAAAATGAGATAGGTAGGTCTATTGAATATCATATTTTGATGATAAAACTAATTGATTATATTTTGGTTATCTAACTATGTTTTGAGTCATATAGGTCTACTCTCGATTAGGATTAGACAATTGACGTAGGAAGAATCGACGTTGCACCGATAGACCAATGACTTACTGGGCAATAGAATGTTGATTTGCATTGTAATAATTGTCTAGATCAAACTAGGATTAGGACTAATTGAGTTGAAATTAGGTTAACTCAGTTAGGGGCCAACTGAGCCTAAATCAGGATTGTGTTGGGCTAGATGAAAGGCCCATACAGTACCCGCATGCCACGTCAAGAAGTGGCACCACTAGGTGGGCAGTGGAACCGCTTGAAGGCTCAGTCTTCTAGACTGAGTCTGGGCGGTAGTATAGCCTAATGTCAGATAGCTCTAGCCGAGTGTCAGAATCCATTAGCGATGGTACCATCCAGCACTGGCGGTGGTACCACCAGTACCCCGAAAATCCGGGATGATTCAAATTTGGGCTCCAAATTTGAATCTATTGAATCTCAAATTTTGATGATGAAACTAATTGATTATGTTTTAGTTATCTAAATGTGTTTTGAGTCACGAAGGTCTACTCTCGATCAGGATTAGACAATTGATGCAGGAAGAATCAACGTTGAGCTGGAGGTCCGGTCGATGATCAGTAGAAGGCTTCGGACAAAGAAATTGGGCATCGGGCCAAGAAGAAATGGAGTTGCACCAAGGAGATCAAAGTTACGGAGGTCAATTGTCGATTGGACAATAGCCCATAAGAGAGGATGATACACCGAATAAATAGACGAAGCGCTGATGGGCCAATGACGTGTCGGACGATATTTTGATTCACATTATAATAATAATTGTCTAGATCAAAGTAGGATTATGTCAAATTAGATTATAATTAGGCCAACCCAGTTAAGGCTAACTAAGCCCTTACCTAAACAGGTTTGGGCCAAACTCAAGGCCCAAATAGGGTTGCTGAACCATGTTTGGCAATAGCACCGCTAGATTGGGGCGGTGGAACCACTTAGGTTCAGTTTCCCAGGATGTACTGGGTAGTGGTACCACCTAGTGCTAGTATGCCTGAGCAGTGGTACCACCTAGTGCTAGTATGACTAAGCAGTGGTACCACCCAGGACATTGATAGACCAGTGTAACCAAGAGGTGGTACCACCAGACTAGTAGTAATACTGTCTAGTGTTAGGGTGTATTGGGCGATGGTACCACCCAACACTGGCGGTGGTACCACTAGTACCTGGAAGACATAGAATGGGATAGTTTTTGGCTCCAAATTTGAATCCAATTAGAGCCTATAAATACCCCTCTCATCACTAGGTAGAACACACAAGCACACAAACTCGAAAGAAGCAAAACGATGTAAAAATCATTTCAAAACATCTCTCCTCTAGCCTTAGATAGATTTCAGCTTAAAGAGAGAAGTGAGTGCTTGTAAGAGTTATCTTCTGAGCTCATCAAAAGGAGAAGTTATTGTAAGGAAGTTAGTCATCGCCCGTTAGAAGGGAGACTACTAGTGGAAAGTCGATGGCCTCAAGTGAAGAGGAATCGGTAGTGAATGTATGTCGGATGACCGAACTACTATAAAAATTAGGTTTACAATTCTATTCTTACTCTTTATCATTCTATAAACCATTTTACTTAACTTGCTCTACTTCCTCATCACTGCCCTCTTTCTTATGAATGTTTTCAAGCTTAACATGTTTCTGATATAGCTTTCATCGAAACGACTATTTTATCGTATGGGGTTTTTCGAAATTGTTCAAACTTATCATTCTTTTACAGCAGCACTAATTCACAACCCCCCCCCCCTTCCCCTCTCTTAGTGCTAAACTGATCTTAACAGAATCCACTTGGGGTCTATAAATATCCTAACTATTCTTGCTTGGTATAGCAAGAATTAAGCAAAAGAAAGGAGCTAAAACTCTATTGAAAGCCTTGTAAAATTAAAGTGTCTCCCCCTCCTATACATAGAAGTGTAACTCTAAGTGTGAGTGCAAGAAATCTTATAAGAAAAGGCTGTAAAAGGGAGCTAGTCTTCACCCGTTGGAAGGAAAACAACTAGTGGAAGCTGGTGGCCTCAAGTGAAGAGGAATCGGGAGTGGATGTAGATCGGATGACCGAACTACTATAAAATCGGTTTATATTTACTTATTGTTGTTTATCTTTGCCACAAGCCTTTACTTTACTTGTTCTACTTCCTCATCATCTTTTTTAAATGCTTTCAAGATAAACACATTTCTGATACGCTTGCAATCGAAGTCAATTTTTATCGAAATGAATATTTTATCGTATGAGGTTTTCCAAAATCATCGAATTTGTCATATTTTACCCTTGCACTAATTCACCCGCCACCCCCCCCTCTCTTAGTGTCATTCTTGATCCTAACAGTTGGTATCAGAGCTTGGTATTTCTCATTTGGATTTACACTCAAGAAAAATGGTTCTTTTTTTATTTCAAGAGGGCTACTCTATTGTTCATCCTCCCATGTTTAATGGGATGGTCTACACCTATTAGAAAACTCAAATGAGAGTTTTCTTACTTTCCTTAAATTTGGATTTATGGAACGTCGTTGAAAATGGATTTCAACTACCCTCTAAACCTAGGAACGAATAGACCGATTTTGAGAAAAAATCTTTTTCTTTAAATGGTAAATCTATGAATGCCTTATTTTATACCTTGGATAAAATCAAATTTAATCCTGTTTCTACTTGCAAAATAACTTTTGATATTTGGCACACATTTAAAATCACACACGAAGGCACTAGTAGAGTCAAAGACTCGAAAGTAAACCTTTTAATACACGATTTTGAACTTTTTCGAATAGAACTAAATGAGACTATTGATGACATGTACACCCATTTCACAGATGTCATCAATAGTTAAAAGCCCTTGGTAAATCTTTTTTGGATTTTGAACTCATTAACAAGATTTTAAGATCCCTGCCAAAAAGGTGGAATCTGAAAGTAACTGCTACACAAGAAGCTAAAAATCTAAATGACTTTTCATTGGAAGAACTAATCGAGTTTTTAATGACCTATGAAATAACTCTTGTTGAATATGATGAACATATGAACCACCTTCCAAAGAACAGAAAGCATTTGGAACTTCGAACAAAAGAGTACCACTTGAGTGATAACTCAAGTGATGATGACGATGATGACTTTGGACTCCTCACTATTAAATTTAATAAGTTTATAAAATAATAATCTAAAACTAAAAATGAACTTGAACAAACGAAGAGACAAAAGAATAGGAAGGCACCTAAGGATGAATCAAGTGACAAAATGACAAATTGTGCTATGACGACCTTCAACAGTAAGGTAAGGAACTCACCCACAATGCTTTTTTATTGTTATGAAATCACTTGATATTTTCATGAGTTGTTTAATTTAGTTAGTAGGAAATAAAAATTATTTTCAAATATTATATCATGCTTTTCTTTCTAATGTTTTTAAAATTTTAAAATGATACTTACATGATTTGTGATAGTGCTTGTACACCTAATAGGATTAATCCATGTATGTGTATCGTGATGATGTTTTTTGGTTCTAAACATGATACTTGGCATTTGCATGAAAAATTTAAGCATGCTCACTTAAATTGAAATATATAAAAATGAAAAATATACTATCATGATCTTTTGTTTGAAGATGTTTTGTGTTATATTTGAACTTCATGATTTTTTATGACAAAACTTGTTTTTCAGATTTATAAAATGATGTATGATTTTGGCAAAAAAATTGAGCATGACTCTTGATCTCTCACACTAAGCTAGAATCATGTAAGAAGGTAAACATCTTGTTATAACTGACAACAATGAAAGAAAGAATATTAGAATTAAAATAATTTTGATGATGTTTTAAGAAATCATGATTGATAATGATATAAATGAAAATATTTAATGTATGTGTATCTTGATGATTTCGGTTTTTGACATGATACTTGGCTTTTGTATAAAAATTTGAACATTCCTATGTGAGATCAAATTGCATGAATTGAAACACATAAAAAGAGGAATGTTTTGTGAAAATTTTCTATCTTTAAAGTTTTGGTGAATTTGTCAAATTGAATGAGTTAAAAATGATGAATATCTTGGCAATAAAATAAATATCATTGGAATTAAAATGATGGTATCATACTTGATGATTTGTTTTATGAAATTTGCCTTTAGGTCTTAAACGTTCATGCTTATTTCTATTTGACATAAAAAGACAAAGGCACATTTATATGAAATCAATGCATGAATTGAAATCACTAAAAAAGAAATGCATGTTTCTTGAAAATCTCTTTATCTCTAAAGTTTTCAATTTTTCAATAAAAGACAAGTGATGATGAATTCATGCCATTATTGATAAATCTCTTCAACAAGAAAATTGATTTTAATGATTTGAATTGAATAAGTTGAAGTAATGATGATTTGAATGCACAAATCGATAATATTTTTGTCCCTTGTTTGATACACCAAATTTCTTGATGATTCAATGGTTCTTGAATGAGCTTTATCATGATTTTGACCTCTCCATATTTGATGCTTAATTTTTTAGTATGATCTTGTTGAGATGTCTTATACTTGAATCGAGAGCTTTTCTCCTATGTTTCTACCTCTCATTTACTAAAAAGGAGAACTTTCTAAATGAATCATGATCTTGATACTTATAAAAAGGATATTTATGAACCATGAATAATATCTTTTGGTATTGATCCTTGTTGATTTTTCATATTGATATCCTTCATGACATGATTTCTTTACATTTTTGCCTTGTATGCATTATGTGATGATTGATAGATTGTTGTAAAATTTTTATTGATGCAAATTTATAATTGTTGTAAAAGTTATATCATTGTTCCTCCCTTCTTTTTGACTAACAAAGGGGGAGAAAAGAAAACTTGGTAGCTTGTGTATCACAAGAGAAAGTGATAAAAGTAGCTAGCTAGAACTTGCAAAGAAAGGCAAATCTTGTAATCTCAAGAGCAGAAAACTTGCTATCTTAAACATCACAAAAGTAGCTACCTTGCAATCTCAAGAAGAGCAAAGTGCAAACTTGCACTAGAAGCAAGTGATGAATTGCAATCTTGCATATCCTTAAAATGATTATTTGATTGAATGTTGTAAATATAGCTTGAATGGTGTAATATTTGCATATCTTCAAACTCTAGCTAGATGCAACTTCTTCTTTTTGTTAATGACAAAGGGGGACAAGTATATTGATGATCATGCATTGTCTGATGGAATATTTTAGAATTTTTCATGATTTTTTATGACATGTTGCTTAGGTTTTTTTTTAATCCAAGGGTTCTATCAGTATGGCATATTGATAGGGAGAGTTTGTTTAAACTTCGGGAGCTAAGGTTAACTTCATCATCAATTAGGTGTCATCATCAAAAAGGGGAAGATTGTTGAATCTTAGATTTTAATGATGAAACTAATTGATTATGTTTTGGTTATCTAACTATGTTTTGAGTCACGTAGGTCTACTCTTGATCAAAATTAGACAATTGACATAGGAAGAATCGACATTGTGCTAGAAGAGAACACGTTAGGAGATTGGATATCGAGCCGGAGGTCCGATCGACGATCGGTAGAAGGCTTTAGACGAAGAAATTGGGCATCAGGACAAGAAGAGTGGAGTTGCGCCAAGGAGATCGAGGTTGTAGGCATCAACTGCTGATTGGGCAATTGGCCATAAGAGAGGATAATGCGCTGAAGAACCGGATGAAGCACAGATAGACCAAATGACATGTCAGACAACAAAATATTGATTCGTATTGTAATAATTGTCTAGATCGAATTAAGATTAGGACTAATTGAGTTGAAATTAGGCTAACTCAGTTAGGGGCCAACTGGGCCTAAATAAGGGCTATGTTGGGTTGGATAAAAGGACCATACAATGCCCAGATGTCACGTCAAGCGGTGGCACTACCAAGTGGGTGGTGGAACTGCTTGAAGGCTTAGTCTTCTAGACTGATTCTAGGCGGTAGTACTACCTAGTGTCAGACGGCTCTGGTGGTGGTACCACTAGACTGGGCGGTGATACCACCCAGTGTCAGAACCCACTAGTAGTGGTACTGTCTAGCACTAGCAGTGGTATCACCTAGCACTGGCAAGGGTACCACTAGTACCTCGAAAATCTAAGATGATTCAAATTTAGGATCCAAATTTGAATCCACTTAGGGTCTATAAATACCCCAGCCATTCTTGCTTGGTATAGCAAGAATTGAGCAAAAGAAAGGAGCCAAAATTCTATTGAAAGCCTTATAAAATTAAAGTGTCTCCCCCCATAAGCATAGAAGTGTAACTCTAAGTGTGAGTGAGGGAAATCTTATAAGAAAAGGCTGTAAAAGGGAGCTAGTTTTCACCTATTAGAAGGAAGACAACTAGTGGAAGTCGATAGCCTTAAGTGAAGAGGAATCAAAATTGGACATAGGTTGGATGATTGAACCATTATAAAATCAATTTGCGTTTACTTATTGTTGTTTATCTTTGTTGCAAGCCTTAACTTTACTTGCTCTACTTCCTCATCATCTTCTCTAAATGCTTTTAAGATAAACACATTTTCGATACGCTTGCAATCGAAGTCGGTTTTCATCGAAATGAATATTTTATCGTATGAGAGTTTTTGAAATCGATGAATTTATCATATTTTACCACTGCACTAATTCACACCCCCCCTTTTAGTGCCATTCTTGACCCTAACAAGGCCGGCAAAACTCATCATGGGTCACAATATGTCTAACAGCATATGGTTCCTTCTTTCTGATACACCATTGAGCTAAGGTATATAAGGAGAGATCCATTGGGATAGGATCCTATGGTCTTTGGGAAATTAGGTAAATTCTATACTCAAATACTCATCTCTTCGATCTGATCAAAGAGTCTTGATACTTTTTGTCTAATATGGTTTTCTACCTTATTCTTATTCCTTAAATTTCTTACATGCTTCAGACTTATACTTCATTAAGTACACATGTCCATACCTAGAGAAGTCATTAGTGAATGTAATGAAATAAGAATAACCTCCTATGACCTTAAATCGACATGGGACTATATACATCACTATGAATGATTTTCAGCAACTCGGTGGCTCCCTCTCTAGTTCTACTAAATGGAGAGTTGTTTAACTTTCTGTGAAGGTAAGCTCACAAGTTGCATATGACTCATAGTCGAAAGGATCTAGATATCCATTCTTCAACAACTTTTAGATTCTTTCTTCATGGATGTGACCTAGCCTATAATGCTATAGGTACACACTATTCACCTTATATAGTTTCCTCTTAGACATACTTACATTCATGATATGTGAAGCGGTGTTTAACATAAATAAACTATTATGCAATATTCCTTTAGTGATGCTCTTATCATCTAATATTATTAAATTATTATTATTTTAAAAAAGAATTTATATCCACTAACTATTAAATATCAAATAAAAATAATATTTTTGATAATAGAAGGAATAAAATAATATGCATCTAATGCAATGGTAGCTCTACGAGGCAAATGTAGCGTGACCTTGCCAACAGCCACTATAGTAACTTTTGCTTTATTGCCCATCTTGATATCTATCTTGTCTCTTGTCAATCTTTTAAAACTTATTAGAACCTACAATGAATTATATATGTGATAAGTACTATTGGTATCTAATATTCATGTATTATCATAAGAATCTAACAAATGAAGATTGATCATGAATGCTAGTTATAGGTGTCCTACAAGCCAATCACGTGAGTGATGGCACTTATAATACGTTGCGTCAATCTCTTTGCTTATGATTATTGGCATTTTCTTACATTATCTCGATGTATATTGTGATGTCCTTAGATCTGTGCAATAGGAATTAGATCGTGATGAGATCACGATAATGAGACCGATTTACTTTTAAACACAAACCCTAAATAATCCCGATTATAGGTTACTCGAAAGAGACATCGAGATAACCAGATAGACTGGTGTGTTGTATACCCGTCCATATGATGGAGGTGGCTAGTCTCATAGCTACTCGTGTAGGGACACTAAGGATATAGTATAAGTGCTCATTGGAGAATGAGTTCAGTGATTGATCTGCTTACAGAATGCTGGATGGTTATTGATATCTCATGTCAAACAGCGATTTTGTAGTCCCAATAGTATATTTGGTCCTTAGACTTGAGACACTAAGGATGTCTTATATGAGTACTCCACTCTTCGATGCCGGACTTATAGGTTTGGAAGTTCTAGATCTAGTACAACTGGTTATTGGGATTGGTATACAACCTTACGAGGGTAATTGAGTATCAATAAAGGATCATCCGCTCTCTGTATCATGAGAGGAATATCCCATATGTTCTTGCTCAAGCAAATCCCTAGCCAGGGTCATTCGGATTGAGAGAGAAAGAGTTCTCCGAGAGAATCCGATTCGAGTGAGACTCGATTGGAAATCATATGGGCCTGACAGCACCATACCCGATATACGGTCTCTAGGATATTAGATGGATGAGGGATTATAGGTACATGGTAATTGAGGACAGATAGGTCCAAAGGATTGGATTCCTTTGTATCGTTTGGGGACTACAATGTAGTGGCCTAGGACAGATATGGTTAGTATTGTGATGAGTAGAGGTTCGGATATGAGATATCCACCGGAGCCCCTATCTTATTGGATATCCAATAAGTCCCTGTATTATTGGATCCCATGGATGAGATCCAATAAGAGCTAGATTATTGCGTAGAGACCCATTGATCTACGAGACTTGGGTAATTGGATAGAGATCCAATACCCAATAGAGCTAGATCCATTAGGGTTGACAAGGGGCCTCTAAAAATAGGAGGGAACTAAAGGCCCATAGGCTGGGGTTTTTCTTGGTAGCCACCTTCTATTGTCCTCTCCCTAAGAGAGGAGTATCATTGCAGTCCTTGCCGTGTGGATAGTACTAGAGAGGAGGATGCTTGACCTCCTTCATCCTCCCTCATGGATCTGCAGGAATCTCAGGAATATACAATCTCCCTAAGTACTATCATTTCTTTTACACATGTAGTTTTCGGATTTGTGAATTTGTTTTTAACACACCGATCTTCGCACGACGATGGAACCTTTTGCAGAAATCTAGGATATTTTATTTTCTGTTCTTCCACTGTGCATGAGATGTCGCCCCCTTGGATTTCCTAACAATGGTATCAAAGCCAGGTTGTTCGTGTAAAGATCAAATTTTAACTGCATGTGTTGTGTTTTGGATACGCTTTTGACATCAAAATTATTGACGCAATAGCAAGAAAGGGGCAGCAACAGTTGTTGCCCTCGTAGAACGGCCAAAGGCTGCTTGCAGCCTTGGCCACTGTCGGTGGTCTGCATGTAGGCAGCCGAAGGCTACTTGCAGCTTTGTTGCTGCAATAAAGAATAAATGATGGCCGCAAGCGACGCCACAAAGAAAGCAGCCTACGGGGTTGGCGGTGGTGGCAGCCCACCTCAACAAAGAACCCCTACGGGGCGGCCTGCCCACAAGGGCGGGTGGCGCTAGGCGCAGCGGCCTGCCTGCAAGGGCAGGTGGCACCAAGTGCAGCGGCCTGCTCGCAAGGGTGGGTAGTGCTTGGCGTGTTGGCCTACCCACAAGGGTGGGCGGCACCCACGGCGGCAGCGCTGCCTGCGGGCTGCTTGCCCACATGGGTGGGCACACCAGTGATAGCAGCGTTGCCTACGAGCGACTTGCCCGCACGGACAGGTGGCGCCGACCTGTTGCGCCCACTTGCTACAGCGGCGCTGCCCGCGGGCAAGGGCGGCACCCTAGTCGCTTCCCCCCGTAGTGGCCGCCGTCAGCACGGTGGTGGCGGCCACAACACAACAAAGCAGCGAAAGGGAGGGATTAGGGTTTTCAAGCAAAAGATAGTTTTGCCCCTATGAATTTCAAAATTTTAATTTTATCCCTTTTAATCGAATGACCAAAATGTCCTTTAGAATTTAGAAATTTTCTTATATGTCCTTGTTTTTAGAAAATATTAGTTAATTAAAATATTTAATTAACTATTATTATTTATCAAGTAGTCCTATATAATGATATATATATGTGTGATATATGATGTGGACAAATGATCATAGACCGTGTGATGTGTGTACATGTGATGATTATTATTATTGGGGCCTGCGAGCCTCCATTTTTCTCATTTATTGTCGAGCCTACGTGCTTGTAATTATGTTGTAATGACACAAGGAGATGTAGCGAGAATGTGGAAGCGATAACGAGACTCAGAGGCCGAGACGATTCGATGCATAGAGATGCATTGAGATGCGGATAGAACCGACGAAGCGAGATGGACGATCACAGGGCACGGAGATGCGCCGAGGCACACATAGATCTTGATGTGAGTGATTGGGCCCACTGACTCAGGCTTGATCACATTAAGATGTGGTCCATGATCATCTGGTGTCATTGCTCATGTGATGTGTGATTGGTTATACACCTATTAGATATGTATATATATATATTTGCATGCGATATAGATATATATTAAATATGTATGTGTGTGACACATTATATTAGGAGACCAAATCAAAAATCCCCTTTCTCGATAATATTAAGTCGGTAAACATGAGGCAATTAGATTGACCCACGTGGCCTTCCATCGTTATAGGTAGGAACCGATTCCCGGTGTATGTTGACTTGGTCGAGTCCCTCAAGACTCACCTATATCGCGATTCGCTATCTTATTATGACATAGAGATGTCACCGGTGATCTGAGGACATGGTATGCTTGGTCGAGTCCCTCAAGGGTATATCATCGAATCAGACTCATCTTGTAACGATGGTGATGACTTAACCGAACATCATGGTTGGTCAAGTCCCTCGAGGCCATAGTGGTTTGAAGGCCGAATAGGATGAGAATCATGAGGAGTTGTGATCAGTAAGAGTTGCATACCTTTTGGGCTTAGTGTGATTTGTCGAGTCCCTCGAGGTTACACTAAGATGCTAGTTGGATCTCGATCCCCACTAGAAGTATGCCGGAGACTTCCGTTTTATGTGCTAAGGGTGTCGCGTGACCTGCCAGAAAAATAGTAGGAACATATCAAGATAGAAATCCATATCTTAATTATTTATATTTTTGTAAAATTTACATGTTATTTATTTGTTGCTGCCTCTTTATTTTCTTTTTAGAAAATAACGCTATTAGACTCTATGTGGCATACTTGATGCCAACTGCCTCATTTGTCCAAATTATATGGATTGGCTTCGCAAGTTAAGAATCATTCTCATGATGGAAAAAATTGCATATATCCTTGAAATTATGATGCCTATGCTCAAGGAAAGGCAAGTGAGGATGAGATTACTCGCTACGTAAAGTATGTAGATGACTCCACTCTTGCTCAATATTACATATTGGGCTCCATGACTCCCGAGTTATAGAGATAATATAAAAAGATAGATGACAAATCCATACTCCTACATCTCCATAAATTGTTTGAGGAATAGAGAAGAACTTAACTATATGAGATATCGAAGAGTCTCTTCCATGCCAGGATGACTAAGAGGACACTGGTTCAGAACCATGTCCTTAAGATAATTGAGTGGATAGAGAAACTCACCGGTCTAAGAATGGTCCTAGAGGATAACCTATGTGTGGATCTTGTGCTTCAATCCCTTTTAGGTTCCTTTTCATAGTTTTCTATACTAGTAAGACCAAAAAGAAAAAGAAGACAGATAAGTCCCTTAGGAAGGGTAAGGATAAGGGTGATAGAACCCTCCGCGGATTCTAAGCTTGGGGTTATCTCTATAGGGGATCAGCCTCCTTGGAACTCTATAGGGGTTCCTTCCTCCAAGTTGCTGCACAAAGGCTGCTAAAAGATTGATCTATTCATTGATTAAAGAGGATGAATACATGGCTATTTATAGGGCTTCTAAGCCCCAACTCCTAATAGGACTCTTACCCAAGACTCCTACTTCTAATGAACTTCTAATTAGGACTCCTTCTCTAGTAGGATTCCTAATTCTAATAGGACTTTTTACCTAAGAGGACTTCTACTTCTAATAGGACTCTTTTCCTAATAGGACTCCTACTTTTAATAGGACTCTTTTCCTAATAGGACTCCTACTTCTAATAGGACTCTTTTCCTAATAGGACTCCTACTTCTAATAGGACTCTTTTCCTAATAGGATTCCTACTACTAATAGGACTCCTTTCCTAAGAAGTAACCTAACCCTAACCTAGCCGGCCTCTTCACCTCTTTAATAAGGGGTGGCTAGATAGGATTTACATGAATGCCCTTATCAATGAAACTAAATTAGGACTCTCATAGCTAGAGTCCTAATAGATCCGCCCTCTTAAATCGGCCTTGTCCTCGAGGTCGACGTTCCATGAATTCTGGGAATTTGATCTTCAAGTCGTCGTAGTTCTCCCAAGTGGCATCTTTTGTCTGGTAGGTTTGCCCACCGTATTAACACTTGAGAGGTGTCGCCGTCGTTGATCAATAATGGCACTTGGTTGGGTCTGGAGCTCTCCTTGGGTAGTTATATTTGGTAGATGGCTTTTGGTGTCTCGTGTTGTCCCAACTTGAGCTTCAAACATGATACATGGAAGACTAGATGGATTCGGGAGGTGGCGGGTAAGTCCAATCTGTATGCTCGCTCCGATGCGCTCCAAGAAATATTTTAGACTTTTATGGTCGGTCTTGATGTGAAAGCGTCGCCCAATTAAGTACGGTCTCCATTTGGACATCGCATGCACAATCGCGAGCATCTCCTTGTCGTAAATAGTCATCTTGAGGTGGGAAGGAGATAACGCCTTACTAGTATAAGCGAGGGGTCGGCCATCTTGCATTAGTACAACACCAATTCCTGCGACGGAGGCATCAGCTTCAATAATAAAAGTCTCATCGAAGTCGGGTAATGCTAGTAATGGTGTTGTTATCATTGCGACTTTAAGTTCGTCGAAGGCGGTGGTGGCTTTGTCCGACCACAGGAAAGCATCTTTTTTCAGCAAGGAAGTAAGGGGTGCACTGATCTTTCCATAGTCTTTCACGAACTTACGATAGTAACCTGTTAAACCAAGAAAGCCGCGTAGTGATTTTATGTTCCTCGGGGTTGGCCAGTTCTGCATTGCTTCAATTTTGGAGGGGTCCACTGTCACCCATTCCTCTGATATGATATGCCCAAGATATTCTATCTTTTGTTGAAGAAAGCAGAAATTCATAGTGACCGTTGTGCGTTCAAAAGGCAGTTTTCGGTATGTCTTCTTCGCACACTCGTATTTGATGATACCCGGATCGAAGGTCCAACTTTGTGAAGACTCGTGCTCCTTTAATTCATCAAGCAATTCATCTACTACTGGAATAGGATACTTGTCCTTGACGGTTATGTCGTTGAGAGCTTGGTAATCAACGCACATTCGCCATGTTCCGTCTTTCTTTCGTACGAGGAGCACTGGTGAAGAGTAGGGGCTGCAACTTGGCCGAATAACTCCTGTTTCAAGCATCTCTTTTACAATCCTTTCTATTTCATCTTTTTGGAGATGTGGATACCAATATGGTCGAGTATTTGCTGGAGGTTTCCCTGGAAGAATCGGTATATGATGATCGTGTCGGCGGTTAGGAGGTAGGCTGCGTGGTTCGTCAAATATATCTGAAAATTCAGCAAGCAAGGGAAGTAGGTTTGGGTCTTCAAATTTGGTTGGCTCTCCCTTAGGTTGCTGCTCAAGTTGTACCAAAAAGCCGCTGCATGCTTTGTGCAAAACTTTCTCCATTCGTTGTGTGCAAATTGTCGTTACGTCGCCCCACGTTTCCGTCTGACATATCACTGTTTCCCCTTGCTGTAAAATTTCATAATTAGTTTCAAAAAATTCCAGGAAACATCACCTAATGTCATCAACTATTCGATGCCAAGCACGGCCTCATAATCATCGAGAGAGAGGAGGAAAAAATCTGCAATTATCTCTTGGTCCTGCAAAGAACAGTTTCACCCGTGGGTACTTACGATCATACTTCAAAATTCGTCCATCTGCAACTTTAACATCGAACATGCTGCAATTCTCAATAGGTAAGGCCATCCGACAGCAACCTTGCTGTTCATAAAATTATTAGTGCTCCCGGTGTCAATAAGAACGGTGATTGGTTGTTGCTTCGAAATCCTCCCACTTTCATTGTTTGCGGGTTCGCATAACCGGCAAGGGCATGCATCGTAATATCAATTGGCTGCTGTTCTTCATCCGTGACCTCTTCCTCATGCTTCTGGACCTTCTCCTCCATGTCTTCAAGAGGTTCAATCAATAGGAGGTGGCCCCTTGCAGCGATGATCGCGGTTCCATGGCTCGTCGTAATGCCAACAAAGACCCTTTTCTTGATCGGCCACGTAGTTCTTCTCTTGTCAATTTTGTGGGTAGCGAAGGATGGTTGGGAGCAGAAGGAGGTTTATATGTTGAGGTTCCAGGAGTGGTTCTCATCCTCCGAGCATCTTGGTTAAGTCGTTCTTCTTGTATTCGGGCAAAAGAAATCGCAGCCATCACTGCAGTGACGGGTCAAGTGCGCCTTAACTTCCCCTTTTATCTCGGCTTGAGTCCTTCGATAAATGTTCCTAACAATTGACGGTCAGTCCAATCACGAGCAAGGTAAGATAGCTTCTCAAACCTGGTTTGGTACTCTTGAATCGTAGAGGTTTGTCGAATCTTTGCGAGTTGGCGTCGATATTTTCATACTCCGTAGGTCCGAAATGATTTAGCAGTGCATTCTTAAATTGATTCCATGTCGGAGCCCCATGATTATATTCCAGCCAATTGTACCATTGAATAGCATCTCCTTCAAGGTGGATGACAGCAATCTCCACCATAGCATTATCCGACGTTCGGTAGTAGCGAAAGTAACATTCTCGCGACGAAATCCACCCATTGGGTCTCCTTCTTCCCATCGTGGGAAGTCCACCCTCATGCATGGCTGAAGCACGTCTGAGGGCTGTCCCTCCTTCTCTGGGGTCCTTTCTAAATTCTCTCCTTGCTGCAGTTTGGTTGGACTCGATGGTTGTCCAATTCTGAATTCTGCAAACAAAGCGCGTAATTTGTCTTCCAAGCGCGATTCAAGCCGTGATTCAATCCGAGATTCCCATGCTTCAAATTTGGCATCAATTGGATCTTGGGAAGCCATAGCATATGTCTGTAGATCAGAGATGCCCTTGTCTTTTTTCTGTTGACGGGTTAATGGCATGGGGTGGTGGAAGGTTCGGACAATAGATCGGTGATTGAAGGGTTCAGTTGTAATAGTTTACTATTTTGGGCTGTCGTTTTTTATGTTGTTAGGGTTATGAAACTAGGTTATGATAGCTGCATCTTGAGGCTAGAGGGATGCCCTAAAGACGTCTTAGTTCGTGGCAGCAAGGTGGCTAGGGTTTGGTAGGTTACGGAGAAGAAAAAAGGACCAAGGTGCAATACCAGATTTTTCGCAGAAAAAATTCCAGCAGTAAAGATGTAATTTTTCCAGAAATTTTCAAGAGAGATTCAAGTAAAACTCAAAGGGGATCTACTGATAAGGAAGAGGTAATACTGTAAAAAATTTCGTAGGAAGAAATGACAGCAAGAGGTTTGGCAAAATTGAGAATCACGGAGAGGTATTATAGCAGATTTTTACGTCTAAAGTGCAGCAGATTGGACGTAAAAGATAAGTGGTTTTTATTGAGAATTTTTCGACAAAACCAAAGGGAAAACTACTGTTAGGAAGTGTCAAAGTTGTCGTAAAAATTCCATAGAGATTTGGATAGAAAAAACGCAGTAGCAAGATCAAAAAGGCAGTGCTATGCGGCTGAAATTCTGCAGTGCGACTTTTGTTGTAGAGATGAAAACTTTCCGACGAAAAGTTTATGCAGCAATTATAGGAACGAATTTTTTTGGATTTTTTGAATAAGGATAACTAAATTGCAGCAGCAGTAGGGTAGATAACCAGAACCTATTGCAATTCACGGGAAGATCAAAAGATGATCTACGGTGGTGGAGATGACGGCGGAATTCAGCGATGATCTTCTAAGCAATTGTGGGAATTGCTTTGCGTGGTTGTGGAGGGCTGGTGGATGGCTGTGGAAGGGCAGCGAGACGCCAAGAACACTGCTCTGATACCAAGTGATAGAACCCTCCGTGGATTCTAAGCTTGGGGTTGATCTCTATAGGGGATCGGCCTCCTTGGAACTCTATAGGGGTTCCTTCCTCCAAGTTGCTGCACAAAGGCTGCTAAAAGATTGATCTATTCATTGATTAAAGAGGATGAATACATGGCTATTTATAGGGCTTCTAAGCCCCAACTCCTAATAGGACTCTTACCCAAGACTCCTACTTCTAATGAACTTCTAATTAGGACTCCTTCTCTAGTAGGATTCCTAATTCTAATAGGACTTTTTACCTAAGAGGACTTCTACTTCTAATAGGACTCTTTTCCTAATAGGACTCCTACTTTTAATAGGACTCTTTTCCTAATAGGACTCCTACTTCTAATAGGACTCTTTTCCTAATAGGACTCCTACTTCTAATAGGACTCTTTTCCTAATAGGATTCCTACTACTAATAGGACTCCTTTCCTAAGAAGTAACCTAACCCTAACCTAGCCGGCCTCTTCACCTCTTTAATAAGGGGCGGCTAGATAGGATTTACATGAATGCCCTTATCAATGAAACTAAATTAGGACTCTCATAGCTAGAGTCCTAACAAAGGGCAGACCAAGTAAAGCAAAGGTTGCTAAGAAGACCTGGAAGAGGACAAAAGCTAGTGCTTCCACTATGACAAAGACGGGCATTGGAAGAGGAATTACAAAGAGTATATTACAGAGAAGGCGAAATAGAAGCTTAGAGAAGCTTCAGATAGCATTCGTGATTAGTCTCAATATGTAAGACTCATATGATAACACATAGGTATTGGATACCGATAGTGTTTATCATATCTGTAATTCGTTGCAAGTTCTGGCAAAACCTAGGAGATTGATGAGAGGTAAGATGGACCTTAAGATAGGTAATGAAGCAAGAGTTGCTACTATTGCTATTAGCGAGGTCACTCTACATCTGTTTGGTGGAGCCACTATTGCATTAGATGCATACTATTTTATTCCCTTTATTATCAAAAACCTTATTTCTATTTTATGTTTGACATTGAATGGTTATAAAGTAGTTTTTGAGAACAATAGTTGTTCAACTATTGAGGATGATAAGATCATCACAAGAGAAATATTGTATAATGGTTTGATTATGCTAGATACTACTCTATATATCATGAATGTAAGTGAGTCTAAGAGGAAACGAGATGAGGTCAATAGTGCATACCTATGGCATTAAAGGCTAGGTCATATCCATGAGAGAAGGATTCAAAAATTGCTAACAGATGGATACCTAGATCTATTTGACTATGAGTCATATACGACTTGCAAACCTTGCTTTCGTAGAAAGATGACCAACTCTCCATTTAGTGAAATTAGAGAGAGAGCCATTGAGTTATTGGTACTCATACATAGTGATGTATGTGGTCGCATGTCAACTCAGGCCATTAGTAGTTATTTCTATTTCATTATTTTCACTAATAATTTCTCTAGGTACGGACATGTGTACTTGATAAAGTATAAGTCCGAAGCCTTTGAGAAATTCAAGGAGTATAAGAATGAAGTAGAGGTTCAGACTGGAAAGAGTATCAAGGCTCTTCAATCAGATCGAGGAGGTGAGTACTTGAGTACAGAGTTCACCCAATTCTTCAAGGACTAGAGGATTCTGTCCCAATGGACACCTCCTTATACACCCTAGCTCAATAGTGTATCCGAAAGGAGGAATCGCACACTGTTAGACATGGTGCAGTCCATGATGAGTTTCGTCAACCTACCCATCTCATTCTGGGGATATGTCCTAGAGTCCATAGCTTACCTTCTGAATAGAGTTTCAACTAAATCAGTAGTACCTACACCATATGAAATATAGAAAGGGAAGCCCGATCTTGAGGTTATTAAGATTTGGGGTTGCCTTGCCCAAGTTAAAAGACACAAGCCTAACAAGTTGGAATCCAGAATGGAACAGTGCAAGTTCATGGGATACCCCAAGGAAACATGTGGATATTATTTCTATCACCCCATCTTTATAGCTAAGAGAGTAGTGTTTCTTGAGAAGGAACACATTCTTGGTGGAGACAGTAGGAGTATGATAGAGTTGAGCGAGGTTGGAGAATCTAGCTCAAGCACCATTCCACAACTAAAGTCTGTTCGGGTGCCTAACACATAAGTTCCAACTTTACGTAGGTTCGAAAGTATATCTCATCCTCTTAAGAGATATGTGGGACATATTAGAGGAAAGGATATTGAGGATATTGATTCTCAGACCTACGAGGAGCCTATTACGAATATAGACTCTCGGAAGTGGCAAGAAGCTATGAATTCAAAAATAGATTCCATGTACTCCAATTAGGTTTGGAACCTAGTTGATGCGCCGAAAGGTATCGTACCCATTGGCTGCAAGTGGCTCTTCAAGAAGAAGATCGAACTAAATGGAAAGGTAAAGACTTATAAAGTAAGGCTAGTGGCTAAGGGGTATCATCAAAGGCAAGGTGTTGACTATGATAAAACTTTCTCACCCGTAGCCACGCTAAAATTCATTCAAATTCTATTAGCTATTATAGCACACTATAATTATGAGATCTGGCAGATGGATGTTAAAATCGCATTCCTCAATGGTAACCTCGAGGAGGAGGTGTGTATGATACAACCTGAGGGATTCGTATCCAAGGACAGTCCAGATAAGATATGCAGATTACTTAGGTCCATCTATGGACTGAAGCAAGCTTCTCGAAGTTAGAACAAAAGATTTGATGAGGTGATTAGATCTTATGACTTCATTAAGAACGAAGATGAGCCTTGTGTGTATAGGAAGGTAAGTGGGAGCACTATCACTTTTATGGTGCTGTATGTGGATGACATCCTAATCATTGAGAATGATGTAGGAATGCTCTCCATGCTAAAAGCTTGGCTATCTAGACACTTCTCCATGAAGGACTTAGGTGAAGCATCCTACTTATTGGGGATTCAAATCTATAGAGATAGATCCAAGTAGATACTTAGCTTGTCCCAGTCCAGGTACATAGACACCATTATCAAAAGGTTTGACATGAAAAATTTCAAGAGAGGTCTCATACCGATGAGACATAGGCTATCACTTTCTAGGAGTATGTCCCCAAAGACTCCTGAAGAAAGGGGAAACATGGATAAGATACACTATGCCTCAGCGATAGGGTCTATCATGTATGTTATACTATGTACCAAGCTTGATATAGCATATGCTCTGAGTGTCATGAGCAAGTATCAAGCGGATCTAAACATGGAGTACTAGAAAGCAATAAAGTGTATCCTTAAGTACTTGAGATGGACTAAGGATCTTTTATTGGTATATGGAGAAAGTAGCCTCAAGATTGAGAGCTACATGAACTCAAGCTTCCAGTCTACTGTCGATGATGGCAAGTCTAATTCAGGGTATGTATTCACTCTGAATGGAGGAGCAGTATGCTGTAAGTGTTTCAAGCAAGACACTACTACTGACTTGACTACAGAGAGGCGGAATACAATACTATGGTAGAGACAATAAATGAGGGAGTCTGGATGAAGCAGTTCATCACAGATTTAGGAGTCATGCTGAGCAGTGAGGAGCTGATTCCCTTATATTGCAACAACTACTGGGCAATTACTCAAATAAGCGAACTTGGGTCTCATTAGAAGTGTTCTGAGGAGGTTCCAGCTTATTAGAGAGATCATGGCCTGAAGAGATGTAGTAGTGAAAAGAGTTTCATCCGAAGATAACATTGCAGATCCACTAACAAAGCCATTGACTCAGATTATCTTTGAGCGTCACTAAGGTCTGATGGGGATCAGACATATAGGTGATTGGCTTTAGGTCAAGTGGAAAATTATTAGTTATAGGTGCTCTACAAGCCAATCACATGAGTGATGACACTTGTAATATGCTTCATCAATCTCTTTGCTTATAATTATTGATATTTTCTCATATTATCTCGATATATATTATGATGTCCTTGGATCTATGCAATGGGAATTGAATCGTGAGATCACGATAATGAGATCGATTCACCTTTAAACACATACCCTAAATAATCCTGATTATAGGTTATTCAAGAGGGACATTGAGATAACCAGATAGATTGGTGTACTATATACCCATCCATATAATGGTGGTGGTTGGTCTCATAGCTACTAATGTGGAGATACTAAGGATACAGTACAGGTGCTCATTGGAGAATGAGTTTACAGATTGATCCGCTTATTAAATGCTGGATGGTTCTTGATATCTCACGTCAGACAACGATTTCGTAGTCCCAGTAGTATATCTGGTACTTCGACTTGAGACACCAAGGATGTCTTGTATGAGTACTCCACTCTTTGATACTGGACTTATAGGTTTGAAAGTTCTAGATCTAGTACAGCCAGTTATAGGGAGTGGTAATCAATCTTCGAGGGTAATTGAGTGTCAATAAAGGATCATCCACTCTCGGTATCATGAGAAGAATATCCCATGTGTTCTTGCTCAAGCAAATCCCTTGCCAGAGTCATTCGAATTGAGAGAGAAAGAGTTCTACGGGAGAATATTAGAACCCTTACAGATTCTAAGCTTGGGGTTGATCTCTTTAGGGGATCAGCCTCTTTGGAACTCTATAGGGGTTCTTTCCTCCAAGTTGCTGCTCAAAAGGCTGCTAAAAAATGATCTATTCATGATGAAAAAGAGAGTGAATACATGGCTATTTATAGGGCTTCTAAACCCCAACTCCTAATATGACTCCTACTCAAGACTCCTACTTCTAACCAACTCCTACTTCTAATTAGGACTCCTTCTCTAGTAGGACTCCTAATTCTAATAGGACTCTTACTTCTAATAGAACTCCTTCTCTAAGAAGCAACCTAATCCTAACCTAGCCGGCCTCTTCACCTCTTTAATAGGGGTCGGTTAGATAGGATTTACATGAATGCCCTTATCAATGAAACTAAATTAGGACTCTCCTAGTTAGAGTCCCAATAAATTAGGGCTCTCCTAACTAGAGTCCTAACAGACTCGCCCTCTTCAAATTAGCCTTGTCCTCGAGGCTGACATTCCATGAATTCTGAAAATTTGATCTTCAAGTCATCATAGATCTCCCAAGTGGCAACTTCTATTGGTAGGCTCGCCCATTGTATTAGCACCTCAGTAGAGGGTCGTCGTCATCGAGTCATGATCCATCGATCAATAATGGCACTCGGTTGGGCTTGGAGCTCTCCTTGGGTAGTCATATTTGGTAGATGACTTTGGGCTATCTCATTTTGTCCTAACTTAGGCTTCAAACACGACACATAGAAGACTGGATGGATTTGGGAGCTGGCTGGTAAGTCCAATCTATATGCTACTGCTCCGATGCGCTCCAAAATCTGGTAGAGTCCATAGAACCGAGGTGAAAAGTTCATAGATACTCTGGTCTCTAGGTCATCTTGCCATTCCCTCCTATTATCTTCACGGAAGTCATTGGTCGGAAGTGAAACGGTCGAAAATTCAACTTGCTCGGGTAGCCGCAAAAGCGCATTTGCAACAACATTCTCTTTCCACTTTTCATAATCATATCCAAGAGGCTTTGTTACCCATTTTTGCTGCTCGGGGGAAGATATCTTTTGCTCTAAGAAATATTTTAAGCTTTTATGGTCAATCTTGATTTGAAAGCATTGCTCGATCAGGTACGATCTCCATTTGGCCACCGCATACACAATCACGAGCATCTCCTTGTTGTAAATAGTTATCTTGAGATGGGAAGGAGATAACACCTTACTGGTATAAGCGAGGGGGTGGCCATCTTACATTAGTACAGCACTAATTCTAATTCTAGAGGCATCGGCTTCAATAATAAAAGTCTTACCGAAGTCGGGTAACGCTAGTGCAGGCGTTGTCGTCATTGCAGCTTTAAGTTCGTCGAAGGTGGTGATGGCTTTGTTCAACCATTGGAAAGCATCTTTTTTCAGCAAGGAAGTAAGAGATATACTGATCTTTCTATAGTTTTTCACAAACCTATGGTAGTAGCCTGTTAAACCGAGAAGGCCGCGTAGCCATTTTATGTTCCTCGGGGTCAGCCAGTTCTGTATTGCTTCAATTTTGGAGGGGTCTACTGCCACACCTTCCTCTGATATGATATGCCCAAGATATTCAACCTTCTGTTGAAGAAAGTTACACTTTGATTTTTTGACAAAAAGAACATGTTCTCGCAAAATCATCAAAACAAGTCGTAAGTGCTGAAAATGACTTTCCAGAGAAGGGCTGTAAATAAGGATGTTGTCGAAGAAAATTAGCATAAATTTACGAAGATAACTCTAAAAAATATCATTCATAAAGCTTTGGAAGGTGGAGGGAGCATTGGTGAGACCAAAGGGCATTACCAGAAATTCATAGTGAGCGTTGTGCGTTCGAAAGTCAATTTTTGGTATGTCTTCTTCGCACACTCGTATTTGATGATACCCGAATCGAAGGTCCAGCTTTGTGAAGACTCATGCTCTCTTTAATTCATCAAGCAATTCATCTACTACTGGAATAGAGTACTTGTCCTGGACGGTCATGCCGTTAAGAGCTCTGTAATCAACGCACATTCGCCATGTTCGGTCCTTCTTTCGTACGAGGAGCACTGGTGAAGAGTAGGGGCCACAACTTGGCCGAATAACTCCTGTTTCAAGCATCTCTTTTAAATCTTTTCTATTTCATTCTTCTGGATATGTGGATGCCAAATGGCTAAGTATTTGTTGGAGGTTTGCTCGGAAGAATCGATATACAATGATCATACCGGCGAGTATGAGGTAGGCTGCATGGTTCATCAAATATATCTAAAAATTCAGCAAGCAAGGGAAGCAAGTTTAGATCTTCAAATTTGGTTAGCTCTCCCTTACATTACTGTCAAGTTGTACCAAAAAGCCGCTGCATGCTTTGTGCAAAATTTTCTCCATTCGTTGTGTACAAATTGTCGTTGCGTCGCCCCCATATTTCTCACATAATATCACATGTTTCACTTTACTGTAAAATTTCATAATTAATTTCAAAAAATTTCAAGAAACATCACCTAATGTTGTCAGCCATTCAATACTGAGCATGGCCTCATAATCATCAAGAGGGAGGAGGAAGAAATCTGCACTTATCTCTTGGACCTGTAGCGATAGTTTCACTCGTGAGCACCTACGATCACACTTCAAAATTCATCGGTCGGCAACCTTAACATCAAACCTGTAACAATTCTTGATAGGTAAGGCCATCTAGACAGTAACTTTGCTATTCATAAAATTATTAGTGCTCCTAGTGTCAATAAGAACGGTGATCAATTGTTGCTTCAGAAGTCCTCCCACTTTTATTATTTGCGGGTTCGCGTAACCGATAAGAGCATGCATCGTAATATCAACCGGCTACTGTTCTTCATCTGTAACCTCTTCCTTATGTTCCTGAACCTCTTTCTCATCCATGTCTTCAAGAGGTTCAATCAATAGGAGGTGGCCCCTTTTGTAGCTATAATCACGTTTCCACGGCTCATTACAATGCCAACAAAGACCCTTTGCTGATCGATCATGTAGTTCTTCTCTTATCAATTTTTTTGGCAGCGATGGATGGTTGGGAGTAGAAGGAGATTTATATGCCACAGGCCTAGGAGAGGTTCTCATCCTCTGAGCATCTTGTTTGAGTCGTTCTTCTTGTATTCGGGTGAAAGAAATTATAGCCATCACGGTATGGGGCTGTCGCGACTTAACCTCCCCTTTTATCTCAGGCTTGAGTCCTTCGATGAATGTCCCCAACAGTTGATGGTTAGTCTAATCACAAGCAAGGTTGGATAGCTTCTCAAACCTAATTTGGTACTCTTAAATCATAGAGGTTTGTCAAATCTTTGCGAGTTGACCGTCGATATTTTCATACTCCATAGGTCCAAAATGGTTCAGTAGTATGTTCTTAAATTGATTTCACGTCAGAGCCCCATGATTGTATTCTAGCCAATTGTACTATTGAATAGCATCTCCTTCAAGGTGGATGATAGTAATTTCCACCATAGCATCATCTGACATTCGGTAGTAGCAAAAGTAACATTCGGCACGCGAAATCAACCCTGCCGGGTCTCCTTCTTCCCATCGCGGGAAGTCCACCCTTATATATGGCTGAAGCATGTCTGAGGGTTGTCCCTCCTTCTCTAAAGGCCTCTCTGAACTCTCTCCTCACTGAGATTTGGTTGGACTCGATGGTTGTCCAATTCTGAATTCTGCAACTAAAGCGCATAATTTGTCCTCCAAGCACGATTCAAGCCGCGATTCAATTCGAGATTTCCATGCTTCAAATTTGGCATCAATTGGATCTTGAGAATTCATAGCATATGCTTGGAGATCAGAGATGTCCTTGTCTTTTTTTTATTGATGGGTTAATGGCATAGGGTAGTGGAAGGTTCGAACAATAGATTAGTGATAGAAGGGTTCGGTTGTAATGGTTTACTATTTTAGGATGTACATTTTGATGCTAATAAGATTATGAAAATAGGTTATGATGGCTGCATCTTAAGACTAGAGAGATGCCCTAAAGACATCTTAGTTGGTAGCAGCAAGGTGGCTAGGATTTGGTAGGTTACGGAGAAGAAAAAAGGACAAAGGTGTAGCACTAGATTTTTCATCGAAAAAATTCCAACAGTAAAGATGTAATTTTTTCCAAAAATTTTCAATAGAGATTCAAGTAAAACTCAAAGGGAATCTACTGGTAAGGGAGATTTAATAATGTTAAAAATTTCGTAGAAAGAAACGATAGTAAGAGGTTCGGTAAAATTGAGGATCACGGAAAGGTACTATAGCAGATTTTTACGTCTAAAGTGCAGCAACTTGGACGTAAAAGATAAGTGATTTATATTAAGATTTTTCAACAAAACAAAAGGAAAAACTACTGTTAAGAAGTGTCAAAGCCATCATAAAAATTTCATAGAGATTTGGATAGACAGTAGCAAGATCAAACAAACAGTGCTATGCGGTTGGGATTCTACAGTGCACCTTTCGTTGTAGAGATAAAAACTTTATGATAAACAGTTTATGCAGTAATATAGGCACGAAGTTTTTGGATTTTTTTTAATAAGGACAACTAAATTGCAGTAGTAGTAAGGTACAAAATCAAAACCTGTTATAATTCATGGGGAGATCAAAGGATGATCTATAGTGGTGGAGATGACGACGAAATTCGACGATGATCTTCTAAGCAATTGTGAGAATTATTTTGGGCAGTTATGAAGGGCTGTGGATGGCTGTGGAAAGGCAGGGAGATGCCAAGAATGCTTTTCTGATACCAAATGTTAGAACCCTTGCGGATTCTAAGCTTGGGGTTGATCTCTTTAGGGGATCGGCCTCCTTGGAACTCTATAGGGGTTGCTTCCTCCAAGTTGCTGCTCAAAGACTACTAAAAAGATGATCTATTCATGATAAAAAAAGAGGGTGAATATATGGCTATTTATAGGGCTTCTAAACTCAACTCCTAATAGGACTCCTACTCAAGACTCCTACTTCTAACCAACTCCTACTTCTAATTAGGACTCCTTCTCTAATAGGACTCCTAATTCTAATAGGACTCTTTCTCTGATAGGACTCTTACTTCTAATAGAACTCCTTCTCTAAGAAGCAACCTAATCCTAACCTAGCTGGCCTCTTTACTTCTTTAATAGGGGTCAGCTAGATAGGATTTATATGAATTCCCTTATCAATGAAACTAAATTAGGACTCTCCTAACTAGAGTCCCAATAGATTAAGACTCTCCTAACTAGAGTCCCAACAGATTAGGACTCTCCTAGCTATAGTCCTAACATATTAGGACTCTCCTAGCTAAAGTCCTAATAGAGAATCTGATTCGAGTGAGACTCGATTGGAAATCGTATGGGCTTGATAGCACCATGCTCGATATATGGTCTTTGGGATATTAGATGGATCAGGGACTATAGGTACATAGTAACTGAAGATAGATAGGTCCAAAGGATTGGATTCTCCTATATCGTTTGGGGACTACGGCATAGTAGCCTAATACATCCATAGTCGATGAGTCGAGTGAATTATTATAGAGATAATGATTCACTGAATCAAAAGAAGTTCTTATAGGTATGACTCACAGCCAGCTCGATATTGGGCCTAGAGAATCACACACATATGGTAGGTGTTGCGACAAGTAAAGATTCGGATATGAGATATCTACTGGAGCCCCTATCTTATTGGATATCCAATAAGCCCTTGTATTATTGGATCCCATGGATAAGATCTAATAAGAGCTAGATTATTGAGTAGAAACCTATTGATCTAAGAGGCTTGGGTAATTAGATAGAGATCCAATACCCAATAGGACTGGATCCATTAGGGTTAACAAGGGGCCTCTATAAATAGGAGGGAACCAAAGGCCCATAGGTTAGGGTTTTTCTTAGTAGCCACCTTCTATTCTCCTCTCCTCAAGAGAGGAGCATCGTTGAAGTCCCTGCCATGTGAATATCGCTAGAGAGGATACTTGACCTCCTTCATCCTCCCTCATGGATTTATAGGAATCTCAGGGATATACGATCTCCCTAGGTACTATCGTTTCTTTTATACATGTAGTTTTCGAATTCACGAATTTGTTTTTGATGCACCAATCTTCTCATGACAACGGAACCTTTTGCGAAAATCTAGGATGTTTTGTTTTCTATTCTTCTACGGCCCATGAGATGTCGCCCCCTTGGATTTCCCAACAATAAATGCACCTAAAGTTTCTCCAAGCTTCTATTTCATCTGCAAGGTATTCTTTGTAGTTCCTCTTCCAATGTCCATCTTTGCTATAGTGGAAGCACTAGCCTTTATTCTTTGTTGGGTCCTTCTTAGCAACCTTTGCTTTGTCCTGTTTGCCCTTGCCCTTCTTAAGGGATTTCTCTGCCTTCTTTTTCTTTCTGGCCTCACCAGCATAGAGAATTGGCTTCTCTTTCTTGATTGTACTCTCAATATCTCTCAATATATTGAGAAGTTCATAGAGAGTCATCTCAAGCTTATTCATGTTAAAATTCATAATGAACTAAGAAAAGGAGTCTTTAGGGACAAAAGTACAAGATCCATACATAAGTTATCCTTTAGGACTATTCCATGACCCGTGAGCTTCTTTATCCACTCAATCATCTTAAGGGTATAGTTCTAACCGATGTCTCCTCAGTCATCTTAGCATGGAAAAGACTTTTGGATATCTCATATCACTAAGTTATTTTCTGTTCCTCAAATAATTTGTAGAGATACAAGAGAATGAATCTGGCATCTATCTTTTCATGTTGCCTCTATAACTCGAGAGTCATGGAGCTCAATATATAACACTAAGTAAGAGTGAAATTATCTAAGTACTTCATGTTGCAAGTGATCTCATCCTCACTAGCTCCTTCCTTGAGCGTGGACATCACTATATTAAGAATATATGTGATTTTCTTTATTATAAGAATAATTCTCATATTGCAGAGTCAATCCATATAGTTTAAACTAGTGAGGCGATTGACATCAATTATGCAATGTAAAAGATTTGAAAATGACATATTTCTGACATTGGAATCAAAGCTAACCTAGTCTTGGAACATGGTATTGAGTAGGAAAGGTCTATGTTAGGCATTAACAATGATGTTGAGCATGGCGGAAGGCTTGAGTAGAAAAAGATTATATTGCATCTTAACGAGAAAATCAAGCCAAGTATGTAATTTTTGATACGTTAATTAGTCCCTCATAGAAAATAAGAGCAAATAAAAAAAAATTATCCATGAATAAAATCAAGATATACTGTAGGGTTACAATTGACTATATATTGGTCTAGGTTATCTGAGTTGGGGAGGTTATAACTAATCAAAGTCATGACACCAAAACTTTCCATAGCTCGGCGCTAACTAGGAGCGATATAGTTCACTTAGAATAGCTATATTCTATACGGCAATAAAATAAGTATATACTGGATGGAGGAATTCTAGTTTTCTACCTTGAGAGCTGTAACTCAAAAAGTGACGAACATTTGCTGTTAATCATTCTCAAACATTCACCCTTTTTTTTGTTTCACCGTATTCATCGTCACTATCTATCATAAACGATTAGTGTGGATCATTCAGATGTGACCTTTGTTTCTTGACGTATTAACACTATAACTGATAGTTCTTTTAAAGTCTTTAGGTTTGTCCTTGTCAAACTCATTTTTTTTTATTATCTGTTATTTGTCCATTTCATAAGTATTCTTATTTAAGTTCATTTTAAATATCTACTTTTCAATGTCTATAAGCTAATTCGTTTTTCATTCTATCCATCAAAAATAATCTCCTTTAAATTGTCTTGCACGTGCCACAAACACTGGACAGTAGTTGAAGCATCTTGACTACACAGGACAGGTTACCAAAAGTTACCTACAGGCCGTACACACTCGTGGTCTGTAGCACTACTTTATATCAAAAATTGTGTCACATAATTTCACGGCTTCGCATCAGTATCAGTTGAGATCAAAAATATTTTACTGCAGTCCATCTTTGTTAGTTGATTAACATTTGAACATTAATTAAAAGTCCACCATATTAACAACTTTTAAAATTCATTTTAATGTGAAAAGGACAAAAATATATTTAGATATTTCATAACCATATGTCATTTTCCAACACAAACTACCTAAAACTAGCTGCAGTTAAAACTGGTCAATGAATGAATATCAACTTTAGGGATCTTTTTTATATTTGGAGAGACACACCATTTCAAAATTTCTAAGAGCAAATATGATATTTGAAAACTTTATAAGGATAGATATAGAAAAACATTTTAAAAATTCCTTGTGGGTCGATGGTCTCCCATTGGTTGATAGCTCACCAGGGTATGGAAACCGGAAGTCTCAATGTGGTCCGCACACCAAGCTCAGCTACCACAAAAACCCAATAAAGAATACTAACAAAATTGTTCCGTGGAATGGACAAAGTAACTCGATCAACCCTGGTCATGCTCCACATGAGAATAATAAAAGGGAGCAAGCACTGCTAGATGATAATATTATTCAGCTGTAACAGCTAAGCATTTACAATACGTGCTTCGTTTTCAAGAATTCTAAAATTCTCAATGGACAATTGATGATGGGAATAATTGAAGAAGGAATCTGTTAAAACTGAAGATGCGATCCATCAGCTCCTCAAAAACATGTTACTCAAACAGCGACAATCCTAAAAGCTGAGGCCAAGCCGAAGGCCGAGGGCCGCGTGGAGTACAAAGAGTGTCATGATACTGCTCCCAAGGAGCCCGTGTACGGTCCTCATACCTGGATTCTCCTGAACAAAAATGATGACTATTAGGAGTCAACTACATTTATTCCAATCCAAATGATGAGATTTTGGTGGTGCAAGATGCTTCGAGGCATTAATTGGGATTCACATCTTGTGCTGCAATTTCTTTTTGTGCAATAGCCAACTTAAATGTCACAGACCAATTTGCAAGTACTTAATCTTGAACAAAATAAACATGTCCAGAATGTTAGAGGTTTCTGAAAATTTTCACTTAGTATCAGAGTTCAAGTCAAACCGGCATCACAATCCAAAAGCTTAAGCTCATTCTGTGTGGGTTGATACTTATTTGCAAGTCGAACTCTCTTTAATCTTAAAATAATGAAGACTAATCTTGACTCATCTCTCAATCTTTATGCTAACATCAATTTTTTCAACACAGATCGATGAGGACTCATCATTTTTAACATCAATTTTTAAGACATTTTCTATCAAAACGGAATCAATTAAGTCGATAACTACCATCTTAAATGGTTGCATATTTATTCACTAATATACTAGGAACTTTTAATTTTATGATGTTTTTATTGCATTAATTGTTGTAACCATCTACTTCCCCTTGTTGACTTTTCTATTAGATTATAGACATATTACCTTAAATGACATTGGAGTTACTCCAAACAAAAGCAGTAAGCAAATTCTTAAACCATCTCAGTTTAAAAAAATTGAACATATATATTTTATATCCTAACCAGAAAAGTTATATCAAATATCCAGAATTTGGATGTGTTTCTAAACAAAATCCAGATGACTACATTTAAATGTGGTATCAGACTTTACCTCAAACAAGGTTGGTAAAAGAGACTGAATCGTCAAGAGGGCCAGGCCGATAAATCCAGTGACAGCATGAGGACTGCAGCAAACCATATGAACTAACTGATCCAATATAAACCAGTCTGACATATTCTAATTTATTCTTATCGGTAAAAATGATTAAGGGGAAAAAAAAGGAAATTTCTCTAACATCAGAACAATGATATGTTGACCTCGGGTGTACATAATAATGTCAGAATTTTTCTTTTTTTTTTCAATTACCTCTCAAAAATTGGTTTGTCAGAAGTCAGTAAAGCTGTTATTCCTCCAGTAGCCCCAAGAGCAAAGAATAAAAACATGCCTCCAAGGAGCTTCGGATGCAGGTCCTTTGCCTTGGCTTTTTCCTCCTTTAACAATTAAGTCAAGAAAGTAATGAGTAAAAGATACCTAGCATCTGAAAAAAGCTGCTATGAAATCAAGAAAGTAATGAGGAAAAGATACCTAGCATCTGAAGGAAGCTACTATGAAACAAAGTAAACTTCAGAATTATTATTAGAACTACATATATGAGCTGCACAGAAGAACCTCTATCTACCTGGCAGTGGAACCAAGCAGATCATTTTTTCTGTCAACCTAATTATTGTATATAGTTGTATTTCACTTCTACACTTTCTATCAAAAAGGCATTGACTCAAGCAGCTTATTGTTTAGTTTACTTGGACATGTCACTGGAATTTCTTGTGCATCATGTATTCCAGAGAAAATCACTAGATCAACGTGATATAGATTAGCATCCGAAAATGTAAGGATAATGACAGCATGAAGTACTGTAGGATTGATACACCATGCCCAGTAGATATGTTGAAATATTAAGTTAGCAAGCATAAGATGATGCTTCATATCTTTGAAAAAATATTATTTTCCTCCAGAAAAAGAAACAGTAGCTCAGTTAATAATGAGACAACTCACTGCATCATTTGACAATCTTATTCTCAATCCCAGATATGATCCATAGCCGCCCATTGCAAAGAGAACAACAGCCTGCAGGATCATAAGACAAACTATTAACCTCAATTGAATATGTAGTCATTTTCAAAGTAGTCAACATTTAAACTCTTCGACATTTTCTGGGATTCTTTCTACAACACTTTCAGGTTCTTTCATGTACCATAGAGTTCATTGTTGTAGTTGGAAGAACTCTCAAGTCAGTCACTGGAATATAAAACTAAGCAGCTTTGTTATACCATAGAGTTCATTGTTGTAGTTGGAAGAACTCTCAAGTCAGTCACTGGAATATAAAACTAAGTAGCTTTGTTATCTGTTTCTACACCTTGCAGATGTGAGCTTGGAGTTTGGTCATCTCCATATTGAATTGCACTTTAACAACAAGAGATGCATTCTTTTATTTAACATCTATAAAATGACTAACAGATGCCAGCAAACCCAAGATCAGTAACTCAGTAGGATTGGAAGCTCTATAACTATATATTGGGAAGCTATTTAACATTTGCTTTTAAGCATCAGAAAGACTAGACATAAAAATGCCAAACGCTACATAAAGTATTCAGTAGATATATAAACACAAATATGTTAATACATACATATATTTTGCATTGAAGGACTCACCATATTTCCTGGATGACCCCAGTGCACAAGCCAATCAGGAAGATTCCAAGTCTTCACAAGCTCAACAAATGGCTCAAAAGTAGATCTTACTGCCTCAGCTATTAGATGTAAAGATATAGCAGTGCATTGATACTATTATAGGTGCAGATAAGCAATTAAAAATAAAAACACAAAAGAAAGCATTTACCATTTACCGTGACAAACTATGATTTATAAGTCAAACAGACATTTACCAGCAAAGGAAAAAAACTTCATCTTTTCTTACAAAAACCATCAATGTAACTAGGACATTATTGGTTTCACCAACAAGGCAAAACAATTGATGCAAAGAAGTAGCAAAGATCATTTGCAGCTTAAGTCAAATGCTCTGCACTAACTCTCATAATGATGCACCAAAATTTCAAACAAGTTCTCCAGTTCTTAAGGAATTAGGCAAAGGCATTACATAATCATCAATCACAAATCCAAGAGGAAAAGCAATAAATAAAAGAACTGATGCGACAAATAAGTAATGCACAATTACAATGATCAGGGATGATCAAACCCAATTCGATTGATACTCAAATTCAGCTGAAACTCAATCAGAGCCATCCTTCAATTCAGCTCAACCTTAGTATGAGTCATATTCTTGCCCAAGCATGCTTGACTTCGGAGTTCTTATGGGATCCGGTGCTTTAGTGCTGGTATGATCGCACCGGATTGGCTTGTGCAGAAAATAAAGAATAGAATTTAGTATATACTTGGCGGACTTGCTAATGACTGCCTCTGCTCCTCTTCGGGAACATAGAAGGGGGATTTTGCCGACGGCTTCTCCCTAGGGCGAGGGACGCTGCTGTTGGGCGACGACGGTAGCGCAGCGGCTCTTGGTTCTCTGCTGGCGGTTCTGCATGCACGGAGAGGGCTTTCTGCTCTTCCACACGCACGAGGGCGGTGCGGCTAGTCCGAGCGGCTGCTGGGCGACTGGGCGACGGCGGTGGAGGAGCGATCGGCGGCAGCAGCGGTTTCCACTTGTGAGGAACAGAGGCGAGGGTTGAGGGCGAAGGGAAAAGGGGTGCGGCTACTCTGATCGCACCCTTTCCCCTGCATCGCCCACTTCTGCTCTTCTTCCTCCTGGCAGTGGCGACGGTGCTATGGCCGCAGGCTACGGCTGCTCCTCTGCAGTTGGTGTTGATCGCAAAGGGGCGGCAGTGGAAAATAGCCTTGGACAGATCTGCTTGATCGGAGACGAAAGGCTGCTGTGATCGCACTCGTTGTCAGCGGCGCCCTCGTCTCCCTGCAGCCAGCGCTAAACAAAGGAGGGGTTTCTTCTGGTTCATCTGCGGCTGCTGTCAAGGGGGGGGCGGGGGGGCGATCAGTGCAGTGTTTGACAAGGAGGGCGCCGATTCGGAGATCGAGGGCCTTATTCTACGACGACTCTTCTTCCTCCTGCGGTCGGCGCTGCGCACATGGAACAGAGGAGACCGCCTCTGCTCCTCTTCTGGAACAGAGAAGGGGGATTTCTGCCGGCGGCTTCTCACTAGGGTGAGGGACGCTGCTGCTGGGCGACGGCGGCAGCGCGGCGGCTCTTGGTTCTCTGCTGGTGGTTCTACGCGCAGGGGGAATAGAGGAGAGGGTTCGGCGGTTCCCTTGTTCTGCACGCACGGAGAGGGTTTATGCTCTTCCGCACGCACGAGGGCGGCGCGGCCAGTCCGAGCGGCTGCTGGGTGACTGGGCGACGGTGCAGGAGCGATCGGGGCGACTAGGCGACGGCGGTGGCGATTTCCACTTGCGAGGAACAAAGGCGAGGGTTGAGGGCGAAGGGAAAAGGGGTGCGGCTACTGTGATCCCCCTACATCGCCCCCTTCTGCTCTTCTTCTTCCTCTTGGCAGTGGTGACGGTGCTGTGGCCACAGGCTACGGCTGCTCCTCTGCGGCTATTGTTGATCGCAAAGGGGCGGCGGTGTTCTGCTTCCTCTGCACCGCCCCCTTCCCCTTCCCTCTGCACTCCCCTGCTCTTGGTGCTCCATTGAGTGGGGGCTAGGGCGGCAGTTAGTGGCTGCTTCTCCCTAGCAAACTCCAGTGCTACAGGGACACGACTACCTCTCCCCGAGGCAGCCATGGTCCTTGGGGCCAGTGACGCTGGCAGTAGGGTAGCTTCGACGAGGCTCCCTGCCCTTACCTCTCAAGTTGCTCCTCCGCTATCTTCGTCCCGACGAGGTGCTCCATCGATGACGCAGCATAGAGGCAGGTCACGTTCTAGATCGCAGTCTCCTACTCTCATTTCTAGAGATCCTCGGCCTTGGACTAGCCTCTTCAAGGCTCCGATTGGAAGTTCAGATCTTAGCTTGGATTTTTTTACTCCAGAAATCTAAACTGATCAGAAGATTGCTATATACGAGACTGCTGATTCTGAAGAGCTGATTGAGACGTGGTCCATGACGCTTGTTGGTTATGCGGTCGGTCTCAGGATATCCTATTTCCCGTTATCCTCATTCATTAAGACACATTAGGGAACATCGGCATTTGATCTATATATGTTGGAGAATGGTTTTTTTGTATGCAAACTCTATTCTGAAGAGGATTTGCAACGGATTCTTAAGGAGTTTTGGACTATTCGTGACCATCCGATAATCCTACGACGTTGGTCTCCTGATGTCCGTTTGGATTTAGACAGCCTATAGTCTATTCCCTTATGGGTATCCTTTCATGGTCTTCCCCTGCATCTTTGGAGTCGACGTTTTATTGTTAAGTTATGCAGCACCTTGGGACAGGCATTGCATATCGACAAGGCAACAGCAGCACAGACGAGATTGGCTTTTGCACGAGCATGTGTCATGGTTTCTTTCGGTGGCAATCTTCCTAATAAGGTTTTTTATCGGGATCTTGATGGGACCACTCGTAAGGTGTATGTTTCATATTCCTGGAAGCCATAGCGATGCAAGATTTGCCACTCTTTTGGTCATGCACATGGAGCTTGTCAGCAAACTCAGAAACCGATCACTTTGGTTTACCGACAACGTCAGGCAACTCAGCATGGGGTTAATGCTGATATTATGACTATTGATAAGCAAGGCGTGTCTCCTTCAGAGGCAGTAGCACCAGTGAAGATGAGCGAGCATTCCGACTCGCTTAGGCAGCATCACGAACAGAATGATAATCAGAAAATTTAATTCTTCCTATTATGTCAGCGTCTTCCACAATAGCAGTTTCCCATACCCACGAACAAGAGGAGAAGTTAGGAACTTCATTTCTTCCTATATTATCAGGGACTACAACAATAGGGATCCCACGTTCCACTCATCATGCCAACCAGGATATTGTGTCTCAACCAACTCATGCCCCTACATAGGTCGCCAACCAAGACAACCCTACTAACCAGGACTTCTTGGTTCAAGGTACGTTAAAATTTAAACATTTGCAAGCTGTGGATGAAGTGGAAAAATATAGAAATAAAGGCTTGAAAGGTAAGGATATAGTGTGGGAGGAAAATGTGAAATCTAAAGATAAGAAAAAGGATGTCCTTCCTAAGTCGTACAATCTTCCTTCTACTTAGGAAGAATCTCTTACTTCCTTTTCCATTTATTTTATTTATGATGAAGATAATCTGTTGAATGTTCGTGGACTTAATAAACCAGAGAAATGTCGGGAGCTCAACAGAATAATCAGGTCTGCAGCTTGTGATATTGTTATTCTTGTGGAAACAAAAATTAAATCATCTCGGGTTCGTATTCAAAAGAATTTAATATGGCCCGAGGCAGAACTTTTTACCAATGATTCTTGCGACACTTGTGATAGAATATGGGTCTTATGGCATTCCAACTCTGTTAGTGCTTGGTTTATTTCTGCTATTGAACAATTCATCTATCTTAAGGCAAAGGACAAAAAGAATGACTGTCAATTCTATATTACTGGTATATATGCTTCAAACAGTATGCATAAAAGAAATGCTCTATGGATTGATCTAACTAACATTGTAATGACTGTCTTACAGTGCCTTGGGTTGTTCTTGGTGACTTTAATACTATTCGGTACACAAATGAAAAAGTGAGGGGTAAACCACTTTCAGAAAGCTAGATTCAGAATTTTAATGATTATATAGATACTGCTGCATTGATTGATATGAAATCTGTAGCGAATTCGCTTTCATGGAGTAATCAAGGTGCTGCCCACAGGAAAATAATGGCTCGACTTGACAGGTGTCTGATTAATCAAGTATGGCTAACAGTTTACCGTGATTCACTTCTGAAGTATGGTGTTCAGTTATTCTCTGATCACTCTTCAATGTATATACACACAGACAAAGCAACACCCAGACTGTCACGGACAAAATTGTAAACGGCTTGTTCGGTGTAATGCTTGCTTGTCCGTGTCCCTTTTGGTCGGTTATAACTTGTAAAGCTTGTAAAGGGCTTGCCAAAGGCTAAATGCCCCATTTGAGTGAGTTTGGCAACCATTGTTGGCTTGTACATACAGTTTGCATCGAGGGAATACTTATACTAGAACTCGGTCTGTAGTGGACCAATGTTATACCTTTGTTGTACAACCGTTCTGAGCTTATGATATCCATGGTTGGAATTTGCATTGGCTATAATGTGTTTGCTAAAAGAGTGGCTTGTGGATCCCGTGTGAAGCGCTTTCTTTGTCCCATCTTCTCTTTCGTAGGTCCTAAGGGATTTGAGGAGATTTCGGGGAGGCTGACCTTTGCGGTGATACGCATTGGTGCCGTACGGCTTAGGCAAAACCAGCAAAGTCCGTGACAGATGGTATCAGAGTGGGACAAGCCCACTTAGAAACACTTAGCATGCAAACGTGGGGGGACCTAGCAAGGCACCACGAGGACAACAAGCTAAGAAGAATTACGTAGCGCACAAAGGTTGGGATGGCTGAGTTCGAGCAGTGGCTCGATGTTGGCACCCAAACTTGACGGTGCTCGAGGCAAGTAGGGTGCTTGACAGAGGATGAGACTCTGTAAGGTGGATTGGGTTGTTCAATGATCGAAAGAGTTGTGCAAAGCTCACAAAGGTGAGGGGAGCTGCAAACTCAAGGAATCCGATACTCATACAAGGGCTTGTATGCGGACGATGGACTGTCCATAGCCATCCCAAGGCGGTCGAAGGTCGACGCCATGGAGCATTGAAACTTTCTCTTCGGCATGTGCAGGATACTTTCGTAAGAGACCAAGCGTGCGATGAGGTTCAACATGTTGCTAGACCACGAGGTGTGCGGTCTGAGTATGTATTGGTGAAGTGTCACAATCTAGCGTGCATTTGCAAAGACAGAATTGGGCACAGTTTGTTTAGCAAAGGCGGAGTAGTCCAAGGGGATGGTGTCCTCCAAAACTTCCAGAGGGAAGGATGCGAAGAGAGAAGTTGCTCCAACGAGGCAAATATCCAGAAGGGATAAGTCCCGGTTCTCTAGAGGGAGAATCATGTGCAATGAATTGCACCAGTTGAGGAGTACCTCAAGACAAAGCTTGATGGATCGAGTGAGCGGTGAGGAGTCATCGCATGATCCCGCAAGTGGCGATGCGTTGGTGGACGCATAGCGAGATCAAGTGGGGGAGCAACCCAAGGCAACACAAAGCTAAAGCACACTTGGATCCGATATGGAGATCGGACTCAATAGAGGGCTGACTCGTGAAATGGTGGACGTGTGAGCTACCATTAACGCAATGCAAATCGAGAAGCGGAGCAACTTGGGGGATAACTTGGTGATGTACCCAAGCCGCATGAAGAGAGTTGGCATAGAAGATAGAACATGGAGCGGAGGCTTGAAGCTTTCCTTAGACAGAGGTCAAGGACATGGACTCTTGTAGAGACAAGAGTAGGATAATGTCGTTCCATGGGTTCTCTATTCTGATGGAACAGACTCATCTTGCATGGTGCCAAAGACGAAGGGAACTTCGAGGCATATGCACCTCATCTCGGTGAAGCATTTGACAAAGGAACTAAGGCGATACAACTTGCAGTGGCGAAGTTGGTATTAGAAGGCCTTGGCATGGGGCAAGAGGATACAGAGGCAGATACTCTTGAAGAATATACCACAGTATTGCTATTCGAGTTGCCATAAGGAAAGTGGTGCGCAGCGGAGATTGTTCTGGTAGGGGTAGAGTCCCAGGACCCAGACAATGGTGCACCAATTTCAGCAAAGTCAGGAGACTTTAGAGGAGCTGCTAGGCGATGGTCTGTCCGAGAGCTAGGCTTCGTCCGAGTGTGACCCAAAAGTGGGTGGACGAAGGTCGATTGCCAAAGGAACGAATAGAATCGAAGGTGGCTAAGGCCCTGCGATGTGTTGGCGAAGTCCATACATGGAGATATCGCAGTTCGAGTTTATACCACAGGGATCAGAATGCAAGGAGATGTCACCAGGAGGCGACATGATGCAGGAGATCATGGTGGAATGGTTCGTGACAAGGCGACACACGCAGTTTGTCCCGTGAGGGACATGGTCATCTGGAAGTATGACCGGGAGCGTAACTGGGAGCTCCACTTCAGTGAATAACACGACGGCAAGAAGAGCTATGGATTCAAGCAGTGAATGCCATGGTACCACAGAGGCGGGTCTTCTGTGCATGCACCGAATGTTGCATTGAATGGAAGCCTTGGACATCAGCTTATAGGGTCTATGCACTATTAAGGAAGAAGCTCAGATGCAAGTACCAGGGAGTCCCATGTGGGGACTGGATCATACAGAGGTATGATCGGAGCAGTTGAAGAGTGAAACTGCTTCAGAGCTCACATTCACTTAAGGGAGCTCGGCAAGTCAGAGGACAAGGCCAAGTAAGCGAACATTGCAGCCAATGAAGCTAAGGAGAACAGAAATGGTGCAAGTCCTACAACATAAATGGCGGTGGCCATACATGGGAGTTGTAGTCTGTCTTTCCAACGATCAAGTGGAACTGCTCAGAGAACACAGAGGTGTCGAAGCAGGTGGTCGAAATAGGGCGAGAAAGTAATGACGAGTCCAAGAGGGACTCAGCTACCTAAGAGCAATCATCAGTTAGATTGAAGGTGGACTCAAAGGAGTGCCACAATACCGCAGAGGCGGATCTACCGATCATGAAGAAGGGACGCAGATGCGAGACAACGAATAGTAGTGCCATCGACATTACAGTGCCATGGTACCGCAGAGGCGGGACTTCCGGGGAGTCATCAATCCCTTGCTCTCATAGAGGGAAAGCACCTAGTCGTGATATGGGCTGTTGAGGAGGAGAATGCTTTGGCAAACTCCATGTACCAAGACAAGGCTGAAGGGCAGAAGCCAGAGAACTTCATAAGACCAATGTCAACAGACTTTCCATCAAGATAGCCGTGAGTGAAGGATTTCGGGTCGATGCAAGAGTGCATGACCAAGGATCGGAGCAGGCAGTACGCGGTGCTGTACCTTTGCTACTCAGAGGAGTCGGCGACAGAAATGATGGAGAAGGCGATACAATCCTAAAGACGACCAGATCTATTGGAGACTTACTCCAAGTTGGAGTGATAACTTCTTGCATTCCAGAAGTTCAATGGCAATGAGAAGGTGAATCATAGTAGCTGACTCAGCGCAAGGATTGCAAACACTTTAAGTGCTTCGGAAGTGTGAGCTAAGAGCAGGCGAAGTCTAGTAACCAGCTCGACGTACGAAGTACAACCTCGAGAAGGCGGGCGAAGTCAAGTAACCTTTGCCTTCTCAATTCCCAAGAGAATAGGCGAAACCGAGTACCCCAGCTCTCTTAGTTATCCAGCAGAGGAGCTCTGCACAGATTTGAAGACCCTTCAAAGACAACTAAGTGGAAGAAGATTCGATGGGCAAATTTTACAGAAGAAGGACCTGAAAACTTCAAAGGTTGCGAGGCGATGCTCGTTAAAGCTCCAACAAGCATCTATCCAGTTCAAGAGACAAGAAGAATTTGAAGACTGGCGTATATCAATGATGGTCTTTTTCCTTCATCAGATGAATCCGCAAGAACCAGTAAGGATAAGCACAACTCTACCAACCCCACACCAAAGTCAGAGTCATTGGCGAGTTGAAGCAGCATGGCGGATTAAAGTTCGACGACTCAATAACAACAAGCGGAGAACAAATGGGAGCCAAAGGGTGCATCATAGTAGGAGCAGAAGATCGAAGATCCAATAAAGAAAAGAAGTTCCAGCGTCAGTAAAGGCTTCGACGAGGACGTCGAAGGAATAAGTGGGGGAGAATGTCACGGACAAAATTGTAAACGGCTTGTTCGGTGTAATGCTTGCTTGTCCGTGTCCCTTTTGGTCGGTTATAACTTGTAAGCTTGTAAAGGGCTTGCCAAAGGCTAAATGCCCCATTTGAGTGAGTTTGGCAGTCATTGTTGGCTTGTACATACAGTTTGCGTCGAGGGAATACTTATACTAGAACTCGGTCCGTAGTGGACCAATGTTATACCTTTGTTGTGCAACCGTTCTGAACTTGTGATATCCATGGTTGGAATTTGCATTGGCTATAATGTGTTTGCTAAAAGAGTGGCTTGCGGATCCCGTGTAAAACGCTTTCTCTGTCCCGTCTTCTCTTTCGTAGGTCCTAAGGGATTTTAGGAGATTTCGGGGAAGCTGACCTTTGCGGTGATACGCATTGGTGCCGCACGGCTTAGGCAAAACCAGCAAAGTCCGTGATAAGACGTAAGAAACCATTTAGATTCTTTAACATGTGGAGTACTCATCCTCAGTTCCTCGAGATTACCAGATCAGCTTGGAATGTTACTATGCTTGGTTCTCCTTTGTACATTTTATGTCAGAAGCTAAAAGTATGTAAAGCAGTACTTAAGGAGTAGAATATAAACACCTTTGGCAATATTACCACCCGGGTCCAGTCAAGCAAAAAGGAGCTAATGGCAGTGCAACATGAGCTGCATCTTCAACCCCTTGATGAGAATCTTATTTGCAAAGAGACAAATGCCAGGTATCAATTCATGTAAGCCTTAAAGAAGGAGGAAAGTTTTGTAAAACAGAAGTCTCGATAGTACTGGCTTACTCTAGGGGATTCCAACACTAAGTTTTTCTATGCTGCCATTGCTACAAGAAGGGCCATTAACTACATCAGGAAATGTAAAGATAAAGACGATAATCTTATTGAGAATTTGGATGAGGCTAAAGCATACACTGAACAATTTTTTTATTCTCTACTTAATCAAAAGGAGCAGCCTAATAATATTCATATTGAGCCTACTAGAAAGCTTGATTCGAATGCTATCGTGATCCTCAATGCACTAATTATAGATGAAGAAATTGTAAGAGTTGTCTTTAAGTCACCGAAGCACAAAAGCCCTGGTCCAGATGGATTTCCAGTTGAATTTTATCAAAGTGCATAGCCTATCATTGGTAATGACATGATTAAAGCTTGTCAACATATTTACTCTTCAGGTCATATTCTTAAAGAGATAAATTGTACCTTTATTTCTTTAGTTCCGAAGAATGCAGGGGTTGATTCACTAAAGCACTACAGGCCCATTTCATTATGTAACTTTATTTATAAGATCGTATTCAAGTTGCTTGCAGATCGAATGCAAAAGATTAAGCACAAGATCATTAATCTTGCTCAGGCTACTTTCATTAAAGGGAGATGTATACATTATAATGTTCTTCTTGCTAATGACTTGGTCAAGATTCTACACTCCAAATCAAGAGGGATAAAAATCTGTTTTAAGGTTGACTTATGAAAAGCATTTGATTTAGTTAATAGACACTTTAACTACAAGATGCTCCTCAGTATAAACTTCCCTCAACAATGGGTTCAATGTTGTTTGGAAACTCTAAAATTTTTGATTCTCTTTAATGGTTCACCTATTGGTTTTTTCAAGAGCATGAATGGCATTCGACAAGGAGATCCACTTTCTCTATATCTTTTCATAATTGTAATGGAAAGACTCAGCTGTATGTTGGAAGAGGCAGTATTTGATAGCAGCATTAAGGTACCCCATGCTGGTTCTATTCATATATCCCACATAACATTTGCAGATGATCTTATTATATTTCTTTGCAATGACTCTACTTCAGTAAGGAATTTGGCTACTATTCTGAAAGATTTTGGTTTGGTTTCTGGTCTTCAGCTAAATCATGCAAAAAGTAAAGTCTATATGGGTCCTTATATTGAAGATAAAGACTTTATTATACAAACTTTGGGAGTTAGCGAGGGCAGTCTGCTAGTTCCTTATCTGGGTCTCCCACTCATATCCACTAGCATTCACAAAACCCACTATTAGCCTATCCTATAAAAAATAAAGAATAGAATTTTCTCTTGGAAAACTAGACTTCTTTCCAAAGCAGGACGACTTGAACTCATCTAATCTATGTTGTTCTCTTATTCTATTTATTAGTCTAATGCATTTCTTCTGCCTGTTGGACTTCTTAAGGATATTGAAAGACTATTCAAGAACTTCTTCTGGAATGGCATAGATAGTAAGCCAATGCATATGGTAAATTGGGATATTATATATATAGACCGAAAGATGAAGGTGGGCTGAATCTGAGAAAATTAAGAGATTGGAATAAAGCTTGTTTGGTACAGAAATTATAGGATCTGTTGCAAAACAAATCCATATGGTCACAATGGGTTATTGCTAGGTACCTATCCATGAAATCAATTTGGGAAGTTCCAGTAAAAACATATCATTCTGTTGCTTGGAAAAGAATTTTGAAGGCAAAGAATTGGCTAATCAAACACATTTCTTATGCAATCTCTTCTGGGACCAAAATTAATATGTGGTATGATCCTTAGGTGAATGGGAAAAATATATTCTAATTATATGGTGATAGAGTACGAAGAGATCTTGGGGCCCCTAAAGATTGGAAGCTTTCTGAGTTCATTGCTAATGGCATCTGGTGTCTTCCTAATCCTATTTCTCCTGATATACTATCACTTTGGCCGACTATTACAACTCTTCCAATCAGAAATAACTCTTCCGATATGCTTATTTGGCTTCATAACAATGGTAAATTTAGTGCTACATCTATATGGAATCAAATCAAACAAAGAAATAACAAGTGAATCCCAAGCAGTTGGACATGGGATAGATCGGACTCACAGAGACATTCCTTATGCACATGGCAGGCCCTTCTTGCCAAACTACCTACAATAGACAATATGAAGCGAAGAGGTATTTATCTTGTTAACCGATACTCTCTTTGCATGCAATAGGAAGAAAGTATTGATCATCTTTATTTTATTTACAACTACACTAATTGGGTATGGAAGGAGATTCTAAAGAGATTTCAACTAAATAGGCTACCAATGCAAAACTTGCATCAAGAATTAGAATAGCTTCAACAAAGTTTCTCAAGAAAATGGTTTTTTATACAACTGGTAAATGTTACTTTCATATGTGTTATTTGGTGGATTTGGAGGGAGAGGTGTGGCAGAATCTTTGAGGGCAACAACACACACAATGCTCACCTTTTGCTCGAGATTCTTAGCGATTCAAGATCATGTATAGAGCAGGATCTAGAAATGAAGCATTTAACAAGTAGAGAAAAAGAAATCCTTATCAGATTCAATTTTACTATTCGTTAATGCTTTCTAGAATGAGATTGCTGTATTGTGTGATTCTATGCTTCAATAATGTGATGTATTCACAGGTCGTCTAGGAATGATTAGCTATTGCATTTTGCTATTTGTTACCTATAGTAAAGCGTCATAGTCTACAACATGTGTAGTCATGACTACTTTTCTGTTTGACTACTCTTGGAGATGAATCTAGTAGAGTGAGACCATTCTACCTTTCTAAGGTGTGGTGCATTCTCCTAAACTGCTCTAAGAGATCTCAGGCTTTAGTCTATGGCTTGTGTAGACAAAGCTGTTTTGTACAAACTTCATACTAAATCCAATTACATTTACTTATCAAAAAAAAAAGTATGAGTCATACTCCAAGACAATTTTAGATCTAGCCAACTCAAACCCAAGCTCAAAGCCTAAGTTCGGTCAGCTCAAAGTCTCAACTCAGCTCAACCACGTTCGACTCTGATTGATAGTGCAACCTTAATTAAGAGTCTTCCTCACCATATCAATTAAAGGGAGGTGTGGCAGCCCTAAACACAGTAGCATAGAGAGAGCCAATAGCAGCTTAAAGAGAGAGAAGCTGGCCCTAGTGTCACGAACGGTCGTCGCACATCGCAGCAACTTCGTTCAACATTCCGTTCGTCGCTTGCCCATGCTTGTACATATCCTTGGCAGCCTGTTTTGCCATGTTTTGGTGTATTTTTCCTTGTAAAAATGTACGAAATAGCAGCTGCAGCGCTGAAACGATCGCTTCATTGCATCGCCGAAAACCCAAAAATAGCCCGTTTTGTGTGCCACGGGCTGATTTCTGCAGCCCGTGGCCACGAAAATTTTGTCGACCATCTCAAGCACCTGGAACCCCGGGTGGCACATGGCTGGATGGGTCTTCAGTATAGTGTCGGGCGTTGAACACTTTCACAAGTTTGCACGTCAACTTAATGGAAACTTGCCTTCGCGCCCGGCACTTGGGGAGTAGTTGTTTGCGGACTTGCAGCTGCTCATTCACCCTTCTAAAGTCCTCATTTTCCTCCTCTCTTTCTCTGCTTTCATGCACTCCAAGTGCTCGCTCAATTGCTTGTAAACTTCCCTCTTCGCGAGACGTCGGGACTTGTCCGCCGCTCGTTCCAACAACTAATCAACTTCTCTTTTTACAGGTCCTACGGGACCTACACGAGGTTGCAGCTCGGCTGACCCTTTGCGGACGCGTATGTCGCAAGGGTGCCTCAAGACTTGGGCAATTCCAGCTAAGTCCGATCGAAGTGGGCGCAAGGGTGCTTCTCGACTTAGACATCTCGAGCTAAGTCCGTGTTTGCCGCACGGGGTGCCTCACCACTTAGGCAATTCTAGCTAAGTGCGTGACATTGTGGTATCAGAGCAGGCAAGCAATCTGAGCAAGCAGCGAAGAAACTTCGCAATCTCGCTATGGCGAAACAATGTGATGAGTCGAGCAAAATGGGGCAAGCCGGAATGTTGCCCTAAGCAGCTGCAGGCGGGCTACATGTGCAAACTCGCTCTCTCGCTGCGGGAGCCACTCATGAGGAGCGGGGCAGCGAGCATGATGAGCGAGAAGTGGGCTGCTCACCACGAGCAGAGGAGGCGTAATCTAGAGCGCCAACAGGAAGAAAGAGCCACAGGGAGAGGATCACAGCGGCGGAAACCCGCTTGGATGTTCTTGAAGCGAGCTTGGACGAACTCTACTAAGGCCAAAGTAGGCTTCTTGGCGTAGAGAGCTCGCAAGAAGAAGCTGAATCCCGGATCAACAAGGTTGAAGCCTTAGTCGATCGACTGACAGATGACACAAAGGACTCCGTGCAACATTTGCAAGAGATGGTGACGGAACTCACTTCCAGAGTTGCAATGCTCACAAGGGCGTTGAATGCGGGGGGAGGCAACACCCGCGTTGCGCCGACACAAAGCTTCAGGGTGCCTGACCCACATTGTTATGGGGGTGCTAGAGATGCAAAGGAGCTCGAGAATTTTCTGTTTGATATGGAACAGTACTTCCGAGCTACGAGGCCAGACTCTGAGGACACCAAAGTTTCGATAGCGACTATGTATCTGAACGGAGATGCAAAGCTTTGGTGGAGAACCCGTTGGGAAGAGATTCAGCAAGGTCGGTGCCGAGTGGACACATGGGACGACTTGAAGCGTGAGTTGAGAACTCAATTCCTACCCGAGAACACTGAGTTCATCGCAAGGAGGAAGTTGAAATAACTCCAAATGACTTCCATTCGGGACTATGTGAAGCAATTTTTTACACTAATGTTGGACATTCAAGATATGTCTGAAAAAGATAAGCTGTTCAGCTTTCTTGATGACCTGAAGCCATGGGCTCAATAAGAACTTCATCGATGGAATGTCACTGATTTGGTCGGAGCAATTGCAGCCGCAGAAAGGCTTACCGACTTTGCTTCTTCAGAGGACCCAAGGAAGAAGAAGCAGTCCACAGGAAATCACCAACCAAGGCACCCTCCTGGGAAGGAACCTAGGGGTGAGCAAAGGAAGAAGAGTTTCCATAAGGGGCCGAACTCAAACAGCAGGGCCTCAAAACCTAGGAGATGTTTCTTGTGCGGAGGACCACACAGTGTATGGGAGTGTCCGCAAAAACAGGCACTCAATGCCTTGTCGGCTTCCATCAAACCCCCTAAGCCAAACAAGGGCAAGGTAGTTGCCCTCAGTTCGAGTAGCTCCGAGTCGGGTAGCGATGATGAGAAGTCGCAAGGACCCTGAATGGGTGCAATGCGTTTGTTGAATGCATTGCGGGGTCAAGTGGGGGAGAATATGAAGCTGAAGCAATAGAAAGCAGGAAATAGTGGGCTAATGTATGTGAACATCAGACTCAACAGCCAAACCACCCGTGCAATGGTGGACACGGGTGCTACCCATAACTTCATTGCCGACCGAGAAGCAAAGCGACTTGGACTAATCTTGGAGAAGAACCCAAGTTGAATGAACGCGGTTAACTCGGAGGCTAAGCGAATCTCTGGGCTAGCAAAGGGAGTCTCCATCAAGATCGGATTGCGGAGCGGGCGCACAAACATGATGGCGGTGCCATTGGATGACTTCCAAGTGATTCTTGGAATGGAGTTCATGCATGCAACAAAGTTGGTGCCAATGCCGTTCCTAGACTCCATATGTCTAATGAGAGGTGACAACCCCTGTGTGGTTTCTGTCACTCGAAGAGGAACCCAGGATCCCCAGCAACTATCGGCATTATAACTGAAGAAGGGTGTACGCAAAGGAGAGTTAACCTTTGTGGCTGCGATGAAGCTAGAAACACTCGATGGGGAGGCCCGTAAAGAACCTGCTACGGTGGCAAATGTCCTGAAGGAGTTCGAAGATGTTATGCCACTTGAGTTGCCGAAAACTCTACCACCACGTAGAGGCGTGGATCATCTTATTGAGCTGGAGCCAGAAGTGAAGCCTCCAGCGAGACCACCATACCGCATGCCCCCTCCTGAGTTGGCAGAGCTCAGAAAGCAGTTAGATGAGCTACTAAGTGGTGGTCTCATTCGTAGTTCCAAAGCACCATTCGGAGCTCCAGTTCTCTTCCAGAAGAAACAAGATGGGAGTCTCCGACTATGCGTCGATTATCGAGCCCTTAACAAGGTGACTGTGAAGAACAAATATCCCATCCCTCTCATTGCGGACTTGTTCGACCAACTGGGCAAAGCAAAGTATTTCTCAAAACTCGACCTTCGGTCGGAGTATTGGCAGCAGCGTATTCTTTGAAGGTGATGAAGCGAAGACTACTGTGTGACCAGGTATGGAGCGTTTGAGTTCTTGGTGATGCCTTTCGGCTTAACCAACGCTCCAGCCACATTCTGCACTCTTATGAACCAGCTATTCAAGGAGTATCTGGACAAGTTTGTGGTTGTCTACTTGGACGATATCGTCGTCTACAGCCGAACACTTGAGGAGCATATTGAACACCTCCGAACAATCTTCAAAGTTCTCAGGGAGAATTCTTTGTTCGTAAAAAGAGAGAAGTGCTACTTTGCTCAGAAAGAGATCTTATTCTTGGGGCATCGGATCGGCGACGGTTCCATTCAGATGGATAAAGCAAAGGTGCAAGCAGTTGTGGACTGGCAAACTCCAAGGAAGGTGCCTGAATTGAGATCCTTCCTTGGGTTTGTGAACTACTATAGACGCTTCATACTGGGGTATTCGAAGCGCGCAACTCCACTAATAGAGTTGTTGAAGAAAGAGCAGCCTTGGAGATGGTCCGACAAATGTGAAGCGGCATTCCAAAACCTAAAGGCTACCATTTTGGAAGAACTAGTGCTCAAATTGCCAGACTATGGGAAGCCCTTCGAAGTCCATACAGATGCTTCAGACTTCTCTATTGGGGGAGTACTCATGTAGGAGGGCCATCCGGTGGCCTATGAAAGCCGTAAGCTCAACGAGACTGAGCGACGGTATCCCGTGCATGAGAAGGAGATGACAGCGGTGATCCACTGCTTACGAGTGTGGCGACACTACCTTCTCGGATCATGATTTGTACTGAGGACAGACAACATCGCTTTGAGTTACTTCCAGACTCGAAGGAAACTCTCCCCAAAGCAGGCACCATGGCAGGACTTCCTGGCGGAATTTGACATGGCAATGGAGTACAAACTCGGAAGAGCAAATGTCGTAGCTGATGCCTTGAGTCGAAAAGTGGAGGCCGTGAATGCTATGCAACTAGAGGGCAGAGGCCAAACAAGTCAGTTGCAATCCAACTTCCTTTCCCGAATCAAGGATGGACTGTACAGTGATCCCCAAGCAGTAACCTTGATGCAATTGATCCAAGAAGGCAAGACACGACGATTTTGGGTCCAGGAGGGACTCGTCTACACTAAAGGGAATAGAGTTTATGTTCCTTGGGTGGATAATCTGAGGCGTGAGCTTTTGAAGGAGTGTCATGATTCCCTTTGGGCAGGACATCCAGGTATTCATCGAACATTAGCTCTCATGGAGAGGGCCTTCTATTGGCCAAAGATGGGGACAGATGTGGAGGAATATGTTCGGATGTGCCTAACTTGTCAACAAGACAAAGTGGAGCAACGGAAGTCGGTGGGACTTTTAGAGCCGTTGCCTGTACCAGAAAGGCCGTGGGAGAGTATTTCTCTGGACTTTATATCTAGCTTGCCGGCGGTAGGGGGACTCGGATCGATACTTGTGGTGATCGATCGATTTTCGAAGTATGCAACTTTCATTGCCGCACCCCTACACTGTTCAGCAGAGGAAGAGGTGAAGCTAATGATGAAGAATGTGGTGAAGTATTGGGGAGTCCCGCATAATATTATAAGTGATCGAGATGCTCGGTTTCTGGGACGATTCTGGACCGAGTTGTTCAAATTGTTGGGGTTGAAGCTACACTTCTCCACAAGCCTCCACCCCCAGACGGATGGCCAAACTGAGAGAATAAACTCGCTCCTAGAGCAATATCTTCGGCACTACATGAGTGCCAACCAACGAGATTAGGTGAAGTTGTTGGACATAGCCCAATTCTCCTACAACCTGCAGCGGAGCTCTGCATCCAACAAGAGCCCCTTTGAGATCATCACTGGACAACAGTCGTCGACTCCTTACACTTTGGCTATTGGATACACAGGGAGTAGTCCGTCCGTATATCACTTGGCTAAAGAATGGCATCGAAATGCAGATATTGCGCGGGCCTACTTGGAGAAGGCGGCCAGAAAGATGAAGAAGTGGGCAGACTTGGGAAGGCGACCCCAGGAATACAAAGTCGGCGATTTGGTGTTGGTGAAGCTCCAACCAGCATTACTCCAATTCTTTAGAAACAAGGTGCATAAAGGATTGGTGCGCAAGTATGATGGCCCCTTCCCAATTATCAGTAGGGTGGGCAACGTTTCCTACAAGTTGCAATTGCCGGCGTGGCTCAAGATTCATAATGTTTTCCATGCCAGCAACTTGAAAGCCTACCACTCCGATCCGCAAGATGCTTCTCGAGGCATTTCAACTCGTCAACCTCCCACCAGAGCTTCCTACGAGAAGCGAGTTGAAACCATTTTAGCAAATCGTAGGACAAGGCTACCCAATGGAGCTGAACAGATTGAATACTTGGTGAAGTGGCGAAAACTTCCTAAAACCGAAGCCAGTTGGGAGCCAGAAGACACCCTTCGACATGAAGAAGCAACTATCAAAGCCTACCAAAGAACATCACGAACGGTCGTCGCACACTCGCAGCAACTTCGTTCAACGTTCCGTTTGTCGCTTGCCCATGCTTGTACATATCCTTGGAAGCCTATTTTGCCATGTTTTGGTGTGTTTTTCCTTGTAAAAATGTACGAAACAAAGAAACTGCAACACTACTGAAACGATCGCTCATTGCATCGCCCGAGAAACCCAAAAACAGCCCGTTTTGCGTGTGCCACGGGCTGATTTTACGCCCCGCGCCACGAAAATTTTGTCAGCCATCTCAGCACCCTAGAACCCCCCGGGTGGCACATGGCTGGATGGGTCTTCAGTATAGTGTCGGGCGTTGAACACTTTCACAAGTTTGCACGTCAACTTGACGGAAACTTGCCTTCGTGTCCGACAATTGGGGAGTAGTTGTTTGTGAACTTGCAGTTGCTCATTTACCCTTCTAAAGTCCTCATTTTCCTCCTCTCTTTCTCTGCTTTCATGCACTCCAAGTGCTCGCTCAATTGCTTGTAAAACTTTCCTCTTCGCGAGACGTCGGGACTTATCCGCCGCTCGTTCCAACAACTAATCAACTTCTCTTTTTACAGGTCCTACGGGACCTGCACGAGGTTGCAGCTCGGCTGACCCTTTGCGGACACGTATGTCGCAAGAGCGCCTCAAGACTTAGGCAATTCCAGCTAAGTCCGATCGAAGTGGGCGCAAGGGTGCTTCTCGACTTAGACATCTCGAGCTAAGTCCGTGTTTGCTGCACGGGGTGCTTCACCACTTAGGTAATTCTAGCTAAGTGCGTGACACTAGGGAGAGGAAGGCAAAAAGAGGGTGGTGGCAGCAAGTTGCAGCCTCAAGAAGTCAGAGCTTGTGCTCAAGAAGTTCGAGCTTGCTCACGAAGTCCTTTCATATTTTTGTGCTTAGGTAGATCTTTTCGAGAAGAAATCTATATCATTTTCTCTATGTTCTCTCTTCTTTCAGTGCCTCTATCAAGCCTTCTCACAAAGTGTTAAATCCATCCTGAGGAAGGATCAAAATCACCAAATCTTTCCCAAACGGATCAGATGGTATCAGAGCTTTCAACCGTCAAGGTTACCAGTGAGAGTCTTCATGAATATCTGTATGCCACTATAGATATGGAGGACGAGGTGAAGGGTGGACTCCTTTTGTATGTTGTAATCTAAGAAGCATGGACACTACTTTTGGTAGACATGTTCGTGTCCGACACGTGTTGGACACACAAACACATGTCAGACACTCACATGCAACACTACATTCGCATGGGCCTCACGTGAGGGTCATATGCTTCGTAAGAAAAGAAATTTGGAGATCATTGCAAGGAAACATATATCAATTCTATCTAGAGATTGTTAGATATTATTTGAAGTATTCAATCTTTATTTTTAGATATTTAAATTTAGATTATTTTAATTGTTTTAAGTTGTATAATGATATTTATTTGTTCAAATTCCTAAGTTTATAAAATTTAAGTATAAATACTATAAAAATCATATTGATCGAATATTATATATATTTTAGAAAATACACGTGTCCTCACCATATCCCTATCCTAGTTTTTCTAAAAATGGCGTGTCGTCGTGTGTCTATGTTCATGCTTCTTAAGTTGTAGTCGATGAATGTGCCTCTGTCCGTGGGTTGCTTGCCTATGAAGATAAGCCTTTGCTGGTCAAAGGGATGCTTTCCTTGTCTTGGATCTTAGCCTTAACATTGTTAATGGTGTCAGAGCTCTCCACCTCTAGTGTAATGGAGGTTACCATCAGACAAGGATATAAAGATTCATAGAAGAACTACAACCGTTGGAGTTTTAACATCGATTGCTGATGAAAAGAGACGAGGGCAAGATGGGGGAAAGTACTCCAATAGTATCGTTGGACCTTACTAACTAAATCGCAGTGCTCTCACAAAAATGGAGGACATGCTGTATTGGAACCGATGCTAAGCTAACATTCTCACAAAAGACGAAAGAGGCAAGCGCATTGCAGAAAAGGAGGAGTCATCACCGTGATGATGATGCTATAGAACCGATGGTGAACACAAGGTTCCGACCTTTCCAAGTCGAGGCGCGAATTGACATCCCTTCCTATGATGGCTCCATCAACGCAAAGATGTTACATGTGTGGCTTGATCAACTCGACACTTATTTTACCCTATGTGGGTACAATAACGAAGACAGTCACGCTTATGTACTCAAGTTGACCGACCATGCTCTATCATGGTGGAATACCTACCTGCTAGCTTATGTTGATGAAGAGATGTTATGGAGACAATTTAAAAGACTCATTTGATAAGAATTCTACCCAAGGGTCTATTTCAAAAATCGATGAAAATGATGGCATACCTTATGCCACGGCCGAGAGCAATCAGTGTATGACTACACCGAGTTTCAGTGACAAGCTGTGACACTCGTAATCTCCCTTGACGACCACTTGATGGTGATGAAGTGTACTGCTGATTTGCACACCCAAATCAACACCAAATTGAGCCTCTTCAAGTTTCACAACATCTGGAGCACTAGCGGGACAACCATGGTGATTGAAAGGAAGTGTAGAACCCACAGCAAGAGGATTGCATAAAGGCCAAAGAGGTCCACTCGAAGGCCAAGAAAAGCTCCAGGAACAATAAAAATCCATTTTCCACAAAGAAAAGTAACCTCTTTTGTGATCATTATAAAATTGTTAAATACATAAAGAGAAGTGTCAAAAGGTTCACCCAGATTTTTCCCAAAAAAGTGGAAGAAGCAAGATCAAAGTTAGCTAACAACTATGATCGTCAATACTAAACTTGCATCAGTTGACTATACTCAATGATGGCGAGGCCAAAGGTTATAGACTTGAGTCTGACCTTAAGTCTAGAGGTTCGAGAAGAGCTCTTCATGAGTTTGAACCCAATCATCGACTCTTTCATTGACATCGATAGTCAAAAGAACTTCATCTCGGCAAGCTTGGTCTAGAAGCCTGGCCCACAAACCACACTTCATTCAAACCCTCTCTATTGTGTTGGATCCACAAAGATGTGGAGATGAGAATAGATTGATAGTGCAAGTTTTGCTTCGCCATCACTAGCAAATACATCAATAAGATATTGTGTAAAGTGGTGTCCCTTGACATATACCATGTAATCATTGGAAGTTCATACCTTTGAGACTGAGATGTCATCTACTATCATTGGCCCTAGCAATATAAGTTCCAAAAGGATTGTAAAAGGTTCATCGTCAAACAAGAAAAGAGCGAACATGTTGTTGATCTCATGATAGTTGGTCAAAGCAAAAAGGATATTGAATGCATGCCAAAAATTTATGCTAATGCTCATCTGATCAGTTGAGATGGGAATGCAAGCCTTAGTCTTATCAGCACCATGCAAGAAAAAGGATGATGGAAAGTTGGACTCATCAATGGATATCTGAACCTCTTCATCGAAAATAGTAGACTACCCCCATGGCAAGCAGTAGAGCATAAAACACAGCTCATTTTCGATGCACCACTGCCAATCTTAGCATGTACTATATTTCAATTTGGAGAATGTCAAAATCCGATGACAAGTGGTTGAGCTAATCAAGAGCAAGTCAGCAAACCGACTTGTTCCCCTTGCAGATCATTAATGGTGATGGTGCTGAAAAAAGATAGATAATGATGCATGTGCATTAACTACCAGCGAAGAATTGGTATCCCCTACCTTAGATATAGGACTTACTGGACTATCTCCAACATGCCATTATCTTAACCAAACTATATATCAAGTTGGGTTATCATCAAGTCTGAATTCGAGAAGAAGACACATGGAAAACAGGCTTCAAAATGCATCAATGGTTGTTCGAGTGACTGGTCATGCAATTCAGACTTTGCAACACCCCTGCCACGTTCATGCAGTTGATGGATGACGTGTTATGTCCACACATTGGTGACTTTGTCATCATCTACCTCATCGACATCCTTATCTATAGTCGATCGAGGGAAGAACGTATTGAGCATATATAGAAGGTGGTCGACCTTTCAAAGAAATATCAACTATGGCTCAACCTAAAGAAGTGCGAGTTTGAGAAAGAAAACCTCCTTTACCTTGGCTTTGTCATAGGTGGAAGAAAGATCCAGATTGACCAGGACAAAGTCAAGGTGATCTACAACTGGCCGAGTTTAACGACAGCCATGGAGGTTCGAAGCTTCATGGGGGCATGCTAATATCTCCGGAAGTTCATCCGAAACTTCTTCGTCCTTGCTGCACTACTATACTCCCTCATCAAGGCAAGTTAAAACTTAAGAGTGGATGACAAATGACAACGATATTCTCCTCTTTCTCAAGAGTAGATTGTGTTAGATAATGTGGCCATATTTAATTAGATAAGATATATTAAAGATATGATTGGATTCTGATTATGGTTATTGGCTAATAGAAAGGAAGTCCAATCAAAGTGGGATTCTTTAGAAGAGGCCCTTGATGGGAGGAAATCTTCTAATATCTTATCCTAGACCCTCTGCTCTCGCCTATAAATAGACAGGACCTCAGGGGACTTAGTGTGTCGTGTCGTGTCATGTGTTAGAAGCAACACAGAAGCATCTAAGAGTTGCGTAAAGATTAGCAACACAGATGCATCTAAGAGTTGCGTAAAAGAAATATTTCACAGACACCGATTGGGAGAGATTACAGTTTTCCCTCTCAATCTCCCTGAGCCATCAATTACAGTGGTCCTGTGAAAGGATAGGAAGAGAGGAGAAGGAGTCTAGTTCTCCTTGCAGATTGACGGAGGCGTTGGATCTAATAAAGGTATTCAGATCTTTTCTCCTTTCTTTGCGGATGGCATAAAGGTACGCATCGTAAACACAGATCTATTCATGTTTTGATTTCGATCCTAGCATTAAAGTTTTTCCGCAATTATAGAAGCATGATTAAAGTTATTTTATGCTTACAATTGGTATCAGAGCCAGGTTCTTGAAATCAAAATTTTAGATCTGTTGTTTTCTGATTTACGATGTTTGATCCGAATTCTGTCAAATCTGTATTCCTATCGATTTTGGTTTATTGTCGTGGTTTATAAATGCGCTTGTCGGCGATATTAAGGAAACAACGACGATATATCGATCTCATTGCATACTGGCCGTAAGGGCGCGGCGATCGTCATCTGCAGATTAGCGCGACGAGGGTGGCAACCCGTCTTGGGACGCGGCTTCAGCTGACCGGCAAGCAGCGCGAGCATGGCCGCGCAGAGAACAGCCGCCGACTGGCGGCAATCAGCGCGAGCACAAAGCCGCATGAAAGCGCAGCCTTGATCGCGCGGCTTGGCCGTCGCAGCGAGCGGCCTGCCGCCGTGCAAGCCGGCGACCTCGCTGATAAAGCCGCGCCGCCGGCAGCTACCTTGGGCAAAGGCGAGGGCGCAGCGAACCGCCGCAGCCTCGCTTTCGGCAAAGCGAGCGGCAGCCGAACCGCCGCTGCCTCGCTTTCGAGCGGCGAGGCGCAGCGCGAACCGCGCAACCTCGCCTACGCGCAAGGGGCGAAGCGGAAGCGGCCGCCGCCGCCGCTATTTTCGGCGGCGATACATGCTGCGCTAGCGGTGGTGCCGTTGCAAACAACAGCTGCGCATCTTGCTTGGTAATGAAGCGGCGCGGCGTGCAAGCAAGGAAGAAGAAGTTTAGTTAGGGTTTTGCCAAATTACAGTTTTACCCTTGTATTTTATTAATACTTTTAGTATTTTGACAGTTTTGCCCTTCATGAAAATAAAAAAAAATTACAGTTTAACTGTTAATATATTTACTGATTTTGTCCTTATGAAATTGAGATTTTTGATTTATATCCTCAATTATTAAAATTGATCGAAAATAATTAAATTTGATCAAGATTGTATTTTGAATTTGATTTTGATCAAATTTAGAAAGGATTAAAATTTTTGATCAATATTTGATTTTGATCGACTAGTTTAATTGGGCTAATAGTTAACCCAATTATGGGCTTACCCAATTAAACTAGATTGATTGGCATAATAGTTCTTTTATAATTTTCTCATATGAATTATTGATTGTATTTTATAAATAAAATCTAATTATTGTTTTTGGATATTTATTTAGTTATTCATATGTATTTATTTGAAATTGTGAAATGACAGTTATCTTTCACATAAAAGTTTTCATGATTTATGTGTTATCATGATTATGGTTTTTTCTTATACTGATCAATATATATGAATTATTGATTATAAGTTATAAATAATATCCAATTATTGTTCTTGGATATTTGTTTGATTATTCATATGTATATATTTGAAATTGTGAAATGATAGTTAATTTTCACATAAAGGCTTTTCATGATTTATGTGTTATCATGATTATAGTTGTCATATGAATTTTATTTATGCTCATTAATATTCAATAATCATTATGGTTGTTGTATTATTGAATTGTTTAGCATAAATTGAATTAAAGAAATTTAGTGAATATTATTTGTAATTCATCTTCCTAAGTTTTATCGACCATGCATTTGCCAAAGTGGCCTGGGATGATAAGCTTATGATATATGAATTACAATAAAAGTTGTCATTTATAGGATATTTTAGATTGTATTTTATATTTTGGTATTGGTCTTGTAGCCACCAAAGTGACCTAGACCAATAATTTATAAAATACATTATGGAATTGATCCTAAATGATATTAAAGAAATTTGATAAGTATTTGTAATTTATTTTCTTAAGTTTTATCGATCGATCAAGAGTGCCAAAGTAGCTGAGATGATAGACTTATGGGATATAAATTACATTAAAGTCTTATCATCCATAGGATATTTTGTATTTTATATTTTTGTATTGGTCTTGTAGTCACCAAAGTGACCTAGACCAATAATCTATAAAATACATTATGGGATTGGTCCTAAATGACATTAAAGAAAAATAATATTCACAATGGCACACATAATTAGGAGATTTAGATAATCCCAAAGGAGAATCTATTTTGAATAATTATGTGATGGGGTTGGATGATCATTTTGGATATTCTTAACGTTTAGTGTTTTTATACCCAAAGGTATTAACACTATTCCACAAGGATGGTATCAGTCCTCCATAATGATTATATGTGTGAACAATAGATATGTCAATATTAAAAGTAAAATATTGATGATATCAATAGTTCAACATAAAACTCAAAGCATTGATGTTATATTATTACAAAGTGGTACTTCATTCATTGTATTTTTTAAATGTCCCTATATTTTATAGAATAAATGGCTTGAGCATATATAAGTTATATTGAATGAGTGAGACCTTGATCAGATTATTTGAAGGAACACAGACTTATTTACTGAAAGTTCTGTGGAATAAATAATTAAGGTTACTGATCAGGAAAGGTCTGAAAAACTCAAATTAATGATACTTAGACTTCAGTACAGTAGCGCATGAGAATATTTAAGGATCAATATAAATTTTCTGATAAGTCATGAGTTGACACATCAATGAAAGAACTGACTAAAAATGAAAATGTTTGAGAAATTAAAGATTATCTCCTCAATATAATTGACAAAGTTGTAAGCTCAAGACTTAAAATATTTGAGTTCTACTCAAGGAGTGGGTAATAATAAAATAAGGATGAAGTATAAGTCACCTGAGTTTATAATTATTATATAAACTCATAAAAGAATTTCTTCATAATAAAGCGTTACTTATGTAACAATGAAAGTTATATGAAGAAGAATTATAAGATTTGATTTGAAATGAAAAGTTATGTGATTCAAATCAAATATTATAGAAATTATTGGTGGATTAATTTGATGCTTCAATGTATGTTACCAATAATAGAGATTTATTTTAATATTTAAAAGGAAAAGGAATAATCAAAGGAGATTGAAATATTCATCATTACAGGGAATCATCTTAAAGTGAAAGCGATAGTAATTTGTATTTATCGCTTATGCCCAAAGATGATTTATTTGATGAATCTTGAGGATTTATGTTATATTCTTATAATTCTGAGAATCTGGATTCTTTACTTAGAATTATTAGAATATTGTTTCTCCTTTGATAGTTGTGAACTCAATATGATTCAATAAAAGTTAACATTTGGATTCTGTATAATGGTATATCTGAATTAATATGAATCTTGAGTTTACAATGATCCTGTAAGTAAATATTAAAATAAAATAAAAGTTTATAAACTCCTTGAGATTATGCTTACATCTACGAGTCATTCTATATTTTTGTCTCATTAAATAGAGATATTTTATCATCATATAGATAACCTATTGAGATATGATTTTATATATCTAATTCATGTAAAGTCTCAGGCCATTGACACTTTTAAAGTGTGCATAAAAGAGGTCGAGAGACAATTAGATAGAAAAGTTAAAATCATCATATCTGATAGGGGTGATGGATTTTATGGTATTCATGATTTACCAGATGTGTCGTAGCAAAACATAATTGCTGAAAGGTATAATCGTACATTTATAAATATGATTAGGAGCATGATGTATTATTCTTTTATACCCAAATTTATGTGAGAAGAAGCTCTAAGGACAAATATGTATATCTTAAATGAGGTTTCTAGGGAATCTAACTTAAGATATTTACATATTTCGGATTGTTCTGTAGAGATAAGGATCTTCAACTCACATAAAAGAAAATTAAAGTTAATAACTATTTCTGAATATTTTGTTATTTATTCAGAAAAGTTTTAAAAAAGGGTATATGTCTTTTTGCTCTAATCATAGTACGATGATGGTTAAATCTGGTAATATAAGGTTCCTATAAAATAGCGAATCAGTGGGAGCAAAAATCTCGAAATTTAATTTTGGTATAGAGGAGATACATGTTGATACTCCTTTATTATTCGAGAGATTGTTGCTACTCAAATTATTAAATAATTTGATAAAAGTGAACAACAAAGTAACATTATCAAACTCCCACATTATATTGATATCGCTGATAATGGTCTTATAGAATAACCACATTTGACAGCATTGAAAGTTTTTTCAATGGGAAAGGAATCCTGTCATTTATGATTATGTGGTATATCTATAAGAATTATATTTTGATATAGGAATCGAATAGATCCTTATTGTTTTCATAGGTCATGAAAGGTAACGATTCTGAAAAGTAATATGATACAATGTAAGAAGAGTTAAAATCAATAACCAGAATGGTGTTTGATGAATTCGTTGAATTGTCCTATAATTGTAAAAGAGTCTATTATATAAATATGACTCAAAGGACAATGTCGAACGATATAATAGTCAGACTTTTAGTTTTTATATGGTTATCGATTTTAACTCATAAAGAATGTATCAATTATAATGAGACATTTAATTTTTTAAATGAGCTCGTTAAGAATCGTCATGACATTAGTGATTCATTATGAATTTGAGTTATATCATAATGATATGAAAACAAATTTTTGATTAAGGATCTAGTTTTATATGGGTTACTCTGAATGACTCGCAGAGAAAATGAAAGAAATATATAATTTGGTATGCAAATTTAGGAATCTATTTATGATCTTAAACAAGCTTCTAGATAATGATATATAAAGTTTCTTAATATCATTGATTTCTTCATATTTAAGAAAAATACTGTTAATCGGTATTTATATCTGAAGATAAGTGGGAGCAAGTTTATATTGATCATATATGTGGATAATATTTTGCATTGCCAATAGTGACTTGGTTTATTATACTAAATCAAGAAATTATCACTAAGAATTTAAGATGGTTGATATGAATGAGACATCTTATATTATTAGTATTGAGATATTCAGGGATATATCTCAATGATTATTAAGACTGTCTCAGAAAGGATATATTAACCAGGTCTTGAGATGATATACAACTTTGTTCAATAAATCATAAAAGTAAAATTTTAGTCAAAATTGAGTGCTTTAAAATGACTTGAAAAGAATCAGATAAAGGAAATATTCTTTATATATGCGCAGTTGAAAGTCTATGCTCAAGCCTATGTCAGAACAGATATCAGTTTTTGCAGTTAAAATACTGGATAAATATTTGAGTTATCCAGAAGTGAAAAATATTAAAGGACTGCAAAGAAAAGTTATAAGATATCTGGAAGGGACGAAGGATTATATGCTCACATGTATGAAATTATATCAGCTTGAAATGATGATGTTTTTTCAAATGCTGATTTTATAAATTGCCTCAATAATAGGAAGTCCACATTATGGTTAATATCTTTATCTATTAGAGGGGCAATTTATTATATTATTATTAATAATGAAAGTTGATTTTGTGGTATGCTTTGAGGCCACTAATCAAACTTCATAAGCTCATGAAATTTTATCTCAGGACTTGGTGTGGTCGGACTCAATTGCCAAGTCGTTGACGATATTTTGTGACATCGTGAGTAGTTTTCTTCTCTAAGAATGACAAGTACTATTGCATTTCTATGCATTATGGTAGAAAGTACTTGGTGGTTAGAGAAGACGAGTCAGAAAACATCTAATGTCAATTAATTACTTGAGTTCCCTTGTATTGATTCTTTGATCCATTTACTTAGGACTTACTGACCTAAGGTGTTTTGAAAGAACATGTTCTTATGATTGGGTTTGTGAGCAACCCATAAAGGATATGGTGATGCATATTTGAGTGGACACTTTGTAATTGACATTTTACTTACGTACTTAAAGTTATTTGTTTACGCTATCCTGTTCACAATTATGTATGTACATATTATGGTTGAATGTGATAACAGGATTGTCTTACAAGACAAATTTAGAAGGGGTCATTATGGATTTGCATTAGGAAAGGCTAATAGTGTTGTAGTACATAGAAGGAAGTGTGACATTGATGACATACAACCGCTATGACTCGCATTACTAGTCGGACTTAATGTAGTGTTATTATATTCATTGGACTTATTAGCCTGTTTTTAAATTCGCGCGCGTATAAATAGTTTTCAAAATTTCAGAATCCAATTATGCAAAATTGTTTTCAAATAAATTTTGTTTATTTATTTTGATTTTGAATATCTTTTGTATCTTATCAATTAATGGGCCAAGTGGGAGAATGTTAGATAATGTGGCCATATTTAATTAGATAAGATATATTAAAGATATGATTGGATTCTGATTATGGTTATTGGCTAATAGAAAGGAAGTCCAATCAAAGTGGGATTCTTTAGAAGAGGCCCTTGATGGGAGGAAATCTTCTAATATCTTATCCTAGACCCTCTGCTCTCGCCTATAAATAGACAGGACCTCAGGGGACTTAGTGTGTCGTGTCGTGTCATGTGTTAGAAGCAACACAGAAGCATCTAAGAGTTGCGTAAAGATTAGCAACACAGATGCATCTAAGAGTTGCGTAAAAGAAATATTTCACAGACACCGATTGGGAGAGATTACAGTTTTCCCTCTCAATCTCCCTGAGCCATCAATTACAGTGGTCCTGTGAAAGGATAGGAAGAGAGGAGGAGTCTAGTTCTCCTTGCAGATTGACGGAGGCGTTGGATCTAATAAAGGTATTCAGATCTTTTCTCCTTTCTTTGCGGATGGCATAAAGGTACGCATCGTAAACACAGATCTATTCATGTTTTGATTTCGATCCTAGCATTAAAGTTTTTCCGCAATTATAGAAGCATGATTAAAGTTATTTTATGCTTACAGATTGGGGCATGCTAATATCTCCGAAAGTTCATCCGAAACTTCTTTGTCCTTGCTGCACTACTATACTCCCTCATCAAGGCAAGTTAAAACTTAGAGTGGATGACAAATGACAACGATATGCTCCTCTTGCTCAAGAGAAGATTAACGATGCTCTCATCCTAGCCTTGTCGAACTTGCAAAGATCATTTGAGTTCAAGGCAGACATATTCTAATATACGATGGGGGCTGTTTTGAAGTAAGATGGTCAACCGATGACATACCTCTCGAAGATGTTTCAAGTTTCTTAGAAGAACTACCCGATATATGACAACAAATTACTCGTGCTAAACCAAGCCATCAAGCATTAGCATGTGTATCTCCTTGGGAAAGCCAAGAAATTTCTAAAGCATATCCAATGGGTACACGAGGAAGTTAAACAATAGCTTCAATGGGCTCGGTAGAAATATAAGGATTGACATGACTGATGGCGGGTTGAGGATAGGTTCTAAGAAGGTGATTTCGTCAACTATACTTAGGGAACAAACAACTATAAGGAGGAAAGAAACTCAAGCTCATCCAACATTGACCATTTAAAGTCTTCAAGCGAAGTAGAGATAACACTTGCCAGCTCGAGTTGCCTTCATACATGAAGATGCACTTGGCTGTGAACATGGAGACTTGAAAGCGTTCGAGCTATCGATGCTAGATGATGATCCGAGATGCTGCCTTCGCTAGACTTGATGACTGACCAAGTAAAGACTTTGGACGAAGACACCATCATCAAAAAGAAGGTTGCTACCATAATACAAGGCATCAAAATAACTTTCCAAGTAGGTAGTAGAGTACAAAAGTAGAGTTCTGCAAGGTGGTACACAAAGGTAGCCAGTGAAGTAGAGTTTCCCCATTAGGGGAGCTGTAATCAGGGACTATCAAACCCAGTAGAGTTTCTCAACTCAGCTCAATTTGACTGGAAGAAGAGTTCGCCTCAGATTGAGAGTCCAACCTTAACTAGGAATTTTCCCCTTCACCGTTCACATGCAGAAAAGGGGAGGTGTGGCAGCCCTCAAGACAGTAGCATAGAATGAGCCAATAACAACTTGACGAGAGGGCAGTCGACCCTAGAGTAAAGAGGGAAGAAAGAGGGAGGAGCAGCTAGTTGCAGCTTCAAAAAGTCAGAGCTTGCGCTTACGGCGTTCAAGCTATTGCTCAATAAGTCTGACATTTGTTGCCCAGAAAGTACTTTCATAGTTCAATATTTACGTACATCTTTTCAAGAAGAAATCTATACTGTTTTCTCTTTTGTGTTCTCTGTTCTTTCAGTGCCATTATCGAGTCTCCCATAAATCATTAAATCCATCAGGAGAAAGGATGGAAATCACCGAAACCGGATCACACAAAGTCAAAGTAACATATATTAGAAAAGGCAAACCAATAAATCAGGGCGCCTATGATCAAAACCTAATGGGTTCATGCGAAATCTGGGAGGCACTCAGCAAGTGGTCATACATCAGCTGTTAGGTGTTAATCCACAACACATAACGGACATTCTTAGGCGCTGTGAAGAATTGAATGCCCCATCGACTTCTTCCACAATTATCATGAAGTGCGTCGAATAAGATTTTGCCGCAAGAACATAAAAGAACTAGTGTAAAGATCGGTGGTAACTTGCAGGACTATACTTTCCAAAATTCAAATAGTCACATTTTAGAATTGTTAGGGTTAACTGAAGCAGAACAAAATAAAAAGGGAAAGATCGAGTAGATCGTAGAACAATTGGGGTGCACTAAGAGATACCTCCAGGGAGCGTTGCCGCGAGCAGAAGAGGAAATGGTGCGACGGAGCACAACAGCGTCTCTCCATGCCTATATTCTCCTCTTCCATTAGGTCCCTTCCTGCATTGGTCGCCCATCACTCTCAAACGCCCTCTCCTCCTCTGTATTTTAGCGGCGGAAGAAGTGGGAAAAGAAAGACTTCCGTGATAAAGGCCATTGGAAATGGCTTGGAAATGAAGAATGGAGCCAATCATCGCCATTGCCGGCACAGCCTATCGTGCAACCTTTTGGTGTGGAGTTCAGGGGAAGGCTTCGAAGATAACAGAGCTACTAGTGTGCGGACATGGAGATGTGCCTAACGCGGCCTCACGACTATTGGAGAGTGTAAGAAGCGAAACCAATTAAGGACCGGACGCGTGGAAGAAGCGAAACCCAGTGAGCGTGACGAGGACGAATCCTCTCTTGGTCTTGCATCGAATTGATCCTCCCTTTCGGGCCTGACAAAAAAATCTTTCCGACCGGCAACCCGAATCCGAAATCTTATTCCGACCCGACCATGTTTGGATCCCAGTCCTTATCGGATTTGGCCTATGTGGATTGGCTGGACCATGCAACGGAATCAGAGTCCTCGTCAAGTGTACACATATCAGCCAAATCGATGTAAGATCATGATCTACCTTCCATTGCGCCATAAAAATCTTATCAAATATATTGTCCACATCATTTATACAATTTAGTACATTTTGAGACCCTGCAAGTCGATGATCACAGACCATAATATCTAACTTAACATATACTCTTCATCATTTGAAAAACCTCGGGCTTTTCATCATGCAAGCCTAAAATCTTCTTACGAGTTAAGCTCGAACAAAAGAATCAAGAACTGCTCAGCCAATGCAAACAATGAAGGTTTACGTGCACAAAGCACTTGGAGCAAATGCAACAGATGATGTAATATGAGCTTCTCATTGCGATGGATTTTGGTGAAAGTTTGAGTTTGAACATACCCATCTTTGATTTCTTACAAGGATTCAAACCCAAGCTGCAACTTGAAAAATAATGTGGCAAACTCATTAAACATGCCTTTAAAGTTATAGTCTTATTCACTCGAGGTTTGAGGAGTAGCACTAAGCTTACACTTTACTGCCATCCGATCGTACTCAGCTGAAAGCATTATGAAACATTTTTGCGTGCTTCCGACGGTGAAACAGCTCTCGTGTGTAGAACTTGTGGACGATTTCAGCAGCCACTGTGACTCCATTAATGGATTTCAGCGGAAGTTTCGGCGCTTCCTTCTTCCTCTCCAACCCTCCCCTTCCTTCGTCTCCTTGGAAGTCATCCTCCAAGCCCCCGATCCTCCTCAAGCCCCTAAAACACCCTCGGCTCCTGCCCTAACATGGGTTAACATAGGATCTCCGAGATCACTCATAAGAAGATTCTCTCCTCTTCAATCGATATATTATAGAAATAAGAAATAAGTTATGAAAGAAATTAATTTTATTCATTAAGAATATAAATATTTATATAAATTTTGAAAGAGAGATTTTTCTCAATTATACACTCAAATCACTTAATCAGACTAGCTACTCAAATCTATGTTGATCCTCAAATATTAGATTTTTATGTATGTCTCTATCATGATCTTCTATCATGCCCCCAGAAGATTGAGCCTCCGTCAAAGATATCAATCTTGGACTAATATAATTGAAATATCTTACAAAATGAGAGGCTTTGTGAATAAGTCTACTAGTTGATCAAAAGTATATACGTGATAAATATATAGTTGATGTTTGATAACTTGATTTCTAACAAAATGAAAGTCAATAACAATATATTTTATGCATGAGTATAATACTGGATTAGTGTATAGGTAAGTGACACCAACATTATTATAGTTTATTAAAAGAGTGGATTTGGAGGTAATGTCAAGTTTGTATAGTAGATTGGTGACTCGATTGAGTTCTGCAGTGATGGTGATGATGGCTCGATATTCAGATTAATGGTGGATCTTGCAATTATTTTTTATTTCTTGAAACTTTAACTAATTAGATTTTCTCTAAGGAATACAATATAGGCTAAGATAGATATTTTATCATCAATGTAGCTTGCCCTATGACCTGATGAGTATTTATGAAGAAATCCACGATTGAGAGTCCCCTTTAGATAATGCAAAACTTGTTTTACTATAGACCAATGTATAGTAAAGGCCAATGCATAAATTATGATAGGATTAAGGTCCATTTTAGCCTCAATGGCTTTGGTCATGAACCACTTAAGCCCTTATAGTTTACTCCTATCTAAAATAACCATTATATTTTAAAAACATAGCATATAAGTCCCTCCCATCAAATCTGAGTTAACAGATGTTAGAGTTTGCTTTCGTGGCATGTTGACTCATAATAAACTATTAATATAATGATATATATAATTTAAATTTTAAAAAAATTATTTTTGCCCCTATAGTTTTGATCATGGATCACTTAAGTCCTTATGGTTTTGCTCGTCTAAAATACCCTATACATTTTCAAAAGCATAGCATATAAGCCCTTCCTATCAAGTTTGAGTTAACAGATATTAGAGTCTATTTACTTGGCATATTGATTCACAATAAATCATTAATATAATAATATATATAATTTAAATTAAAAAATTAAGATCATTATCAATGGTGGGAGGAGGTGTCGTCGTGGAAGCGACTACCAATAGCAGAATCGAGCCATTGCTACTTAGCAGGGTGTCGTACGCATGCAGTCTCTCACTCATTGATGATAAGCTTAGGAGCTTCTGGCCCTACCTCAGGTGGATGTGCGTCGACCAGTCTGATGCTAGGTATGCAATGGTCTCTTGGTTCCTCTTCCTCCTTTTAGATATCTTCATGCCCATCGCCTCCCATTTCATCATCTCCTACACCCCCACTTCTTGTGCATACGACGTGGTGGTCCAGCTCTCCTCACCTCTACCTCCGGCCTCTTCTATCTTTGCCTTCGTCTATCGCTTCCTCTTTCTCGACAAGATAGACCTTTTTCTTAAACTTAAATTATATATATCATTATATTAATGATTTATTGAGTCGATACGTCATGTAAGTAGACTCAAATATCTATTAACTCAAATTTGATGGGAGGGGCTTACATGCTTTGTTTTTAAATATATAGGTTATTTTAGACATAAATAAAACTATAAGGGCTTAAGTAGTCCACGACCAAAACCACAGGAGCTAAAATGGATCATTTTTTTTAAAACTTAAATTATATGTGTCATTATATTAATAGTTTATTATGAGTTAGCATGCTATGTAAGCAAACTCTAATGTCTATTAACTTAGATTTGACATAAGGAGCTTATATGCTATATTTTTAAAAATATATGAGTTATTTTAGATATGAATAAATTATAAGGGCTTAAGTGGTCCATGACCAAAACTACAGGAGTTAAAACGAACCTTAACCCATTATGATAATTTGTTGACTACAAATAAGATGTTTAGACGTGTAAAAGTTAAGTACTATGAGGAGCCAAGTACTTGTCGGTACTATGTGAGATCCATATTGTTACTCATAGGTGCCCTATAAATCAATCACGTGAGTAATAGCATGTATGACATTATATGTATTCTTTTTGCTTATTATTTATTTGATATTTTTTTCATTTTATATTATCTATTATATGTATTGTGATATACATGGATTTGTGCAATAAGAATCGGATCATGATGAGATCACGATAATGAAATCGATTTGCCTTTAAACATAGACCCCTAAATAATCCCGATTATAGGTTACTTGAGAGGAACATCGAGATAACCGGATATACTAGTATACTGTATACCCATCCATATGATAGAGATAGCTAGTCTCATAGTTACTCATGTGGAGATACTAGGGATACAATGCTGGTGCTCATTAGAAAATGAGTTCACTGATTGATCTGATTATAGAAAGCTGGATGGTTTGATGATACCTTATTGTCAGACAATGATTCTATAGTCTCAATAGTGTATCTGGTCCTTAGACTTGAGACACTGAGGATGTCCTATATGCTAGTCATATGTGCCCTACAAGCCAATCACATGAGTGATGGCACTTATGACTTGATATGCACTTTTTCTCTTTGTGTATTATTAGGTGTTTTATCACTTTATCTTGCGTGTTGCATATATTGTAATGTCCTTGGATCTATACAATGGGAATCGGATTGTGATGAGATCACGATAATGAGACCGATTCACCTTTAAACATAAACCCTAAATTATCCTAGCCATAGGTTACTCGAGAAGGACATCGAGATAATTGGATAGATTGGTGTGCTGTATACCCGTCCATATGATGGAGGTGGCTAGTCTCATAGCTACTCATGTGGGGACACTAAGGGTACAGTGCAAGTGCTCATTGGGGAATGAGTTCACTGATTGATCCGCCTACGGAATGCTGGATGGTTATTAATACCTCATGTCAGACAGTGATTCCGTAGTCCCAGTAGTGTATTTGGTCCTTAGACTTGAGACACCAAGGATGTCCTGTATGAGTACTCTACTCTTTGATACCGGACTTATAGATTTGGAAAGTTTCAGATCTAGTACAACCGGTTATTGGGAGTAGTAACTAACCTTACGAGGGCTATTGAGTGTCAATAGAGGATCATCCGCTCTCGGTATCATGAGAAGAATATCCTATGTGTTCTTGCTTGAACAAATCCTTGGCCAAGGTTATTCGGATTGAGAGAGAAAGAGTTCTCCAGGAGAATTCGACAAGAACAAGACTCGAGGAGAGAGCGTATGGGCCTGACAGTACCCAGTATAGGGTCTTTGGGATATTAGATAGATGAGGGACTATAGATACATGGTAACTGAGGATAGATAGGTCCAAAGGATTGGATTCCCTTGTATCGTCCGGGGGTTGTAGTGTAGTGGCCTAGTACATCCGTAATCGATGAGTTAGGTGAATTATTATAGAAATAATAATTCACTAAGTCAAAAGGAGTTCTGACAAGTATGACTCACGGCCAGCTTGATAATGGGCTTAGAGGGTCACACATATATGGTAGGTGTTGCAACGAGTAGAGGTTCGGATATGAGATATCCGCTGGACCCCCTAACTTATTGGATATCAATTAAACCCCTGAATTATTGGATCCTAAGATAGGATCCAATAATTGCTAATAAGAGATTATTTGGTAGAGACCTACTAATATAAGAGACTTGGGTAATTGGATGGAGATCCAATACCCAATAGGGCAAGATCTATTAGGGTTTACAGGGGTCCTCTATAAATAGGAGGAAACCAAACCTCTATAGGTTGAGAGTTCTCTTGGTAGCCACCTCTTATTCTCTTCTCCCCAGAGAAGTGCATCATCGCAGTCCCTATTGTGTGGATACCACTAAAGAGGAGGACACTTGACCTCCTTTATCATTCCTACAAATTTACAGGGATTCAGGGATATATGATCTCCTTAGGTATTTTCTTTAACACATGCAGTTTTCTCGGATTTATTTTTGACGCACCGATCTTCGCACGATGACGAAAACTTTCTACGGAAAATCTGGGGTGTTTTGTTTTTTATTCTTCCGATGCGCATGAGATGTCGCTCCCTTGTGGATTTCCCAATAATGATATCAGACCCAAGTTGTTCATATGAAGATCGGATCTTAAACTACGTGTGTTATGTTTTAGATCTGCTTTTGACGCCAAAATCATTGTTACGAAGGGAGAGAAAGGGCAGCAACTGTTGTTGCCCACTCATGGAGCAACCGCAAGGCTGCTTGCACAGGTAGTAATCGGTCAGCAGGCTGCGGGTCGCTAATAGGAAGCACCTGCAGGCTGCCTGCGCCGGTGGCCTGCCCGCAGGAATCGGCGCCACCTGCGGGCACTGCGATTGCGGGCAGAAGTGCCCGCATGGGCAAGGGGTGCTGGCAGGCGCTGCACCTGCAAGAGGCAGCGCTGCCCGCTCGCGGCACACCCACAAGGGGCAACGTCGCTTGCGGGCGACCTGCCCGTAGGTGTGGGCGCACCTGCAAGGGGCAGCACCGCCGGCGGATAGATCGCCTGCGGGCGTTGTGCCCACGAGCAGGGGCGGCGTGCCTGGCTGTAGTAGCCGCCGCTAGTATATCACAGACTTAGTTGGTTTTGACTAAGCCTTGCGGCACCAATGCGTATCACCGCAAAGGTCAGCCTCCCCGAAATCTCCTCCAATCCCTTAGGACCTACGAAAGAGAAGACGAGACAGAGAAAGCGCTTCACACGGGATCCGCAAGCCACTCTTTTAGCAAACACCTTATAACCAATGCAAATTCTAACCATGGGTATCACAAGCTCAGAACGGTTCTATCATGGACTTAGTTGGTTTTGCCTAAGCCGTGTGGCACCAATGTGTATCACCGCAAAGGTCAGCCTCCCCGAAATCTCCTCCAATCCCTTAGGACCTACGAAAGAGAAGACGAGACAGAGAAAGCGCTTCACACGGGATCCGCAAGCCACTCTTTTAGTAAACACCTTATAGCCAATGCAAATTCCAACCATGGATATTACAAGCTCAGAACGGTTGCACAACAAAGGTATAACATTGGTCCACTACAGACCGAATTCTAATACAAGTATTCCCTCGACGCAAACTTTATGTACAAACCTACAATGGCCGCCAAACTCACTCAAATGGGGCATTTAGCCTTTGGCAAGCCCTTTACATGCTTTACAAGTTATAACCAACCAAAAGGGACACGGACGAGCATAAGCATTACACCGAACAAGCCATTTACAATTTATCCGTGACATTCTCCCCCACTTATTCCTTCGACATCCTCGTCGAAGCCTTTGCTGATGCTACAACTTCTTTTCTTTGTTGAATCTTCGATCTTCTGCTCCTGCTGCGATGTGCCCTTTGGCTCCCATTTGTTCTCCGCTTGTTGTTGTTGAGTCGTCGAACTTTAATCCGCCATGCTGCTTCAACTCGCCAATGACTCTGACTTTGGTGTGGGGTTGGCAGAGTTATGCTGATCCTTGCTGGTTCTTACGGATTCATCTGATGAAGGATTAAAGAACATCGTTGATCTGCGCCAGTATTCAAATTCTTCTTGTCTCTTGAACTGGATAGATGCTTGTTGGAGCTTTAACGAGCATCACCTCGCAACCTTTAAAGTTTTCAGATCTTTCCTCCCTAAAATTTGCCCATCGAATCTTCTTCCACTAGTTGTCTTGCCCAAGTAGGCTCGCATCACTTTCGCTTTCGATTGGCATTCAATTGGGAAATGAAGCGGACAATCTACTCTCAGTAGCACTGATCACCGTTGGTGAGGAATTGACAACTATTGTCTTCCATTAGTCTCTTCGAAGGGTCTTCAAATTTGTGCAGAGCTCCTCTGCTAGATAACTAAGAGAGCTGGGGTACTCGGTTTCGCCCATCCTCTTGAGAATTGAGAAGGCAAAGGTTACTTGACTTCGCCCGCCTCCTCGAGGTTGTACTTCGTGCGTCGAGCTGGTTACTAGACTTCGCCTGCTCTTAGCTCACACTTCCAAAGCACTTGAAGTGTTTGCAATCCTTGTGCTGAGTCAGCTACTATGATTCGCCTTCTCATTGCCATTGAACTTCTGGAATGCAAGAAGTTATCACTCCAACTTGGAGTAAGTCTCCGATAGATCTGGTCGCCTTTGGGATTGTACCGCCTTCTCCATCATTTCTGTCGCCGACTCCTCTGAGTAGCAAAGGTACAGCACCGCGTACTGCCAGCTCCGATCCTTGGTCATGCACTCTTGCATCGACCCGAAGTCCTTCACTCACGGCTATCTTGATGGAAAGTCTGTTGACACTGGTCTTACGAAGTTCTCTGGCTTCTGCCCTTCAGCCTTGTCTTGGTACATGGAGTTTGCCAAAGCATTCTCCTCCTCCACAGCCCATATCACGACCAAGCGCTCTCCCTCTATGAGAGCAAGGGACCGATGACTCCCCGGAAGTCCCGCCTCTGCGGTATGCCCATGGCACTACTATCCGTTGTCTCGCATCTGTGTCCCTTCTTCATGATCGGTAGATCCGCCTCTGCGGCACTGCGGCACTCCTCTGAGTCCACCTTCAATCTAACCGATGATTGATCTTGGGTAGCTAAGTCCCTCTGGACTCGTCATTGCTTCCTCGCCCTATTTCGACCACCTGCTTCGACACCTCTGTGTTCTCTGAGCAGTTCCACTTGGTCGCTGGAAAGACAGACTGCAACTCCCATGTATGGCCACTACCATTCATGCTGCAGGGCTTGCACCGCTTCTGTTCTCCTTAGCTTCATTGGTCGCAACGTTCGCTTTCTCGGCCTTGTCCTCTGACTTGCCGGGCTCCCTTAAGTGAATAAGAGCTCTGAAGCAGTCCAACTCTTCAGCTGCTCTGATCATACCTCTGCATGATCTAGTCCCCCTCCATGGGACTCACTAGTACTTGCATATGAACTTCTTCCTCGATAGTGCACAGCCCTCATAAGCTGATATCCAAGGCTTCCATTCAATGCAACATTCGATGCACGCATGGAAGATCCGCCTCTGTGGTACCATGGCATTCACTGCTTGAATCCATAGCCCTTCTTGCCATCGTGTTGTTCATCGAAATGGAGGTCCCAATCGCGCTCCCGATCATACCTCTGCATGATCTAGTCCCCCCATGGGACTCACTATGTGTGTCGACTTGCCACGAACCATTCCACCACGATCTGCTGCATCATGTCGCCTCCTGGTGACATCTCCTTGCATTCTGATCCCTGTGGTATGAACTTGAACTGCGATATCTCCATGTGTGGACTCCGCCAACACATCGCAGGGCCTTAGCCACCTTCGATTCTGTTCGCTCCTTTGGCAATCGACCTTCGTCCACCCACTCTTGGGTCACACTCGGACGAAGCCTAGCTCTAGGACAGTCCATCGCCTAGCAGCTCCTCTAAAGTCCCCTGACTTTGCTGAAATTGGTGCACCATTGTCTGGGTCCTGGGACTCTGCCCCTACCAGCACAATCTCCGTTGTGCACCGCTTTCCTCATGGCAACTCGAATAGCAACACTGTGGCATATTCTTCAAGAATATCTGCCTCTGCATCCTCTTGCCATGTGCTAAGACCTTCTAACACCAACTTCACCATTGCAAGTTGTATCATCTTAGTTCCTCTGTCAAATGCTTTACCGAGATGAGGTGCATATGCCTCGAAGTTCCCTTCATCTTTGGCACCATGCAAGATGAGTCTGCTCCATCAGAATAGAGAACCCATGGAACGACATGATCCTACTCTTGTCTCTACAAGAGTCCATGCCCTTGACCTCTGTCTAAGGAAAGCTTCAAGCCTCTGCTCCATGTTCTATCTTCTATGCCAACTCTCTTCATGTGGCTTGGGCACATCACCAAGTTATCCCCCAAGTTGCTCCGCTTCTTGATTTGCATTGCGTTAATGGTAGCCCTCACATCTACCATTTCACGGGTCAGCCCTCTGTTGAGTCCAATCTCCATATCGGATCCAAGTGTGCTTTCGCTTTGTGTTGCCTTGGGTCACTCCCCCACTTGATCTCGCTATGCGTCCACCAATGCATCACCACTTGCGAGATTATGCGATGACTCCTTACCGCTTACTCGATCTATCGAGCTTTGTCTTGAGGTACGCCTCAACCGGTGCGATTCATTGCACATGATTCTCCCTCTGGAGAATCGGGACTTATCCCTCCTGGATATCTGCCCCATTGGAGCAACTTCTCTCTTCGCATCCTTCCCTCCGGAAGTTTAGGAGACCACCATCCCCTTGGACTACTCCGCCTTTGCTGAATGAACTGTGCCGAATTTTGCCTCTGCAAATGCACTTGCTAGACTACGATACTTCGCCGATACAGCTCACACTGCACCCCTCTGGGTCTAGCAACATGCTAAACCTGCTACACACTTCAGCCTCTTACGAAAGTATCCTGCATATGCCGAAGAGAAAGTTTGAATGCTCCATGGCGCCGACCTTCGATCGCCTTGGGATGGCCCCGGACATTCTATCGTCCGCATGCAAGGCCTTGCATGAGTATCGAATTCCTTAAGTTTGTAACTCCCCTCACCTCTGTGAGCTTTGCACAACTCTTTCGGTCGTTGAACAACCCACTCCCCCTTGCACGGTCTCATCCTTTGCAAAGCACTCCACTTGCCTCGAGCACCATCAAGTTTGGGTGCCAACGTCAAGCCACTGCTCGAACTCAGCCATCCTGACCTTTATGCGCTATGCAATTCTTCTTAGCTTATTGTCCTCGTGGTGCCTCGCTAGGTCCCCCATGTTTGCATGCCAAGTGTTTCTAAGTGGACTTGTCCTGCTCTGATACCATCTGTCACGGACTTAGTTGGTTTTGCCTAAGCCGTGCGGCACCAATGCGTATCACCACAAAGGTCAGCCTCCCCGAAATCTCCTCCAATCCCTTAGGACCTACGAAAGAGAAGACGGGACAGAGAAAGCGCTTCACACGGGATCCGTAAGCCACTCTTTTAGCAAACACCTTATAGCCAATGCAAATTCCAACCATGGATATCACAAGCTCAGAACGGTTACACAACAAAGGTATAACATTGGTCCACTACAGATCGAATTCTAATACAAGTATTCCCTCGACGCAAACTTTATGTACAAGCCTACAATGGCCGCCAAACTCACTCAAATGGGGCATTTAGCCTTTGGTAAGCCCTTTACAAGCTTTATAAGTTATAACCAACCAAAAGGGACACGGACGAGCATAAGCATTACACCGAACAAGCCGTTTACAATTTGTCTGTGACAAGTAGGGTGGCGATGGCCGTAACTCTGCAGAAGGGAAAGGTATTAGGGTTTTTGGGCAAAAGATAGTTTTGCCCCTCGGAATTTTAGAAATTTCAATTTTTGTCCCCTTTGACAAAATGACCAAAATACCCTTAAAAAATTTTAAAATTCCAACTTTATCCCTTATGGCCGAATGACCAGAATGCCCTTGGGAATTCCAAAATTTCCCTCTATCTCTGATTTCAGAAAAATATATGTTAATTAAATAGTTTAATTAACTATTATTTTTTTATCTAGTAGCCCTATAAAATAATATATACAGGTGACGTTTAATGTGGACAGATGATCATGGACCTGTGATGTGATGTGTGCATATATGATTATTATTATTGGGGCCTGCGAGCCTATATTTTTCTCGTTTATTGTCGGGCCTACGTGCTTGTAATTATGTTGTAATTACATGAGGAGGCACAGCGATAGCGGGACCCACGAGGTCGAGACGGACGATCCGACGCATGGAGATGTGTTGAGATGCCGACAAAACTGACGAAGTGAGAAGGGCGATCACAGGGCATGGAGATGCGCCGAAGCACACATAGATCTTGATGTGAGTAATTGAGCCCACTGGCTCGGGCCTAATCACATTAGGATGTGGTCTATGATCATCTGGTGTGATTGCTCATGTGATGTGTGATTGGTTATACACCTACTAGATATATATATATTTGCATTCGATATAGATATATATATTAAATATATATATATATGTGTGTGACACATTATGTTAGGAGACCAAATCAAAATCCTCTCTATTAATAATATTAAGTCAGTAAATGTGAGGTAATTAGATTGACCCATGTGGCCTTCCATCGTTATGGCTAGGAACCGATTCCCAGTGTAGGTTGAGTTGGTCGAGTCCCTCGAGACTCACCTATATCGTGTTTCGCTATCTTATCTACGACATAGAGATGTCACCGATGACCTGAGGACATGATATGCTTGGTCGAGTCTCTCGAGAGTATATCACCGAATCCGACTCATCTTGTAAAAATGGTGATGACTTAACCGAACATCATGGTTGGTCGAGTCCCTCAAGGCCATGGTGGTTCAAAGGCTGAACAGGACGAGAATCATAAGGAGTTGTGATTGGCAAGAGTTGCCTACCTTTACGGGCTTAACGTGATTGGTCGAGTCCCTCGAGGTTACGTTAAGATACCGATTGGATCCCGATCCCCACTAGAGATTCACCGGGGGTCTCCAATTCACATACCGGAGGGTGTTGTGTGTCTCGCGAAAAATTAGTGGGAGTACATTAAGATAGAAGTCCTTATCTTAATTGTTTAATTTTTGCAAAGTCTGCATCTTATTTATTTATGCTACATCTTTAATTTCAGAAAATGTCACTTTTAAATCCTTTACGTGGCATACTTGATGCCAACCGCCTCACTGGTCCAAATTATACTGATTGGCTTCGTAATATGAGAATCTTTCTCTCGACGGAGAAAATCACGTACGTCCTTGATACAGTGATCCCTACGCCCGATGAAGGGGCAAGCGAGGATGAGATTGCTCGTTATGTGAAGTACATAGATGATTCCGCTCTTGCTCAGTGTTATATGTTAACCTCTATGACTACTGAGTTACAAAGGCAACATGAAAATATAGATGCTAATTCCATACTCCTGCATCTCCGTAAACTGTTTGAGGAACAAGGGAGAACTTAGCGATATGAGATATCAAAGAGTCTTTTCCATACTAGGATGACTGAGGGGACACCAGTTTAGAACCATGTCCTTAAGATGATTGAGTGGATCGAGAAACTCACAGGTATATGAATGGTCCTAGAGGATAACCTGTGTATAGATCTTGTGCTTCAGTCCCTACCAGGTTCTTTTTCTCAGTTCATAATGAATTTTAATATGAACAAACTTGAGGTGACCCTCCCAGAGCTCCTCAATATGTTGAGAGAAGCAGAGAGCACCATCAAGAAAGAGAAGTCAGTTCTCTATGCTGGTGAGACCAGAAAGAAAAGGAAGGCTGAGAATTCCCTTAACAAGGGTAAGGGCAAGGGCAAAATGGGTAAGGCAAAGGTTACCAAGAAAGACCCAACAAAGGACAAAGGCCAATGCTTCCATTGCGGCAAAGATGGGTATTGGAAGAGGAACTGCAAAGAGTACCTTGCAGAGAGGGCAAAATAGAAGCTTAGAGAAGCTTCAGGTACATTCATGATTAGTTTTCATTTGTCAGAATCTTATGATAACATATGGGTATTGGATACCGGGAGTGCTTATCATATCTGGAATTCATTGTAGGTTCTGGCATAACCTAGGAGATTGAACAAAGGCGAGATGGACCTTAAGATAGGCAATAGAGCAAAGGTTGCTGCAGTAGCTGTTGGCAAGGTCTTCTTACATCTGCCTGGTGGAGCTATTATTGCATTAGATGCATGCTATTATGTTCCTTATATTATCAAAAACATTACTTTCATTTCATGTTTGATAGTTAATGGATATAAATTAGTTTTTGAGAACAATGGTTGTTCAATAATATTAGATGATGAGATCATCACGAGAGGAATAGTGCATAATGATTTATTTATGCTAGATACAGCTCCACATATCATGAGTGTAAGTGAGTCTAAGAGAAAACATGAAGTGGAGAACTAGACAGGAAAGATTACTAAAACCCCTCGATCAGATCGAGAAGGTGAGTACTTGAGTACAGAGTTCACCCAGTTCCTAAAAAACTATGGGATTTTATCTCAATGGACACCTCCTTATACACCACAGCTTAATGGTGTATCAGAAAGGTGGAATCGCACACTGTTAGACATGGTACATTCCATGATGTGTTTCGCCGACACACCCATCTCATTCTGGGATATGCCCTAGACATCGTAGCTTATCTTCTGAACAGAATTCTAACTAAGTCAGTGATGTCTACTCCATATAAGATATGAAATGGGAAGAAGCCCAATCTTAAGGTTGTTAAGATTTAGGACTGCCCTGCCCATGTCAAGAGACACAACCCTGATAAGTTGGAATCTAGGACGAAACGGTGCAAGTTCGTGGGATACCCTAAGGAAACTTGTGGGTATTATTTCTATCATCCTGAGGACCAAAAGGTCTTTGTAGCCAAGAGAGCAGTGTTCCTTGAGAAGGAACATATTCTTGGTGGAGACAGTGGGAGACAGTGGGAGCATGATAGAGTTGAGCGAGGTTGGAGAACCTAGTTCAAGCACCATTCCACAGCCAAAATTTGTTCAGATACCTAGCACACAAGTTCTAACTTTACGTAGGTCCGGTAGAGTATCCCATCCTCCTGAGAGATATGTGGGACATATCAGAGGAAAGGATGTTGAGGATATTGATCTTCAAACTTACGAGGAGGCTATTATGAGCATAGACTCTGGGAAATAGCAAGAAGCCATGAATTCAAAAATGGATTTCATATACTCCAACAAGGTTTAGAACCTAGTTGATGCACCCGAAGGTATTGTACCTATTGGCTGCAAGTGGATCTTCAAAAAGAAGATTGGAGTAGATAGAAAGGTAGAGACTTATCAAGCAAGGCTAGTGGTTAAGGGGTATCATCAGAGGCAAGGTATTGACTATGACGAAACTTTCTCACCTATAGCCATGCTGAAATCCATTCGAATTCTATTGGCTATTGCAGCACACTATGATTATGAGATCTGACAGATGGACGTCAAAATCGTATTTCTCAATGGCAACCTCGAAGAGAAGGTGTATATGATACAGCCTAAGGGATTCGTATCCAGGGATAACCCAAATAAGGTGTGCAGGTTGCTTAGGTCTGTTTATGGACTGAAGCAAGCTTTTTGAAGTTAAAATATAAGATTTGATGAGCCGATCAGATCTTATGACTTCGTTAAGAACGAAGATGAGCCTTATATATATAGGAAGGTAAGTGGGAGCACTATTACCTTTTTGATATTATATGTGGATGACATCCTGATCATTGAGAATGATGTAGGAATGCTCTCCACTATAAAGGCTTGGCTATCTAGGCACTTCTCCACGAAGGACTTAGGGGAAGTATCCTGCATATTGGGGATACAGATCTATAGAGATAGATCCAAGAGGATACTTGGCTTGTCCCAATCCATGTACATAGACACCATTATCAAAAGGTTTGGTATGAAAAATTCCAAGAGAGGTCTCATACCAATGAGACATGGAATATCACTTTTTTAGAAGTATGTCCCCAAAAACTCCTAAAGAAAGGGCACACATGGATATGATACCATATGCCTCAGCAATAGGATCTATCATGTATGCTATGCTATGTATCAAGCTTGATATAGCGCATGCTCTGAGTGTCACGAGCAGATATCAGGTAGATCCAGGCTTAGAGCACTGGAAAGCAGTAAAATATATTCTTAAGTACTTGAGAAAGACTAAGGATCTTTTATTGATATATGGAGGTAGTAGCCTTAGGGTTGAGGGCTACACAGACTCGAGCTTCCAGTCTGATATCGATGATAGCAAGTCTAATTCAGGATATGTGTTCACCCCGAATAGAGGAGCAGTATACTAGAAGAGTTCCAAGCAAGACACTACTACTGACTCGACCATAGAGGCAGAATACATTGCAGCAAAGGAGGGAGTCTGGATGAAGAAGTTCATCACAGATTTGGGAATCATGTCGAGAAGCGAGGATTTGATTCCCTTATATTGTGACAAATATGGGACGATTGCTCAAATAAGGGAACCCGGGTCTCATCAGAAGTGTTTTGAGGAGGTTCCAACTTATTAGAGAGATCGTGGCCCAAAGAGATGTAGTAATAGAAAGAGTTCCATCCGAAGATAACATTATAGATCCATTGACAAAGCCATTGACTCAGATTGTCTTTGAGCGTCATAGAGGTCTGATAGGGATCAGACACGTAGGTGATTGGCTTTAGGTTAAGTGGGAGATTGCTAGTCATATGTGCCCTGCAAGCCAATCATATGAGTGATGGTACTTATGACTTGATATATACTTTTTCTTTTTATGTATTATTAGGCATTTTATCACTTTATCTTGCGTGTTGTATATATTGTAATGTCCTTGGATCTGTGTAATAGGAATCATCATCATGAAATCACGATAATGAGACCAATTCACCTTTAAACACATACCCTAAATTATCCTAGTCATAGGTTACTCGAGAAGGACATCAAGATAACCAGATAGATTGGTGTGCTGTATACCCATCCATATGATAGAGGTGGCTGGTCTCATAGCTACTCGTGTGGGGACACTAAGGGTACAGTACAGGTGCTCATTGAGGAATAAGTTCACTGATTGATCTGCCTACGGAATGCTGGATGGTTATTGATACCTCACGTCAGACAGCGATTCCGTAGTCCCAGTAGTATATCTGGTCCTTAGACTTGAGACACCAAGGATGTCCTGTATGAGTACTCCACTCTTTGATATCTGATTATAGGTTTAGAAAGTTCCAGATCTAGTACAGCCAGTTATTGGGAGTGGTAGCCAACCTTACGAGGGCTATTGAGTGTCAATAGAGGATCATCCGCTCTCGGTATCATGAAAGGAATATCCTATGTGTTCTTGCTAGAACAAATCATTGGTCAAGGTTATTCGGATTGAGAGAGAAAGAGTTCTTTGGGAGAATCCGACAAGAGCAAGACTCGAGGAGAGACCGTATGGGCCTGACAGTACCATGCCCGATATAGGGTCTTTGGGATATTAGGTAAATGAGGGACTATAGATACATGGTAACTGAGGACATATAGGTCCAAAGGATTGGATTCCCCTGTATCGTCTAGGGGCTACGGCGTAGTGGCCTAGTACGTCCACAGTCGATGAGTTAGGTGAATTATTATAGAGATAATAATTCACTAAGTCAGAAGGAGTTCTGACAAGTATGACTCACGGCCAGCTCGATATTGGGCCTAGAGGATTACACACATATGGTAGGTGGTGCGACGAGTAGAGGTTCGGATATGAGATATCTACTGGACCCCATAACTTATTGGATATCCATTAATCCCCTGAATTATTAGATCCTAAGATGGGATCTAATAATTACTAATAAGAGATTATTGGGTAGAGACCCACTAATCCAAGAGGCTTGGGTAATTGGATGGAGATCCAATACCTAATAGGGCAAGATCCATTAGGGTTTACAGGGGGCCTCTATAAATAGGAGGGAACCAAACCTCTATAGGTTGAGAGTTCTCTTGGTAGCCACCTCCTATTCTCTTCTCCCTAGAGAAGTGCATCGTCACAGTCCCTGCCTTATGAATACCGCTAGAGAGGAGGACACTTGACCTCCTTCATCCTTCATATAGATATGTAGGGATTCAGGGATATACGATCTCCATAGGTATTTTCTTTAACACATGCAGTTTTTGTAGATTTGTATTTGACGCATCGATCTTCGTACGATGACGAAAACTTTCTAGGGGAAATCTGTGGTGTTTTGTTTATTGTTCTTCTACTGCACATGAGATGTCGCTCCCTTGTGAATTTTCCAATACTATGTGAGTACTCCACTCTTTGATACCAAACTTATACGTCTGGAAGTTCTAGATCTAGCACATCTGGTCATTGGGAGTGGTAGCCAACCTTACGAGGGTAATTGAGTGTCGATAGAGGATTATCCACTCTTAGTGTCATGAGAAAAATATCCTATGTATTCTTGCTTAGACAAATCCCTATCTAGGGTCATTCAAATTGAGAGAGAAAGAATTCTCCGAAAGAATCTGATTAGAGTGAGACTCTAGTAGAAATTGTATGGGCCTGATAGCACCATACTCGATATACGATCTCTGGGATATTAGATGGATGATGGACTATAGGTACATTATAACTGAGGATAGATAGGTCCAAAGGATTGGATTCCCTTGTATCGTTTGAGGACTACGACGTAATGATCTAGTATATCCGTAGTCAATGAGTCAAATGAATTATTATGGAGAATTCACTGAGCCAAAAAAAGTTCTAACATGTATGACTCGCGACCAGCTCAATATTGGTCCTAGAGGGTCATACACATTTGATAGGTGCTGCAATGAGTAGAGGTTTAGATATAAGATAACCGTTGTAGCCCTTATCTTATTGGGTATACAATACGCCCCTGAATTATTGGATCCTATAGATGAGATCCAGTAAGAGCCTATGAGAAATTATTGGGTAGAATTCCACTAATCTAAGAGGCTTAGGTAATTGGATGGAGATCTAGTATCCAATAGGGTAGGATCCATTAGGGTTATGTTAACAAGGGGCTTCTATAAATAGGAGAGAACCAAAGGCCCATAGGCTATGACTCTCTTAGTTGTCATATCTTATTCTCCTCTCCCCTTCTCCTCCTTAGCCAGCAGCCCTTTTTGGGGTATGTAGAGATTTGGACAGTGATATGAGGAGCGTCTGCTAGTCATAAGTACCCTATAAGTCAATCACATGAGTGATGACATATGTGACTCGACATGCACTCTTTTTGCTAATTATTATTTTATATTATATCACTTTATCTTGCATGTTGCATATATTGTGATGTCTATGGATCTATGCAATGGGAGTCGGATCATGATGAGATCAAGATAATAAGATCGATTCACTTTTAAACATAGACCCTAAATAATCCTGATCATAGGTTACTCGAGAAGGACATCAAGATAACCGGATGGACTGGTGTGCTATATACCTATCTATATGATGTAGGCGGCTAGTCTCATAGCTGCTCGTGTGGAAAGACTAAAGATACAATATAGATGCTCATTGGAGAATGAGTTCACTAATTGATCCTCTCACAGAATATTAGATGGTTGATAATGCTTTATTATCAAGCAATGATTTCGTAGTTCTAGTAGTGTATTTGGTCCTTAGACTTAAGACACCAAAGATATCCTGTATGAGTACTCTACTATTTGATACTAGATTGAAAGATTTGAAAGATCCAAATCTAGTACAATCGGTCATTGTGAGTGATAGCCAACTTTACGAGGGCTATTAAGTGTCGATAGAGGATCATCTTGTAACATCCCTCGCATTCCTTGTTTCTAAATTTTTGTATAAGAGTTTAATAGCAAAGTTACTATCCATTTTAAATTTGATAGATGAGTTTGAATGGAATTGAAAACCTATTTATAAGATGTGAGGATCTGTTTGTAAAATTCTCAGGGCCTATTTGTAAAATTCGGAGGACTTAATTGTAAAAATATGTAAAATAAGGACTAAACTGCAAAATACACAAAATAACAAATCCCACCATTTAAGACTCTCTGCCTTCGTTCCTAAGGAAACTGAGAAGGCAGCATACGTGGAGAAGAAAGGGAGAGAAAGAGAGAAGAAGATAAGAAGAAAAAGAGAAGGAGAATTGGGGATTTAGGGTTCTTGGGATCAATACTTTTCATTGGGATCAAAATTGATCAAAGGCAAGTGTTCTAACCCTTTCCTACAGTTAGTTTGTTCCTTGTTCTCATCTTAATCCTGAAAATTTTAGAAGTTTGAAGTTTCATAATGATATTTCCGCAATTTATGTATCAAACTGCAAATCTGGATTTCTTTTCCAGATTCTGTCCTTTCTACCTTATCATATCTATAACTCTCTGTACTGGATTCGTATTTAAGTAAAATTAAATCCATCCGAAAGTATACTTGTATATCTTCATTTTGAGATCAAGATGTATGAATTTGGAGTTCAATTGCCTATCTAAACTTCTGTTTGAATTGACCCTATAGAATCTGTAAAATAGAGATTCCGAGTTCTGACCTTTGGGCATTCTATCACTTGTAACTCACTGTGAACAGATTCAATGGTGATAAAATTAACCTTATTGGAAAGTAGACTCATAAAGCTTTCTGTGCATATCTTATTTGAAATATTTGTAGTACAGATACCAACTGAAAACGTCTATTTAGTCGACCCTATACATTCTGTAAAACAGAGATGAAGTTTTCTGACCTGTTGTCACTAAATTATTTGTAACTTCCTGTGGAGACCTCTAATTCATACCAAACTTTGTTAACCCGAATCTAGATTATTATATCTTTCAAATGACACTAATTTAGAGTGAATTGGAGCATATTTGGTTATTCAAACAACTCAGGAATTATACCTTTCGAATTCTGCCAGAACCAGATTTTTGTCAAGTTTGCCTATTCTTATTTTGTCCTTTTTGTTGGAAACTGAATTCAGTTAAAGTCCTTCATTCAGTTGAGCTTTATACCAGTGTTTCAAACCCTTGTATACACATGTCATTATGTTCATTTCAAATTTGAATGCATTGTGAAAGAATATGCTTGCATCGTACTATTTCGTAAAGGCGCATGTACGTTTTATTATTCCGCATGTGCTTCCGATATGTGTCAAATTATTGTTCATACCTGTCCTTTTGTACTCTGGTGTCTGTGGGATTATTTGGACCTTTGCCAGAAATGGTAAAGGGATTATTTGGACCTTTGCCAGAAATGGTAAAGGGTATTTGTGCATAGAGCCTGCGATGCTCTGCCAGCCCCCTATTCGGCTTCATCCAGACGTGGATGATGACTCTTCCAGACGTGGGAGATATTATTTGAGATTCCACTATGCCCTCTGTGTTTTTGATATGATATCCAAAGCATTATTTGTGTGTATATGTGCGCTTTGGATGATATGAAAGTGAATGATCAGATTTGACATTTAAACTTCTGTTATTTGTTTGTTATTCTGATATGTTCTGAGAGATCACCCATGCACCATTGATATGTTTCATATTGTCCTGTGTGTCATTGGATATGCTCCAACTTACCATTATCACCATCTGATATGCTCTAATTATTCCTTACCCTATTTGTTATGAATTAAATGAGTTGATTAAGAGGACATTCGTGATTCTGATATGATGATATATATGTTTCCTTGTATCGGGCCTTGCATTTTGATATCAGGCTTATTGAAAGCTATTCTCCTTCCCTATGGATATGTTAGTCACTTGCTGAGCTTTGTCATGCTCACCCCGTTGTTATATAATATTTTCAGGTTAGCTTATCAGACTCTGGGATGTTTAAATTATGCTGAGAAGGGAAAGCTAGAAGATTTTGGGTTGATCTTTAGTGGTTGATATGTTTTTGTTGTATAAGTATATTTTGTGTTTAGTGAAATGTCGATGGTAAACCTGAACTTATATGTTATGTAAAGGTTGGAGGACCTCTCATGTTAGAACTTAAAATGTGAAGTTTAAATGGTGTGATGATATGAACCTGTGGTAAATGATAGTTTTGTAATTATATGGATTCCATCACTCGTGGATTTTATGATATGGATATTGTTTAGTCTGAGTTGGCTTTGGATTTCATGAATCTTGGAGTGATGTGGTATACGAATTATTAAATTGCACAGGGTTTATGAATTATGAGTTGTGGATGTGATTTACGACTTAAATGATCGTTAGTGTCCTCAAATATCGTTATGGATCCTGGGATCGGTTTGTTGCTAAAATTTTAATGTTATGAATTTTGAGACAGGGTCACACCTCTTGAATGAGATTAAATTTCAGGGGGGGGTGTGACACATCTGCTCTCGATATCATGAGAGGAATATCCTATGTATTCTTACTCAGACAAATCCTTAGCCAAAGTCTTTTAGATTGAGGGAGAAAGAGTTCTCCGGGAGAATCTGATTAGAGCGAGACTTGAGTAGAGACCATATGGGCCTGATATCACCATGCCCGGTATAAGGTTTCTAGGATATCAGATGGATGAGAGACTATAAGTACATGGTAACTGAGGACTGATAGGTCTAAATGAGTGGATTTCCCTATATCGTTTGGGAGTTGTAGCATAGTGGCATAGTATGTTCGCAGTTGATGATGTTAGGATCAGTTCGACACTAAGAGGGGGGGGTGGGTGAATTAGTACAGCGGTAAAATATGATAAGTTTATCGATTTCAAAAAACTTCATATGAAAAAAATTATTTCAATGAAAACCAATTTCGATTGCATTTTAACTTAAAGATGTTTGTAGGAAAGTGATGAAGAAGTGGAGCAAGTAAAGTAAAATGGATTACAAAAAAATAGATAGCAAGAATAGAAACACAAATTAATTTTTATTGTGGTTCGGTCATTCGACCTACGTCCACTCCCGATTCCTCTTTACCTGAGGCCATCGACTTTCACTAGTTGTCTTCTTTCCAATTGGCGAAAACTAACTCTCTTATAGTACTTTCTCCTTTTGACGTGCTCAGGAGATAACCCTTATAAGGCCTCTCACCCCTCTCTTAGACTATATCACACTTAAGGCCTAGAGGGAAGATTTTAACACTGTTACAACAGAGTTTTCCCTTTTTCTTTCTCAATTTTTCTATGTTACTCAACCATGGATGAGAGAAGTATTTATAGGCCTCAAGGTGATTCCAATTTGGAGCTCAAATTTGAATCACCCCAGATTTTAAGGGTACTAGCAATACCACCGCCAGTGCTGGGTGGTACCACCACCCAGTACACCATGACACTAGGTGGTACCACCTCCTGGGCATACTGACACTAGACGGTATCACCACCCAGACAATCTGGGAGATCGAGCCCTAGGCGATACCACCGCCCCAATCTGGCGGTACCACATCTAGACAAGGTTCAGCAACCCTGTTTGGGACTTGAGTCCGGCCCAAACCTATCCGGGTATGGGCCCAATTGGCCTCTAACTGGGTTGGCCTAATTATAACCTAATTAGACTCGTACTTTGATCTAGACAATTATTATTATGACGTGAATCAAAATGTCGCTCGGCACATCATTGGCTCATCGGCGCTTTGTCCGTTTCTTCGGTACATCATCCGTTTCTTTAGTGCATCGTCCTCTCTTGTGGCCTATTGTCTAATCGGTAGTTGACCTCCGCAACTTCGATCTCGACGTAACTCTGCTCTTCTTGGCCCAATGCTCGATTTCTTTGTCCGAAGCCTTCTACCGATCGTCGTTCCAATCTCCTGATGTATTCTCCTCCGGTGCAACGTTGATTCTTCCTATGTCAATTGTCTATGTTGAAACTTAGATTTTGATGATGAAACTAATTGAGTGTGATTTATGATCTAATTACATTTTGAGTCACGCAGGTCTACTCTCAATCAAAATTAGAGCTTTTTCGAATGGAACCAAGCGAGACTATCAGCAGCATGTACACTTGTTTCACGGATGTCGTCAATAGTCTAAGAGCTCTTGGTCAATCTTTTTCAGATTTTGATCTCGTAAACAAGATTTTAAGATCCCTTCCATAAAGGTAGGATCCGAAATTAACCACTATACAAGAAGCTGAAAATCTAAATGACTTTCCATTGGAAGAACTAATCGGGTCATTAATGACCTATGAGATGACACTCTTGGAACATGATGAACATATAAATTACCTTCTAAAGAACAAGAAGGGTTTGAAACTTCGGACTATAAAATACCACTTGAGTGATGACTCAAGTGATGAGGACCATGTTGATGATGAACTTGAACTTCGAATACTAAAATTTAATAAGTTTATAAAATGAGAATATAAAACTAAAAATAAACTTGAATGGAAGAAGAGGCCAAAGAAGAGGAAGGCACTCAAGGACGAATCATGTGACGAAATGGTGAAATGCGCTTTGACGGTTTTCGACTACAAGATAAGCAACTCAACCAAAGCCCCTTTGCTTTATGAAATTACTTGAAAATTTTCTTGAGTGCTTAACTTAGTAGGAAATTTTTTTAATATCATGCTTCTCTTTCTAGCATTTTTAAAAAATAAAAAAAATTTGATAATAAATATTATATGTTTTTATATTAAGTTTCACACATGTTATGATTTGAAATTTTGAATGATGTATGCAACATTATGAATGATAATTACATGATATAATGCAATTCCATGCATATGATTTCCATATCAGTTTTCGATTTCAATCTTGATGTATTGCTTTGACACAAAAATTAATATCATGATAATTGCATCTCCTGCTTATACACCTAACAAGATTAAATCCATGAATATTTATCTTGATGATTTCCATATCGCTTTTCATAATAATATAATAGAAATATAAAATCATGTGTATTTTGATGAATTATTTTACAAAATTTATTTTTGATTTTAAACTTGATACACATCGTTTATATAAAAGAAATAAGTATGCTTACATGTAATCTATCTATGTTGCTCTTAATAAAATTCCCTAATGAAAGATTTTGATCATTTTTTCAGAATTATATAATAATAATTTCGGAATTAAAAATGATGCATGACTATTGAGTTCTCACACTAAGCTAGAATCATCTAAGATGGTAAACATCTTGTTATAGCTAACAATAATGAAAGAAAGAACATTAGAATTAAAATGATTTTGAAGATGTTTTAAGAAATCATGGTTGATAACGATATAATGAAAAAGTATGTGTATCTTGATGATTTTGCATCAGTTTTTGGTTTTTAAATATGATGCACATCTTTTATACAAAAAACAAATCACATGAAATGAAACACATAAAAACTGAAAATGTACTATCATGATCTTTTGTTTGAAGATGTTTTGTGTTATATTTGAACTTGATGGTTTTTACGATGAAACTTGCTTTTTGGATGATATATGATTTTGGCAAAAATTTGAACATTTCTATGTGAGATCAAATTGCATGAAATGAAAATGCATTTTTGAATTCATTCCAAGAATCCACTTATATGAATCTATGAAAATAATCTTAATGTTGGGTATGGAGTTGACGAGTTGAATTTGAATGAATTGAAAATTGTGGAGAATGTTTTGAATCATGTTTGATAATTTTTTTCATTTTGAAACTATATATGAGTAATGATAGTTTGAATGCATGAATCGAAATTTTTTGATTTCTTATGCGAAATTCTTTTTTTTATTTTGATTTTTCATTCTCATGACTTGAGATACTTTTTATGGGAATCGAAATTCTTTTTCCTCTATGATTCCTTCATATTATCATTCATTAAAGAGGAAAATAATCCAAGTCTATCTATGTTGTTTATGAATATCTTAAAAGTGATTTTGATGATTTGAATGAGTTTTATGAATCATGATTTTGATTTCTCGGAACTGTATATTTGAAATTCTTTTTATGAAATCATGATCGTGATGACTTAAAAATTCCTACGATCTTGTGTTTGATCTCTTAAGACTTCCTCTTGTTATTTACTAAAAGGAGAACTTTCTAAATGTATTATGAATTTTTCAAAATCTCAAACTTAAATTTCTTATGATTCATGACAAATTAAGAGATATTATGCATGAATCTAGATATCCTTTTTGTTTTCCTAAGATTTTTGTTGATATCATATCTTTCATGACTTAGAAATGACATGATTACTTTGGCTTGCATGATGTATGTGGTGATCAAAAATTGATGAAATTTGCTTTATGATAAATCATTGAATCATGATCTTGATACTTCCTAAAAGGAATATTTATGAATGATATCTTTTAGTATTGTTCCTTGTTTGATGCATGAGATTTCTTAATGATCCAATGTTTCTTGAATGAGCTTTATCATAATTTTGACCTCTCGATATTTGATAACTTAAGATATTTTTTTATGAAATGTGATGAGATGTCTTATGATTCAATCAAGAGCTTTTCTCTTATGTGTCTACTTCTCATTTGCTAAAAATAAGATTTGTCGAAACGATTTACGGACTTTTGGTATTCATGATATGATTTCTTTTTGTATTGAATACATCATATGATGATTGAAATGTTGATTGTTGCAAAATTATTTGAAGTGAAAAGTTGTTATTATAATGAAATCAAATTGCTAACAATTTTGTGATCAATTGTTGAATCTTATGCCAAATTATTTATTAATCCTCCCTTTCTTTTTGACATTGACAAAGGGGGAGAAGGGTTTGCTAGCTTGTGCATTGCAAATGAAAGCAAATTGCTAGCATGCAAAGAAAGCAAAACTTGCAAGCTTGCACTTCTCAAAAGAGAAGAAAGAAATTACAAAATTGCATATTTTTAACTTGTTAGCTTGCATGTTTATAGTGATGTAAAGTTTACAAAATTGCTAGCTCATTACAAGCAAAGAAAACAAATTGCTAGCCTACAAAAGAGAAAGAAAAATTTGTTATCATGAACACTACCAAAAATTGTAACCGTGCAATCTAAAGAGAAGCAAAGAGTTGCTATCTCAAAATAAGCAAAAAGTACAAAACTTAGAAAATTTACAATCCTACACTTGTTATGCTTCCATGCTTAATTGTTGTAAAGTGTCATAAATCTAGCTTGAATTTAAAACTTGCATATCTTTTAAAATAACTAGAAGCAACTTCTTCTTTTTGTTGATGACAAAGGGGGAGAAGTAGATTGATGGTTTCATGCAATATATGTTGTATTGAATATTTTTATATATTTGCATGATGTTTTTGATACATGTTACTTGGATTTGTTGAAATTCAAGGGTTCTAACAATATGGCATATTGATAGAGGGAGTTTGATTAAACTTCGGGAGTTAAGGTTAACTTCATCATCAATTAGTTGTCATCATCAAAAAGAGAGAGATTTTGATGGTGAAACTAATTGAGTCTGATTTATGATCTAATTACGTTTTGAGTTATATAGGTCTACTCTCGATCAGAATTAGATAATTGACACAAGATAAATCAGCGTTGTGTTGGATGAAATCATGTCAGGAGATTGGACGTCGAGTCGGAGGTCTGGTCGATAATCAGCTAAAGGCTTCGGATAAGGAAATTGAGCATCGAGCTAAGAAGTGTAAAGTTACGCTAAGGACATCAGGGTTATGGAAGTCAATAGCCGATTGGGCAACAAGCCACAAGAGAGGACGATACGCTAAAGAACTGAATGAAGCATCGACCAATGACATACAAACAATAGGAAGTTGATTCGTTGTAACTATCTAGATCGAAGTAGGGTTAAGGTTTAATTAGCTTGCAGAATTAACTACGATTGTGATAAAATCATAAAGCAAAATGACTTACCGGAGTCAAGGATGATCGAATCGTTGGGAGCTTAAGAAGTAGCCGAAAGTCTAAAGATTCGTCAAGAATGCTGTTAGAATTGGTTGAGAGTGAGTCAGGAACTTGATGAAGGGTGTTGGTTGAAGGTGCCCTATGAACCAATCACATGAGTGATGGCACCTATGACATATTACATCAATCTCTTCGCATTTTATTATTGGTATTTTCTCACATTATCTGGATGAATATTGTGATGCCCGTGGATCTGTGCAATGGGAATCAGATCATGATGAGATTACGATAATGAGACCGATATACCTTTAAACACAAATCCTCAATCATCTTGGTCATATGTTACTTGATAAGGACATTGAGATAACCGGATAGACTGGTATGCTGTATACTTATCTATATGATGGAGGCGACTGGTCTTAGAGTCACTTATATGGGGACATTAGAGGTACAATGCAAGTGCTTATTAGAGAACGAGTTTACTGATTAATCCACTTACAGAATCCTGTATGGTTAATGATACCTAATATCAGACAGCGATTTTGTAATCCTAGTAGTGTGTCTGGTCCTTAGACTTGAGGCACTAAAGATGTCTTGTTTGAGTACTCCATTCTTTGACGTCGGACTTGCAAGTTTAGAGATCTCCAGATCTGGTATAGCCGGTTCGCGGGAATGGTAGCCAACCTTACGAAGGCAATTACGTGTCAATAGAGGATCATTCACTCTTGGTATCATGAGAGATATATCTCACATGTGCTCACTCAGGCAAAATCCCTGGCCAAGATCATTCGGATTGAGAGAGAAGGTGTTCTCCGAGAGAATCCGATTAGAGTGAGACTCGAACATGATTACATATGGGCCTGACTTTACCATGCCCAATATACAGTCTCTAGGATATTAGATGGATGAGGGACTATAGATACATGATAACTAAGGACAGATAGGTCTGATGGATTAGATCCCCTTGTACCGTCTTGGGACTATAGCGTAGTGGCCTAGTACGTCCATAGTTAATGAGTCGAGTGAATTATTATTGAGATAATAATTTACTATATCAGAAGGTGTTCTGAGTTAGAAGGAGTTCTGATGGGAGTGACTCACGGCTAGCTCGGTATCGGGCCTAGAGGGTCACACACATAAGGTGGATGTTGCGACGAGTAGAGGTGTAGATATGAGATATCTGCGAAACCCCTAGTTTGGATCCTGTAGATGAGATCCAATTGGGTAATTGGATGAGATCTAATTAAATGATTAGATAAGATCCAATTGGATGAGATCAAATTGGATCCTGTGGATGAGATCCAATGAGATCCAATTGGATAGAGATCTAGTGTGAATAGGATCTATTAAGGATAAGCTTCCTCCACCTCTATAAGTAGGAGGAACCTTCTGGTTCATAGGTTGAGAGCTGGTAGTCATCCTCCTATTCTCCTCAGTCTTCTCTCCTTCTCCTTGACAGTCTTGTGGTGTATGTGGAGAGAGATCCCACGGTGATATGAGGAGTATCGTTGCTGCGTCCGCTATGTGGATTACCACTAGAGAGGAGTACGCTAGTGCTCCTTCATCCTCTTTATCAGATCTAGAATTTTCGGGGATATATGATCTCCCTAGGTAACACTTCTAACATGATACATTCGAATTTTTTGGATTTACGATTTTGCGCACCAATCATCGCATGACGGCCAAGTACGTAACTATGGAAAATTTGGTCTTGTTTTTATTTTTCTCTATGCATGAGATGCCGAATCTCTCAATTTCTCAACAGTGGTATCAGAGCCAGGTTTGTCGTGCGATGATTGGCTTATAAACTACATATGTTGTGTTTTGGATGCGCTTTTGATGCCAAAATCGTTGATGCAAAAGACAAGAGAGGGCAGCAACTGTTGCTGCCCTCGTAGTTTGGCCAAGGCTACTTGCAGCCATGGCCATGCACGCAGGGCCGCCGGTGGCCGTATGCTTGCAGTGGTAGCACTGGCCGCATGCACGCAGGTAGCTCGTAGGGACGGGCGCCACTCGCGAAGGTAGCGCTGCACCCAGCAGGGGTGGCTCTTGCCCGTAAGGGAGGGTAGCGCCACCAGTAGTGGCTCGCCTACAAAAAGGGGGCAACATTGCCTATAGGCTCTATCCCACAAAGGCAACGCCGCAGGGGCGTCCACGGGGAGGCCCGCGGGATAGCGCCACAATGCCTACGGGCGTTGCGCCCGCAACCAGCAAGCATGGGCGGTGGCTATAGCCACAGTGCTGTAGAAAGCAGAGGGAATGAGAATTAGGGTTTTTCATCCAAAAGATAGTTTTGCCCCTCGAAATTTTAGAAATTTCAATTTTGTCCCTTATGATAGAATGACCAAAATACCCTTTAAAATTTAGAAAATTCCCTACATATCTCTAATTTCAAAATTTAGTTATTTAAAGGTTTTAGTAACTATTATTATTTATCTAGTAATCCTATATGATATATACATGTGATGTGATGTGATGTGGGAAGATGATCATGGACTTTATTAGGGCTTACGAGCCTTCATTTTTCGTTGATTGTCAGGCCTGCATGCTTGTAATTATGTTGTAATTATCCTAGAGGCGCAGTAGAAGCCTGGAGGTGGTAGCAGGACTCCTGAGGTCGATTCAGATGATCGCAACGCATGGAGATGCGTCGAGGTGCCGGTAGATCGGATGATGACGAGATGAATAATCACCGTGCATAGAGATGCACTGATATGCACATAGATCATGATGTAAGTGATTAGGCCTACTGGCTCAGGCCTAATCATATTAGGTTGAAGTCCATGATCATCTGGTGTGCTTGTGCATGTGAATGTTATACACCTACTAGATAAGTATATATATATATATATTTGTATGCGATGTAAATATATTAAATATGTATGTGTATAACATGTTATATCATGATGTAAGTGATGTAAGTGATCATGATGTAAGTGATTAGGCCTACTGGCTCAGGCCTAATCATATTAGGTTGAAGTCCATGATCATCTGGTGTGCTTGTGCATGTGAATGTTATACACCTACTAGATAAGTATATATATATATATATTTGTATGCGATGTAAATATATTAAATATGTATGTGTATAACATGTTATATCATGAGACCGAACCTAAAACCCCTCCTATGATAATATTAAGTCGGTAAACATGAGGCAATAAGATTGACCCGCGTGGCCTTTCATCGTTAGGGGCAGGAACCGATTCCTGATATAGGCTGAGTTGGTCGAGTCCCTCGAGGCTCACCTATTTCGTATCTCGCTCTCTTATCTTCGATATGGAGATGTCACCAGTGATCTGAGGACATGATATGCTTGGTCAAGTCCCTTGAGGGCATATCACTGAATCAGACTCATCTTGTAACGATGGTGATGACTTAACTGGACATCATGGTAGGTCGAGTCCCTCGAGGCCATGGTGGTTTGGAGGCCAAATATGATGGGAATCACAAGTAGTTGTGATTGGCAAGAGTTGTCTACCTTTTGGGTTTAGTGTGATTGGTCGAGTCCTTTGAGATTGTACTAAGATGCCGATTGGATCTCGATCCCCACTAGAAGTCTGTCGGAGACTTCTGTTTTATGTGCATGAGGGTGTCACATGACTTGCTAGAAAAATTAGTGGGAGCATGTTAAGATAGAAGTCCATATCTTAATTATTTATTTTTGTGAAATCTACATGTTATTCACTTATGCTATATCTCATGTTTATTAGAAACATGTCATCATCAAACCCTCTACGTGGCATACTTGATGCCAACTGCCTCACTGGTCTAAATTATATGAATTGGCTTCGTAACCTAAGAATAGTTCTTACAGCGGAGAAAATCGCATATGTCCTAGATACGGTTATGCCCCAACCTGAGGTAGAAGCTCCTCAAGAAGAGTTTTCCTAATATGCGAAGTATATAGATGATTCCACTCTCGCTCAGTGTTACATGTTAGCCTCTATGACTCCTGAGTTACAGAGACAATATGAAAACATGGATGCTCATTCCATACTCCTGCACCTCCGCAAACTGTTTGAGAAATAGGGAAGAACTCAGCGATATGAGATATCCAAGAGTCTCTTCCATGCCAGGATGACTAAGGGAACACTTATTTAGAACCATGTCCTAAAGATGATGGAGTAGATTAAAAAAATCACAGGTCTAGGAATGGTCCTAGATGATAACCTGTGTGTTGATCTTATACTTTAGTCCCTACCAGATTCCTTTTCTCAGTTCATCATGAATTTCAATATGAACAAACTTGAGGTATCTCTCCTTGAGCTCCTCAACATGTTGAGGGAGGCAGAGAGCACAATCAAGAAAGAGAAATTAGTTTTCTATGTTGGTGAGACTAAAAGAAAAAAAAAGGCTGAGAAGACCCTTGAGAAGGGTAAGGGCAAGGGCAAATGGGGTAAGGCAAAGGTTGCCAAAATTGACCCAGCAAAGAACAAAGGCCAATACTTCCACTACGATCAAGATGAGCATTGGAAGAGGAACTGCAAGGCATATCTTGTAGAAAAAAAGTGAAATAGAAGCTTGGAAAAGCTTCAGGTACTTTCATGATCAGTCTTTATATGTCAAATTCTTATGATAATGTATGGATATTGGATGCTGGTAGTGCTTATTATATCTGCAATTCATTGCAGGTTCTGACAAGGTATAGGAGATTGGCAAAAGGTGAGATGGACCTCAAGATGGGCAATGGAGTAAGAGTTGCTATTGTTGCTGTTAGCGAGGTCACTCTACATTTGTCTGATAGAGCTATTATTGCATTAGATGTATGTTATTTTGTTCCCTCTATTATCAGAAACATTATTTCTATTTCATGTTTGACATTAAATGGTTATAAAGTACTTTTTGAGAATAATTATTATTTAATTAGTAAGAATGATAAGATCATTACTAGAGGGACACTGCATAATGGTTTGTTTATGCTAAATACTACTTCACATATCATGAATGTAAGCATGACCAAGAGGAAATGAGAAGAGGTGAACAATGCATATTTGTGGCATTGTAGGCTAGGTCATATATATGAGGGAAGGATTCAAAAGTTGTTGAAAAATGGATACTTAGATTCATTTAACTACGAGTCATATATAATTTACGAGCCTTGCCTTCGTGGAAAAATAACCAACTTTTCATTTAGTGGAACTGGAGAGAGAGCCATTGAGTTACTAGAACTCATATATAGTGATGTATGTGGTCCTATGTCAACTTATACCATAGGTGGTAATTTCTACTTCATTACTTTTACTAATGATTTCTCTAGGTATGGACATGTGTACCTGATGAAGTATAAGTCTGAAGCCTTCGAGAAATTCAGGGAGTATAAGAATGAAGTGGAGAACCAGACTGGAAAGAGTATTAAAACTCTTCGATCAGATCGAGGAGGAGAATACTTGAGTATAGAATTCACCCAATTCCTCAAGGACCATGGGATTCTATCTCAATGGACACCTCCTTATACACCACAGCTCAATGATGTCTCAAAAAGGAGGAATCACACACTATTAGATATGTGCGATCCATGATGAGTTTCGCTAACCTACCAATCTCATTTTGGGGATATTAAAATATACCATGAGTAGTTAAAAAATAGTTCTTAATCTTTTAGATGCCAAAATTTTTATTGTTGATTAGCATATGTTATCTAAAAATTTGTATCCTTTTTGAGATTTAGAATGTTATTATTTGATCATGTTGAAATTATTCATGTTACATTTATTAAAAGTATGATTTATAATTCTTATTAAATATAGAATGTTATTTTCTCATGTTGAAGCTTATCTTTTCTTATCATTTATTTAATCTATTATTATGTTTTAATATATTATTATCAGTGAATATATGTTGTTGTAATTCAAAATTTATGAAATTGGATATGCTTGGGTTAAAACAGCTCATAGGCCAGGCCTAACCCACGGGCCGGGCCCTAGCCCACAGGCTAACCCAGCCCAGCCCAACATGGGTTGTCATGGGCCAGGGTTGGCCTAGCTTGGTGTGATGCTTGTACAGTCATATGCAGTACATATTACCGATATTTGGGCCGGCTCAACTTAGTCCAATATTTTGTGATTGTTGGGTTTAAGCCCAAACATTGATTGAACTAAACCATACTTAATTAGTCTAGATTAATTCAGGGTGGTTTCGAATTGGTTTGACTTTTCAAGTCAGTTTAACCTAAATTGAATCTAATCTAGTCCAAATTATACTAGTCTAGGGTGTTTCCAGACTAGTTAAATGATGATTAGAGATCAGTTCAGTTAGGTTCTAGTGAATCGAGTTTGATTAGATCGATTTAACTAGGGTTCAAGTCAATTGAGGGCTATTTGGTATTATTGATATTGATGATGTTGGAAAGAAATATTTTGAATGTGTTATTTCATCCAGATATAAACATGACTAGTGTAAGATTATGTTATTTTCCTACCAAGAGCAGGTACGACAATTCCCTTTAGAGATTAGCGGGCCGTCAGATGTGGTGGCTAGATGGTTCCTCCATCCATTGTTGGGATGAACATGTCCCCACTTTGGTGGGTGAGGGATGCCACTCCATCCGCTATTGGGAGAACACAAACTCATCCCGTAGGATAAAGCCTCTCCATCCATTGTTGGGGGAGTGCTCCTTTAGGTATTTGATATACGCCAATGGGATGATGAACTTTTGATCATGTATTTATTTTGAGTTGACTTTTAGGGTTCCTACTTAGCGTTGCTGAATTTTTTTTATTTTTTATTTTCAGAGCAGCCTACCACTAGCACTGAATCAGATTCCAGTAGAGAGTGGACCTTCCTCTACTGCTAGGTAGAGCCACTTGGATGATTGTTTGAGTTAACATCACTATGTTTACCTTTCTACTTATGACTTGATGAACAAATAAATTGTAATAAATGTTTATAATTATGAATAAAGTGATGTTTATCTATTTGGCTCTGTATGTGTGGAAAGATGTGATCCTGAAAAAAAAATCTATGATGTGACACATATAGCCTACCTCCTACGCGCCGGCATGATCATCGCATACCGATTCTTTTGGGCAAACCTCCAGCAAATACTTGGCCATATTGGTATCCATATCTCCAGAAGGATGAAATATAAAGTATTGTAAAAGAGATGCTCGAAACAGGAGTTATTTGGCTAAGTTGCAGCCCCTAATTTTCACTGGTGCTCCTTGTACGAAAGAAGGACGGAACATGGCGAATATGCATTGATTATCAAGTTCTCAACAACATAACCATTAAGGACAAGTACCATATTCCAGTAGTAGATGAATTGCTTGATGAATTAAAGGGAGAACAAGTCTTCACAAAGAGGAACCTTCGATCCAGGTATCATCAAATACGAGTGTGCGAAGAAGACATATCGAAAACCGCCTTTCGAATGCACAATGACCACTATAAATTTCTGGTAATGCCCTTTAGTCTCACTAATGCTCCCTCCACCTTCCAAAGCCTTATGAATGATATTTTCTAAAATTATCTTCAACATGTTCTTTTTGTCAAAAAATTAAAGTGTAGCTTTCTTTAACAAAAGGTGGAATATCTTGGGCATATCATATCAGAGGAAGGTGTGGCGGTGAACCCCTACAAAATTGAAATAATGTAGAACTGGCCGACCCTGAGAAACATAAATCGCTGCGTGGCTTTCCCGATTTAATAGGCTACTACTGTAAGTTCGTGAAAATCTATGGAAAGATCAGTGCACCCCTTACTTCCTTGCTGAAAAAATATGTTTTCTAATGGTCAGACAAAGCCACCTGATAGAACCCCAGAGGAATTCTATGTAGATTGATCTTTGAGGGGGATCCACCCTTGGAACATTATAGGAGTTCCACCCTCCAAGTAGTCGGCCTGGTGGCTACAAAGTAGATTGATCTTTTCTTGTTCCAAAGAGATGGAGGCTACATGCTTATATAGAGCTCTAAACCCTAGCCCTAGGGGTTGCTTCCTAAGTGAACTACCTAATTTACCCTCAACCTTCAACGATCGGCCCAATAGCAAGGGGGGCGGCATCTAAGAAGCCCAAAGACCCAAATGTAAACCCTAGTCTCTTTTTTTTATAGGATAGAGGTGACTAGGTGGGGTTTATTACACTCTCACAGGGTTTTTATTAGCTGCTACATGGTTGAGTAGGACCTAACCCTGCTAGGGTCCTATCAAGCCTGCCCTCTTCAAATCAGCCTTGTCCTTAAGCCTGGGGTTCCATGAACTCAGGGAATCGGGTCTTTAGCTCCTCATATGATTCCCATGTGGCATCTTCGAGTGGTAAATTAGTCCAATGCACTAGTACTTCAGTAGAGGGACGTCGACGATGCATCATGATTCTACGGTCGAGGATAGCTTGTGTTTAGGCTTGAATATTTCCATCATCAGTGGTGTTGGGCAGTTGGATCTGGGGTGACTCGTGTTCTCCCAACTTGGGCTTCAGGCATGACACGTGGAAGACAGGGTGAATTTTGGCATCTTCAGGTAATTTAAGTCTGTATGCCATAGCTCCAATACGCTCTATGATCTGATAGGGCTCATAAAAACGTGGAGATAGCTTCATGGAGGCTCGTGTGTTGATGGAGAGTTGCTTGTATGGCTGTAAGCGAAGATAAACCCAATCTCCTAATGAAAATTCTCTTTCGCTTCATCATGTGTCGGCTTGCTATTTCATTCTAGCTTGAGCGGTAGAGAGATTATCCTTTAGTAGTTGTAGGAGTTCGTCCCTGTCAATTAGATCTTGGTCGACCTAATCTACCTTGGCTGACCCAATTACATACTTTGGAATCACAAGGGCCAGTCGATCATACAATGCTTTATATGGGGTACATTTTGTAGATGAATGATACATAGTATTATACCATCATTGGCCTAGGGGAGCCATTTCGTCCACTCTTTCAGTCGGCCACTAGCGAAACACCGAAGGTACGTCTCTAAACACCTATTCACTACCTTTGTTGCTGTGCTCATCTTGAGTTTGGTGCCCTGCAATTGGAATAACTTAGTCCAAAATTTACTGGTGAAGGCCCTATCACGATCACTTACAATGGACCTTGGTATCCCATGCAATTTAACAATATTTTCTATGAAAATCTGAGCAATACTAGCAGCAGTGTAGGGATTTCATATAGCATAAAAATAAGTATATTTCGTAAGTCGATCAACCACCATGAGGATTGTGCTTTTACCTTTGGAAGGTGGCAGCCCTTCGATGAAATCCATGGAGATGTTAGTCCACACCGAGTCCAGTATGGGTAGCGGTTGTAGTTTCCCTAGACTCGCCACTATTTCACCCTTTTGCTGTTGACATACATCACATTGTGCCACGTATTCAGAAATAAATTTTTTCATCCCTCTCTAATAAAAATTTTGCTTCACTCTTTTGTAGGTTCTCAGAAATCTAGAGTGTCCTATTAAAGGTGTGGAGTGCATTTCATGCAGAATGACTTTGATGCAAGGGGAGTCGGGTGTAAGCACAATACGACCTTTGTAGCGTAGATCCCTTAAATCCCAATTATAGTGAGCTATTGCACCTGGATCCTCCTCTAATTTTTTTAATGATATTGCTAGTCTCTGGGTCCTTCTTCCATTCCTCCCTAATGTCCTCAAGGAAGCCGATGGTAGGAAGAGAGATGGCTGAAAATTCAACTTGCTCAGGTAGCCGTGAGAGCGCATCTGCAACAACACTTTTTTTCCTCTTTTTGTAAATAATTTTATAATCAAATCCTAGAAGTTTGGTTACCTATTTTTGCTGCTACGGGGATGATATCTTCTGCTCCAAAAAGTACTTGAGGCTTCTATGGTCGGTTTTAATATGAAATCGTCGGTCGATTAGGTAGGGTCTCCACTTTGTTACTACGTGCACAATGGCGAGCATCTCTTTATCATAGATAGACTTTTTTTTATAGGAGGGAGACAACTCCTTGCTGGTGTATGTGAGCGGTCGACCATCTTGCATGAGAACATCTCCAATTCCGACTCTAGATGCGTCAGCCTCAATGATGAAGGGTCGGTTGAAATCTGGTAGTACTAGCACCGGCGTCATCGTCATGGCTGCCTTAAGTTTATCAAATGCAGCATAGGTTTCGTCCGACCATTAGAAAGTATCATTTTTTAGTAAAGAAGTGAGGGGTGCATTGATCTTCCCATAGTTCTTCATAAATTTTTGGTAGTAGCCCGTTAGTCCAAAGAACCCACATAATAATTTCACATTTATAGGTTTCGGCCAGCTCTACATTACCTCAATTTTTGTTGGGTCTACTGCCACTCCTTCTTCTAATATTATATGCCCAAGTACTCTACTTTTTGCTAAAGAAAGCTGTACTTTGATAGTTTAACAAAAAGAGTATTCTCCCGAAGGATCGTTAGAGCAGACTACAAGTGCTGAAAGTGAGTCTCAAAAGAAGGGCTATAACTGAGAATATCATCAAAAAATAACAGCACAAATTTACAAAGAAAGCTCCAAAAAATATCGTTCATGAGACTTTGGAAGGTTGAAGGAGCATTAGTGAGTCCAAAAGGTATTACCAAGAATTCATAGTGGCTGTTATGAGTGCGGAAAGCTGTTTTTGGGATGTCATCTTCACATACCCGAATTTGGTGGTAATCGGATCGGTGTTCCAACTTCGTGAAGACTCGAGCTCCTCTTAACTCATCAAGAAGTTCATCCACCATCGGTATTGGGTACTTATCCTTGACAGTGATACCATTTAGAGCTCGGTAATCGATGCACATCCGTCAAGTTTCATCCTTCTTGCGTACAAGTAGCACTGGTGAGGAATAGGGGCTGCAACTTGGCCGAATCACCCATGTTTCAAGCATCTCCTTTATGATCTTCTCAATTTCATCCTTCTGGAGGTGAGGATAGTGGTACAGCTGAGTGTTCACTGGTGGTTTACCCGAAAGAATTGGAATTCGGTGGTCATGTTGCCGAGTAGGTGGAAGACCGCGCGGTTCGGTAAAAACATCATCAAATTTAGCAAGAAATTGGGTGAGATTTTGATCTTCAATTTTTATTTTATTCCCCTCTGGTTGCTGCTGGAGATGCATAAAAAAGCCACCATTTATCTTGTGTAAAACTTTCTCCATTTGTTGGGTCGAAACGGTGGTTATGTTGCTTCCGCGCTTCATGCGTAGGGTGACCTGTTTGCCCTTATAGTAGAATTTCATAATTAATTTGAAAAAGTTCCAAGAGACATCACCTAGTGTTGTCAGCCATTCTATGGCTAGCACAACCTCATAATCATCAATTGGTAGGAGAAAGAAGTCGGCGACAATTTCTTGGTCTTGCAATAATAGTTTCACCTGTGGGCATCTTTGGTCACACCTTAGGATTCGGCCGTCGGTGACCTTTACGTCAAACTTGCTGCAACCTTTAATGTGGAGCGCTATCCGAGCAATGACCTTACTATTTAGAAAGTTATTTGTGCTACCCATGTCGATGAGAATGGTGATAAGTTGTTATTTGAGAAGGCTGCCAACTTTCATCATTTGCGGATTTGAGTAGCCCGCTAACGTGTGTACCATAAAGTCGGTCGATTGTGGCTCTTCTTCCGCATCTTCTTCCTCATGTTCAAGGCTCTCTTCTAGCTGTTCAATGACCTATTCTTCCACTGGTTCAATCACAAGAATTCTTCCCTTTTTATAGCGATGCTCGCGGCTCCATGGCTCGTTGCAATGCCAATATAACCCCTTCGTAGATCGCTCCCAAAGCTCTTCTCTTATCAACTTTTTTAGTGTAGGAGCTTGGCTGACAGTAAGGGGGCTGAGGGCTTTAGTACTACTAGTCAGGGAGCAACCCTAGTCCTCCGGGCTTCGTGGTTCAATCGCTCCTCTTGAAGTCGTGCGAAAGAGATGGCTGCCATAAGCGTGTACGGCTATCGCACTTTAACTTCTCCCCGGATTTTCAGCTTCAAGCCCTCAATAAACATTCCTAATAGTTGTTTTTCAGATCAATCATGAGTTTGATTAGATAACTATTCAAACCTGGTTTGATACTCCTGAATGGTGGAGGTTTGTCGGATCTTCGCTAGTTGTCCGTCAATGTTCTCATAATCGGTTGGTCCGAAGCGGATCAGTAGTCTTTCTTTGAATTGTCACTATGAGAGGACTCCATGAGTGTGTTCAAACCAATCAAATCACTGTATGACATCCCCTTCAAGATGTATAGCCATAATTTCCACCATAGATGCGTCTGTGGTTTTATGGTACCGAAAATATCACTCAGCGCACGAGATATAACCAATCAGGTCTCTTTCTTCTCATCTAGGGAAGTCTATCTTCATGCGTGGGTAGTAGAGATCGGTCATAGAGCCTCCCCTCTCCTAGAACTCATCTCTTTGATTAGAGCTCTCTCCTTGATGTGATTTTTTTGGGCTCAGTGGTCAACCCAAACTGAGTTCGACAAAGAGGGTCTGAATCTTCTCCTCCATTCGCATCTCGAAGGCTTCGAACTTAGCATTGATTGCCTCCTCAGATGCCATAGTATATGCCTCCAGATCTATAATATTAAGATCTCTCTTTTGTTGTCAGGTTAAAGACATGTATTGTTTGAGGAAAGTGGTGGCCAAAAGGGTTTGTGGATTGGTGGATGTAGGCTGCGGTTTAGGCTTGTTTTATGGCTGTTTTAGGTGCAGTTTAGGGCTACAATTTGATGGAGTTTTGGGCTGTGATGGTAGTGGATAAAGGTTAGGGAAGAGGATTTTAGATTTATGGTAGGTGGCAGTAGAGATTTGACCGAATTCAGTGGAAGTTGCTACTGATATGTGCTGTCTCGTAAGAGCAGAATTGTCATCGAAGAAATAACGGTTTCTCGACGAAATTTCCAGCGAGAACCCAGAAATTTGAGGGGATTTGACAACAGAATCTTAGTTTAAATAACAGCAAGGATGACAACTTGGATCAAGAAAATTTTGGCAGCATAACAACAAAGAATTCGGTGCAAGTTGCGATAGCAGAATTCTCGTCAAAAAATTTCAACGGTTTATGATGAAAACTTACAGCAACACAGTAATGTTTCAGGGATGAATTCCATGATAGATCAATCCTAGATAAAAGCCAAGATGATCTATGAGGTGCTCAAGAAACTTCGTTAAAAAAGGATAGTAATAGATCAGTTTAAAGGCAGCAATATGCGGCTGAAATTTTCTGCAGCAATCCTTCGTTCGCAAAGATGATAACTTTTACGATGAAAGGAATTCGCAGCAAGAGATAGATAGTAAGACTTTTTTTTTGGGTATTTTGAATGGAAAATTGCAGCAGCAAAAGGTATTAGTGATAGGAGAATACTAGATCTCTGATGCAATTGGAAGCGACGGTAGTAGATTGATTTGATCTACGATAGAAGATGAAGGTGGAGATGGTGATGTCAAGAGCAATTGTGGGAATTGCTTGGTTGATGGTAGGCGACAGGGATGGCAGCAAAAGCAGCAAGATTGCTGCTCTAATACCAGATGATAGAACCCTAGAGAAATTCTATGTAGATTGATCTTTGAGGGGAATTCACCCTTGGAATGCTATAGGGGTTCCACCCTCCAAGTAGTCGGCCTTGTGGCTACAAAGTAGATTGATCTTTTCTTATTCCAAAGAGATGGAGGCTACATACTTATATAAAGCTCCAAACCTAGCCCTAGGGGATGCTTCCTAAGTGAACTACCCAATTTGCCCTCAACCTTAGCCGACCGGCCCAATAACAAGGGGGGCGGCGGCTAAGAAGCCCAAAGACCCAAATGTAAACCCTAACATCTCTTCTTTATAGGATAGAGGTGGCTAGGTGGGATTTATTATACTCTCACAAGGTTTTTATTAGTTGCTACATGGTTGAGTAGGATCCAACCCTACTAGGGTCCTATCACCACCACTGCCTTTGATGAACTTAAAGTCGCAATGTCGACAATGCCCGTACTAGCGCACTCGGTTTCGGCAAGACTTTTGTTATTGAAGCCGATACCTCTAGAGTCAAAATTGATGATGTACTAATGCATGATGGCCTTATCTATCGAGAATTATAGCAGGTTTGACATTAAGGTCGCTGACGGACGAATTTTGATGTGTGATCATAGGTGCCCACAAGTGAAATTATTGTTGTAGGACCAAGAGATAATTGAAGATTTTATCCTCCTCTCTCTTAATGATTATGAGGCCATGTTTGGTATCGAATGGCTGACAACATTAGGTGATATTTCCTAAAATTTTTTGAATCTAATTATGAAATTTTACAGTAAGGGGAAACAAGTGATACTGCGCGGGAAACATGGGGGCGATGTAACGATGATTTGCACACAACGAATAGAGAAAGTTTTGCACAAAGCATATAGAGACTTTTTGGTACAACTTGAGTAGCAATCTAAGGGAGAGCCAACCAAATTTGAAGACCCAAACCTACTTCCCATGCTTGCTGAATTTTTAGTTATATTTGACGAACTGCGCAGCCTACCTCCTACCCACCAGCATGATCATTGTATACCGATTCTTCCGGGCAAACCTCCAACAAATACTCGGCCATACTGGTATCCACATCTCTAGAAGGATGAAATAGAAAGGATTATAAAAGAGATTCTCGAAATAGAAGTTATTCAGCCAAGTTGCAGCCCCTACTCTTCACCGGTGCTCCTCGTACGAAAGAAGGATGAAACATGGCGAATGTGAGTTGATTACCAAGCTCTCAATGACATAACCATCAAGGACAAGTACCCTATTCCAGTAGTAGATGAATTGCTTGATGAATTAAAGAGAAAATAAGTCTTCACAAAAGCTGAACCTTCGATCCGGGTATCATCAAATACGAGTGTGCGAAGAAGACATACCGAAAACCGCCTTTCGAACATACAACAGCCACTATGAATTTTTTATAATGCCCTTTAGTCTCACCAATGCTCCCTCCATCTTCTAGAGCCTTATGAATGATATTTTCTAGAATTATCTTCAACATATTCTTTTTGTCAAAAAATCAAAATGCAACTTTCTTCAACAGAAGGTGGAATATCTTGGGCATATCATATCAGAGGAAGGTGTGGCGGTGGACCCCTCCAAAATTGAAGCAATGTAGAACTGGCCAACCCTGAGAAACATAAAATAGCTATGTGGCTTTCTCGGTTTAATAGGCTATTATCGCAAGTTCATGAAAAACTATAGAAAGATCAGTGCACCCCTTATTTCTTTGCTAAAAAAAGATGCTTTCCAATGGTCGGACAAAGCCACCACTGCCTTCGATGAACTTAAAGTCGCAATGTCGACAATTCCCGTACTAGCACTACTCAACTTTAGTATGACTTTTGTTATTGAAGCCAATGCCTCCAGAGTCAGAATTGGTGCTGTACTAATACAAGATGGCTGCCCCCTCACTTACACCAGTAAGGTATTATCTCCTTCCCCTCTTAAGATGACTATTTATGATAAGGAGATGCTTGCGATTGTGCATGCGGTGGCCAAATGGAGACCATACTTGATCGGGTGAAGCTTTCAAATCAAGACCGACCATAAAAGTCTAAAATATTTCTTGGAGCAGAAGATATCTTACCCCGAGCAGTAAAAATAGGAAACAAAGCTTCTTGAATATGATTATGAAATAACTTACAAAAAGGGGAAAGAGAATGTTATTGCAGGTGCGCTTTCGCGGCTACCCGAGCAAACTGAACTTTCGATCATTTCACTTCCGACCACCGACTTCCTTGAGGATATTAGGAGGGAATGACAAGATGATTTGGAGACCAATAAGATCATAAAAAAATTATAGGAAGCACCAAGCTCCGTGGGTCATTACAGTTGAGTCAGTTGGGACTCAGAAGACTTGTGCTATAAGGGACGCATTATGCTTGTTCCAAATACTACTTGCATAAAGACCATCCCTTCAAGAGATGTATTCCACACTTGCGGCCAAGCACTTTAGGTTCCTTAGAACCTATAAGAGAATTAAGCAAAATTTTTATTGGGTAGGGATGAAAAATATTATTGCTGAATATGTAGCACAATGTGATGTATGTCAACAACATAAAGGCGAGATAGTGGTAAGTCCCGGAAAGCTACAACCTCTACCCATCCCGGACTTAATATGGACTAATATATTAATGGACTTCATCGAAGGGCTTCCCTCATTATAAGAAAAATGTATAATTCTTGTCGTGATTAATCATATTATAAAGTATGCTCACTTTTGCGCTGTTCATAGTACCTATAGTGCTTCTAGTATTACTCGAATCTTTATGGAGAATATTATAAAATTTCATGGGATGCCGAGATCTATTGTAAGTGATCGTGATAGCTTCTTCTACGATGAAAGATGCACTGTAGAATTCTAGTTGCATAGCACTATTTGTTTGATCTTGCTACTATGTTTTTTCTATCCAAATCTCTACGAAATTTTGATGACGGCTTTGGCACTTCATAACAGCAGATTTTTCTTTGGTTTTGTTAAAAAATTCTTAATATAAACCACTAATCTTTTATGTCCAAACTGCTACTCTTTAGACATAAAAATCTACTATAGTACCTTTCCGTGATCCTCAATTTTGTCAAACCTCTTGCTGTCATTTTCTTCTATGAAATTTTAAACAGCATTATCACTCCCTTACTAGTAGATTCCCTTTGAGTTTTACTTGAATCTCTATTGAGAATTGTTGGAAAAAATTGCATATTTACTATTGGAATTTTTTCGGTGAAAAATCTGGTGCTGCACCTTTGTCCTTTTTCTTCTCCGTAACCTACCAAACCCTAGTCACCTTGCTACCACCAACCAAGATGTCTTTAGGGAATCCCTCTAGCTTTAAGATGCAGCCATTATAACCTATTTTCACAACCCTAACAGTATCAAAACCACAACCCAATACAATAAACCATTATAGCCGAACCCTTCTATCATTGATCTATTGTCTAAACCTTCCACCACCCCATGCCATAAACCTATCAACAAAAGAAAGTCAAGGATATCTCTGATCTACAGGCATATGCTTGGCTTCTCAAGATCCAATTGATGCCAAATTTGAAGCATTGGAATCTCAAATTGAATCGTGGCTTGAATCGCGCTTGGAGGACAAATTGCATGCTTTGTTTGGAGAATTCAGAATTAGACAACCAACAAGTCCAACCAAATTTTAGTGAGGAGAGAGTTTAGAATGGCCTCTAGAGAAGGAGGGACAGCCCTCGGACATGCTTCAGCCACGTATGAGGGTGGACTTCTTGCGATAGGAAGAAGGAGACCCGACGGGGTGGATTTCGCACGCCGAATGTTACTTTCACTACTACCGAACGTCGGATGATGCTATGTTAGAAATTGCTATCATCCACCTTGAAGGAGATGCTATTTAATAGTATAATTTTCTAGAATATAATCATAGGGCTCCGATGTAGAATCAATTTAAGAATGCACTGCTGAACCATTTCGGACCTACATAGTATGAAAATATCGATGGCTAACTCGCAAAGATTCAATAAACCTCTATGATTCAAGAGTAGCAAACTAGGATTGAGAAGCTATCCTACCTTGCTTGTTATTGGACTGACCATCAATTGTTAGGAACATTCATCGAAGGACTCAAGCCAGAGATAAAAGGGGAGGTTAAGGTGCGGTAGCCCCGTACCATAATGACTGTGATTTCTTTCGCTCGAATACAAGAAGAACGACTCAACCAAGATGCTTAGAGGATGAGAACTTCTCCTAGGCCCATGGAATATAAACCTCCTTCAACTCTCAGCCATCCTTCGCTGCCAAAAAAATTGACAAGAGAAGAACTACGTGACCGATCAGCAAAGGATTTTTGTTGGCATTGCGACGAGCCATAGAACCGCGATCATCACTGCAAAAGGGGCCACTTCCTACTGATTGAACCTCTTGAAGGCATGGAGGAGGATGTCCAAGAGTATGAGGAAGAGGTCGCGGATGAAGAATAGCATTTGGTTGATATTACAATACATGCCCTTGCTGGTTATGCGAACCCACAAACGATGAAAGTGGGAGGACTTCTGAAGCAACAACTGATCACCGTTCTTATTGACACCGGAAGCACTAATAATTTTATGAACAACAAGGTTGCTATCAGGATGGCCTTACCTATCGAGGATTATAGCAGGTTTGATGTTAAGGTCGCTGATGAACAAATTTTGAATTGTGATCATAGGTGCCCACAAGTGAAATTATTGCTGCAGGACCAAGAGATAATTGAAGATTTCTTCCTCCTCCCTCTTGATGATTATGAGACCATGTTTGGTATCAAATGGCTGACAACATTAGGTGATATTTTTTGAAATTTTTTGAATCTAATTATGAAATTTTACAGTAAGGGGAAACAAGTGATACTGCGCGGGAAACATGGGGGCAACGTAACGATGATTTGCACACAATAAATAGAGAAAGTTTTGCACAAAGCATGCAGTGACTTTTTGGTACAACTTGAGCAGCAATCTAAGGGAGAGCTAACCAAATTTAAAGACCCAAACCTACTTCCCTTGCTTGCTAAATTTTTAGATATATTTGACGAACCGCGCAGCCTACCTCCTACCCACCAACATGATCATTGTATACCGATTCTTCCGGGTAAACCTCCAACAAATACTCGGCCTTATTGGTATCTACATCTCTAAAAGGATGAAATAGAAAGGATTATAAAAGTGATGCTCGAAATAGAAGTTATTCAGCCAAGTTGCAGCCCCTACTCTTCACCGGTGCTCCTTGTACGAAAGAAGGATGAAACATGGCGAATGTGAGTTGAATAACAAGCTCTCAATGGCATAACCATCAAGGACAAGTACCTTATACTAGTAGTAGATGAATTACTTGATGAATTAAAGAGAAAATAAGTCTTCACAAAAGCTGAACCTTCGATCTGGGTATCATCAAATACGAGTGTGCGAAGAAGACATACCGAAAACCGCCTTTCGAACATACAACAGCCACTATGAATTTTTTATAATGCCCTTTAGTCTCACCAATGCTCCCTCCATCTTCTAGAGCCTTATGAATGATATTTTCTAGAATTATCTTCAACATGTTCTTTTTGTCAAAAAATCGAAATGCAACTTTCTTCAACAGAAGGTGGAATATCTTGGGCATATCATATCAGAGGAAGGTGTGGCGGTGGACCCCTCCAAAATTGAAGCAATGTAGAACTGGCCAACCCTGAGAAAAATAAAATAGCCATGTGGCTTTCTCGGTTTAATAGGCTACTACCGCAAGTTCGTGAAAAACTCTGGAAAGATCAGTGCACCCCTTACTTCTCTGCTAAAAAAAGATGCTTTCCAATGGTCAGACAAAGCCACCACCGCCTTCAATGAACTTAAATTTGTAATGACGACAACGCTCGTATTAGCACTCCTCGACTTCAACAAGACTTTTATTATTGAAGCCGATGCCTCTGGAGTTAGAACTAGTGCTGTACTAATGCAAGATGGCTTCCCCCTCACTTATACCAGTAAGGCATTATCTCCTTTCCCTCTTAAGATGACTATTTATGACAAGGAGATGCTCGTGATTGTGCATGCGGTGGCCAAATGGAGACCATACTTGATCGAGCGAAGCTTTCAAATCAAGATCGACCATAAAAGTCTAAAATATTTCTTAGAGCAGAAGATATCTTTCACCGAGCAGCAAAAATAGGAAACAAAGCTTCTTGGATATGATTATGAAAAAACTTACAAAAAGGGGAAAGAGAATGTTGTTGCTGATGCGCTTTCGCGGTTACCCGAGCAAACTAAACTTTGGACTGTTTCACTTCTAACCACTGACTTCCTTGAGGATATTAGGAGGGAATGACAAGATGATCTAGAGACCAATAAGATCATAAAAAAATTGGAGGAAGCACTAAGCTCCGTGGCTCATTACAGTTGAGTCAGTTGGGACTCAGAAGACTTGTGCTATAAGGGACGCATTATACTTGTTCCAAATTCTACTTGCATAAAGACCATCCTTCAAGAGATGCATTCCATGCTTGTGGTCGGGCACTCTGGGTTCCTCAGAACCTATAAGAGAATTAAGCAAAATTTTTATTGGGTAGGGATAAAAAATATTATTGTTGAATTTGTTGAATCTCAGATTTTGATGATGAAACTAATTGATTGTGATTTGTGGTCTAACTACATTTTGAGTTACGTAGGTCTTGTTAAATCAGTTACTAATCTCTTTGTTGAGATGAGTGTGCAGGAATAACTACGATGGAAAGAAAACATAACGTGATTTACCGAGGCCAAGTCCGTCGGGGGTTCAAGAGTTCATCGAAAGTCCGAGAGATTTTCGGAAGAGTTGCCGGAACCATCCAAGATCAAATCAGGGACTTGTCGAAGTTTTCGAAAGTCCATTTCAAAGATCGTCGAAGGTTCACGGAACTTCGGGAAGATTCGGAAACCAGCCGAAGACTAGTTGAGCTCGCCGAAGTATCTTTGGGAGACCACTGGTAGCAATCCGAGGGAAGCATCGGAGGCTCGGAATCTCGCCAGTAGAACTCACCGGAAGTCGACTTGAAGGGTGTCCGATCAAATCACGTTAAGTTATGTTCGTAATTTGCACATGAGTAGAGCAAGGATTTAAGAAATAAATCCTGCCCAAAATTCGAGAGGAGCCAACCGGGCCACTCTTGTGTCAAGTTGAGATCTAAACAGGCCCTATTCGGCTCTATCCGAATGGGGGCAAGCGTGGAACCGCCCAAGCCTGGGGTGGTGGAACCGCTAAGCCTGGGCGGTGGAACCATAAGCCGAAGCGTAGCACCGCCAAGACACACACAAAGCGGTGGAACCGCTTTATCAAAGTGTAGCACCGCCAGTACACATAATCGACGGCGGTGGAACCGCTGGTGGCAAGCGGTGGCACCGCCTTGATCACCGGATCGAGCGGTAGCATCGCCGTCTGGGCGGTGGCACGCTTCGACGTCGATCAAAGATCGACACAGCGGTGGCACGCCTTATGCAAGTGTGGCACCGCCTTGACCACCGAAACATGGGAACTCCAAATTCACTTGGAATTTGGAGCCCAATTTTGAATCCACTTTGGATCTATAAATACCCCCTTCTCGGCTGAAAGGGTACCCTTTTGAGCAAGAAAAAGTTTGAGTCTTGAGCTTTTGAAGAGTTTAAAAAGTGTTGTTTTCTTTGCTAAGTGTTCACCTTCTTCTTCTTCTTGAGAGATCTTGTACAAGTGTGAACATCTTGTAAAGGGTTGTAAAAAGGGGTGTTTGATCCTTCCCCTTCAAAGGACTTGCTAGTTTAAGAGCGGAGCCTATCGCAAAGGCTTCAAGAGTGGATGTAGGTCATTTGACCGAACCACTATACATCATTGTGTCCTTAAATGTGAGTGTTTATATTTCTAAATCATTTCATTTCTTGGCTGCAAGTTCATAGTTAGTTCCTTTTCACAAGCAATTACTTTCAAGTTCTCTTTCGTCGAATCGAAATCTTCCTACGAACTTGTGTTTCTTTGTGAAATCGTTTTCAAGAATACGAGTTTAATCCGCTGCACTAATTCACCCCCCCCTCTTAGTGCCTTTTGATCATTTCAATTGGTATCAGAGCAAGGTTTGCTCTCATATTGGTTTAAAACCCAAGAGAGATGGCCTACTCCGGTATGCAAGAGGGTCTCTCCATTACTCGTCCACCTATGTTCAATGGGTCGGATTATACGTATTGGAAGACTCGTATGAGGAATTTTCTTATTTCCATGGACTTCAAACTTTGGAACATTGTCGAAAATGGTTTCGCAAAATCTTCTCTTCCGATGAGTGAATGGAATGAGTCGGAGAGGAAGATTTTCGCTCTCAATGCAAAGGCTATGAATGCCTTATTTTGTGCACTTGATAAGAATGAGTTTAATCGGGTTTCCGTTTGTGAATCGGCTTTTGATATTTGGCGCACTCTTGAAATCACTCATGAAGGCACTAGCCAAGTGAAGGAGTCCAAAATCAACATTCATGTGCATTCCTACGAACTTTTTCGGATGAAACCAAATGAGTCCATTGGAGACATGTACACCCGCTTTACGGATGTCATCAATGGACTTAAAGCTCTTGGTAAAGGCTTTTCGAATTTTGAATTGGTAACTAAGATTTTAAGATCCCTTCCAAAGTGTTGGGATCAAAGGTCACGGCCATTCAAGAGGCCAAGGATCTTAAAGTATTTCCCATTGAAGAACTTATTGGATCTCTAATGACTTACGAGATGACGTGCCATGCTCATGAAGAGCTTGAACCCCCTTCCAAAGAACAACGAGGAAGGATATGGCACTTAGAACACAAGAAGACCACTTGAAAGGAACATCAAGTGATGAGGATAGTGACAATGACATTGCACTTCTAACTCGAAAGTTTAAGAAATTCATAAGAAAGAACAAATTCAAAAATGACACAAAAAGCAAATTTGAACACAAAAGGACCAAGTCATTTGCTACGAATGCAAGAAGCCGGGACACTTCAAGAATGAATGCCCTCAAGCCAAGAAGAAGCAATTCAAGAAGAAAAAAACCTTGAAGGCCACGTGGGATGATTCAAGTGACTCCGAGGTTGAAGAGGCTAGCAACAAAGAGGAGGCAAACTTCGCTCTAATGGCATTTGGAGAAGAGGTTAGTGAGTTACTTAATGAAGAGTTATCTTTCGATGAACTTTCTATGGCTTTTCATGAGTTGTTTGATGAATGTAGAACTATTAGTAAGAAGTTCAATTTGCTTAAGAAAGAGCATGCTTTATTACAAAGTAAATTCAATAGTCTTCAAAACCCTTCTCTACCCCCATGCTCTAAGTGTGAAGACTTAGATGCAACAAAAAGGGAGAACTTGCTACTCAAAGAGACCCTAAACAAGTTTAAGGTCGGTAGCAAGGGCTTAGACATGATTCTTGCTAACAAAGGTCATGTTGGAAATAGAAGTGGTATCGGATTTATGAGAGGTTCTCACCAAAATCCCACCACCTTTGTTAAAGGGCCTACATTGCATGTATCACCCCATTTGAAATGTAATTTTTGTTGCAAAACGGGACATGTTACCTACAAATGTCCATTCAAGAAAATTAGTCCACAAAAGTTGATATGGGTTCCTAAAGGAACCATAAACAATTCAATGATAAATTACAAAGTAAGTAGATCAATTTGTAAGGCACCCAAAATCAAATGGGTACCTAAAAACAATCCTCTTTTGTAGACAAACTCACAAGCTAGGAGCAAGAAATGGTATCTTGATAGTGGATGCTCAAGGCACATGACCGGAGATCCATCTCATTTCTCTATGCTCTCTAGCAAAGAAGAAGGATATGTCACTTTCGGAGACAACAACAAGGGTAAAATCATTGGCAAGGGAACCATAGGTAACAAATCGAGTTTTTCAATTGATGATGTGTTACTAGTTGATGGTTTAAAACATAATCTTTTAAGTATTAGTCAACTATGTGATAAAGGTTATGTTGTTAGATTTGAATCAATGTTTGCATTATTGAAAAACCCAACAACAACATATCCATGATTGCTTTAAAACAAAACAATGTCTACACCATAAATATTGATAAATTAAGTAATGAAATGTGTTTTTCGGTTTTGAATGATGACGCTTGGCTTTGGCATAGGAGACTAGGCCATGCAAGCATGAAACTAATCTCTAAGATTTCATCTAGAGATTTAGTAAGAGGTATCCCAAACACGAAATTTGTTAAGGATAAGGTATGTGATGCATGTCAACTAGGAAAACAAATAAAGACTAGTTTCAAATCAAAAAATCACATTAGCACCACTAGACCATTGCAATTGATCCACTTGGACTTATTTGGACCAATTGACATAACAAGCCTAGGAGGTAGCAAATATGCCTTTATAATTATAGATGACTATAGTAGATACACTTGGACCTATTTTTTGGCTCATAAAAGTGATTGCTTCAAATGTTTCTCTAAATTTTGTAAACTCACTCAAAATGAAAAAGGCTTTATGATCTCATCAATTCGAAGTGATCATGGAGGTGAATTTCAAAATCATGACTTCCAAAATTTTTGTGAAACAAACGGATATAATCACAACTTCTCTACTCCAAGAAATCCACAACAAAATGGAGTAGTAGAAAGGAAAAATAGAAGTTTGCAAGAAATGGCTAGAACCATGTTAAATGAATATAATTTATCAAAATATTTTTGGGCCGAAGCCGTGAATACGGCTTGCTATGTGATGAATAGAGTTCTAGTGAGACCATCCCTATCCAAAACTCCATATGAATTATGGAATGATAAAAAACCCAATGTTTCTTACTTTAAAGTTTTTGGTTGCAAATGCTTTATTTTGAATGAAAAGGATGCCTTAGGAAAATTCGATGCAAAATCCAATGAAGGCATATTTCTTGGTTATTCTTCCATTTCTAAGGCTTTTCGTGTTTTCAACAAGAGAACCTTACTTATAGAAGAATCTATTCATGTGGTTTTTAATGAAGTTTCCGAATTTAAGAAAAAAGATTTTGATGATGATTTTGGTCTTGATGATTTGAATTTGAATGAACCCTCTCCTCAAAATAACATCTTGGATGCATCTTTGATAGGACCCTAGCAGGGTTAGGTCCTACTCAACCATGTAACAGCTAATAAAAACCCTGTGAGAATGTAATAAACCCCACCTAGCCGCCTCTACTCGACCTTTCATCATTGAGGCCGATGCATCTGGAGTTGGAATTGGAGCTGTTCTCATGCAAGATGGTCGACCACTCACATACACTAGCAAGGCATTGTCTCCCTCCCATCAAAAAATGTCTATCTATGATAAAGAGATGCTCGCCATTGTTAGATAACAAAGTAGAGACCCTACGATTGGGCGACGATTCAGATTAAAACCGACCATAGAAGCCTTAAGTACTTTTTGGAGCAGAAGATATCATCCCCGGAGCAGCAAAAATGGGTAACCAAGCTTCTAGGATTTGATTATGAAATTATTTACAAAAAGGGGAAAGAAAACATTGTTGCAGATGCACTCTCACGGCTCCCTTAGCAAGCTGAATTTTTAGCTATCTCTCTTTCTGCCACCAGCTTCCTCGAGGGCATTAGGGAGGAATGGAAGAAGGATCAAGAAACCAGCAACATCATCAAAAAATTGGAGGAGGATCCAAGTGCAATAGCTCACTATACTTGGGATTCGAGGATCTACACTATAAAGGTCGTATTGTGCTTATACCAAACTCCCTTGCATCAAAGTCATTCGAAATACACTTGGAAGATTTCTAAGAACCTACAAAAGAGTGAAGCAAAACTTTTATTGGAAGGGGATGAAAAAAATTATTTCTGAATACGAGCACAATGTGATATATGTCAACAAAGAAAAAGGTGAAACAATGGAGTCCAGTGGAAACTACAACCACTACCCATACCTCGACATCTCCATGGGAAGGGCTGCCACCTTCAAAGGTAAAAGCACAATCCTTGTGGTGGTTGATCGACTTACAAAATATGTTCATTTTTGTCTTTGGCGCAATCCCTACCTTGTTAGTATTGCTCGATTTTTATAGAAAATATTGTTAAAGCGCATGGGATGCCAAGGTCCATTGTAAGTGATCGTGACGGGATCTTCACTAGTAAATTTTGGACCGAGTTATTTCAGTTACAAGGCACCAAACTCAAGATGAGCATGCATACCATCCACAAGTGATCGAGCCAAAGCGAATGGTGAGCAGATGTTTAGAGACATACCTTTTGTTTCACTAGTGATCGACCAAAGGAGTGGGACGAAATGGCTCCCTTGGGCCGAATGGTGGTACAATACTACATATCATTCATCTACAAAATGTACCCATATATGAAGCATTATATGGTCACCATCTGTGATTCCAAAGTATGTAATTGGCTCGGCTAAGGTAGATCAGTCGACCAAGATTTAATTGATGAGGACAAACTCCTATAGTGCTAAAGGATAATCTCTTTCGCTGCTCAAGCTAGAATGAAGCGACAAGTCGACACACGAAGAAGTGAAAGAGAATTTTTAGTAGGAGATTGGGTTTATCTTCGCCTACAACCATACAAGCAACTATCCATCAACACACGAGCCTCCATGAAGCTATCTCCACATTTTTATGGGCCCTATTAGATCATAGAGCGTATTGGAGCTATAAGGCATGACTTAAATTACATCGAAGATGCCAAAATTCACCCTGTCTTCCACGTGTCATGCTTGAAGCCCAAGTTGGGAGAACACGAGACACCCTAGATCCAACTACCCAACACCACTGATAATGGAAATATTCAAGCCCAACCACAAGCCATCCTCGACCGCAGAGTCGTGATGCGCGACGCGATCCCTCTCAAGTACTAGTACATTGGACTAATTTACCACTTGAAGATGCCACATGGGAATCATATGAGGAGTGAAGTCCCGGTTCCCTGAGTTCATGGAACCTGACCTTGAGGACAAGGCTGATTTGAAGAGGGCGGGCTTGATAGGACCCTAGCAGGGTTAGGTCCTACTCAACAATGTAACAGCTAATAAAAACCCTGTGAGAATGTAATAAACCCCACCAAGCCGCCTCTATCCTATAAAGAAGAGAGGCTAGGGTTTATATTTGGGTCTTTGGGCTTCTTAGCCGTCGCCCCCCTTGTTACTGGGCCGGCCCGCTAAGGTTGAGGGCAAATTGGGTAGTTCACTTAGGACGCAACCCCTAGGGTTAGGGTTTGGAGCTCTATATAAGCTTGTAGCCTCCACCTCTTTGGAATAAGAAAGATCAATCTACAATTGCAGCCACAAGGCTACTTGGAGGGTGGAACCCCTATAGCGTTCCAAGGGTTGATCCCCTCAAAGATCAATCTCCATAGAATTCCTCTAGGGTTCTATCATCTGGTATCAGAGCAGCGATCTTGCTGCTTTTGCTGCCATCCCTGCCGCCCACCATTAGCCAAGCAATTCCCACAATTGCTCTTGACATTTCGACGTCATCTCTTGTGCGTAGATCAAATCAATCTCTCGCCACCTCCAATTCCATCAGAGATCTGGTATTTTTCTACCACCAATACCTTTTGCTGCTGCAATTTTCATCTAAAATATCAAAAGATGTTTTTCTATCGATCCCTTGCTGCGAATTCCTTGCGTCGCAAAAGTTACCATCTTTGCTTGCGAGCGAAGGATTCTCTGCAGAAAATTTCAGCAGCGTGTTGCTGCCTTTAACCGATCTAATTGTTATCCTTTTTGAACGAAATTTTTGTGCACCTCATAGATCATCTTGGCTCCCATCCGTGATTGATCTATTGTGGAATTCATCACAAAAACAAATTCGTGTGTTGCTGCAATCTCGTCACAAACCGCTGAAATTTTTGACGAGAATTCTACTATCGCAACTTGCACCGATTTCTTACTGCTTTGCTGCCGAAATTTCTTGATCCAATTTGTTATCCTTGTTGCTATCTAAACTAAGATTCTACCATCAAAACCCCTCCTCAAATCCCTGAGTTTTCGCTGGAAATTTTGTCGAGAAATCGCTATTTCTTCGACGACAATTCTGCTCTTACGAGGCAGCGCACATAGGCAGCAATTGCTACTGATTTTTGTCAAATCTTTGCTGCGATCTACCACAGATCTAAAACCCTCTTCCCTAACCTTTATCCACTACCATCTCAGCTCAAAACTCCATCAAATCGCAGCCCCAAACAGCACCCAAAACAGCCTCAAAACAAGCCTAAACCGTAACCTACATCCACCGATCCACAAACCCTTTCAACCACCACTTCCCTCAAACAATTCATGCCTTTAACCTGGCAACAAAAGAGAGATCTTAATATTACAGATCTGGAGTCATATACTATGGCATCCGAGGAGGCGATAAATGCTAAATTCGAAGCCTTTGAGACGCGAATGGAGGATAAGATTCAAGCTCTCTTTGTCGAACTCAGTTTCGGTAGAACACCGAGCCCAAAGAAATCTCATCAAGGAGAGAGCTCTGACCGAAGAGATGAATTTCAAGAAAAGGGAGGCTCTATAATCGATCCCTACTATCCATGCATGAGGGTGGACTTCCCTAGATGGGAAGAAGGAGACCCGATTGGTTGGATCTGTGAGCGAGCGATATTTTAGTACCACAAAACCGCAGATGCATCTATAGTAGAAATTGCAGCTATACATCTTGAAGGAGATGCCATACAATGGTTTGATTGGTTTGAACATACTCATGGAGTCCTCTCATGGCGACAATTCAAAGAAGGACTGCTGATCCGTTTCAGACCAACCGATTACGAGAACATCGAAGGACAACTAGCAAAGATCCAACAAACCTCCACCATCCAGGAGTATCAAACCAGGTTTGAAAGGTTATCTAATCAAACTCGTGATTAGTCTGAAAAACAGTTATTGGGGACATTTATTGAGGGCTTGAAGCCGGAGATCCGGGGAGAAGTTAAAGCGCGACAACCAGTATACGCTTATGGCAGCCATCTCTTTCGCACGACTTCGGGAGGAGCGATTGAACCATGAAGCCCGGAGGACTAGGGTCGCTCCCGACCAGAAATATTGAAGCCCTCAGCCTCGCCTACTATCACCGAGCTCCTACACCAAAAAGGTTGACAAGAGAAGAGCTTGAGACCGATCGCTAAGGGGTTATGTTGGCATTGTGACGAGCCGTGGAGCCGCGAGCATCGTTGTAAAAAGGGGAGACTTCTTGTGATTGAACCAGTGGAAGAAAAGATCAGTGAATAGCCGAAGAGAGTCTTGAACATGAGGATGAAGATGTGGAAGAAGAGCCACAATCAACCAACTTTATGGTACATGCGCTAGCCGGCTACTCAAATCCGCAAACAATGAAAGTTGGAGGCTGCTCAAACAATAACCAATCTTTGTTCTCATCGTCACAGCAGTACTAATAATTTTCTAAATAGTAAGGTTGCTGCTCGGATGGCGCTCTATATCGAAGGTTGCAGCAAGTTCGACGTAAAGGTTGCCGACTACCGAATCCTAAAATGCGACCAAAGATGCCCACAGGTGAAACTATTCTGCAGGCCAAGAAATTGTTGTCGACTTCTTCCTCCTACCAATTAATGATTATGAGGCTGTGCTGGGCATAGAATGGCTGACGACACTAGGTGATGTCTCTTGGAACTTTTCGAAATTTATTATGAAATTCTATTGCAAAGGTAAATAGGTCACCCTACGCGGGAAGCGTGGAAGCAACGTAACCACCGTTTCAACCCAACGAATGGAGAAAGTTTTACACAAGATAAATGGTGGCTTTCTTATGCATCTCTAGCACCAACCGGAGGGGAGGAATGGAAGAAGGATCCAAAACCAGCAACATCATCAAAAATGGAGAGGAGGATCCAAGCGCAATAGCTCACTATACTTGGGATTCGAGGGATCTATGCTATAAAGGTCGTATTGTGCTTATACCAAACTCCCCTTGCATCAAAGTCATTCTGCACGAAATGCACTCCATACCTTTTGCAGGGCAGTCCGGATTTCTATGAACCTACAAAAGAGTGAAGCAAAACTTTTATTGGAAAGGGATGAAAAAATTATTTCTGAATACGTAGCACAATGTGATGTATGTCAACAAAGACAAAAGGTGAAACAGTTAGCGAGTCTAAGGAAACTACAACCACTACCTATACCAGACTCGGTATGGGTGACATCTCCATGGACTTCATCGAAGGGTTGCCACCTTCCAAAGGTAAAAGCACAATCCTTGTGGTGGTTGATCGACTTACGAAATATGCTCATTTTTGTGCTGTGCGAAATCCCTACACTGTTGTTAGTATTGCTCAGATTTTCATAGAAAATATTGTTAAACTATATGGGATACCAAGGTCCATCGTAAGTGATCGTGACAAGGTCTTCACTAGTAAATAATGGACCGAGTTATTTCAGTTACAGGGCACCAAACTCAAGATGAGCACTGCATATCATCCACAAACTGACGGCCAAACAGAAGTGGTGAACAGATGTTTAGAGACATACCTTCGGTGCTTCGCTAGTGATCGACCAAAGGAGTGAACGAAATGGCTCCCCTGGGCCGAATGGTGGTATAATACTATATATCATTCATCTATAAAATGTACCCCATATGAAGCATTATATGGTCGGTCGGCTCCTGTGATTCCAATGTATGTAATTGGCTCAACTAAGGTAGATTAGATCGATCAAGATTTAATTGACAGGGACAAACTCCTACAGCTGCTAAAGAATAATCTCTCTACCGCTCAAGCTAGAATGAAGCAGCAAGTTGACACACGAAGAAGTGAAAGAGAATTTTTAGTAGGAGACTGGGTTTATTTTCGCCTACAACCATACAAGCAACTATCCATCAACACACGAGCCTCCATGAAGCTATCTCCACGTTTTTATGGGCCCTATCAGATCATAGAGCGTATTGGAGCTGTGGCGTACAGACTTAAATTATCTAAAGATGTCAAAATTCACCATGTCTTCCACGTGTCATGCTTGAAGCCCAAGTTGGGAGAACACGAGGCATCCCAGATCCAACTGCCCAACACCACTGATGATGGAAATATTCAAGCCCAACCACAAGCCATCCTCGATCGCAGAGTCGTGATGCGTCGTCGGCGACGCCCTCTCTTGAAGTACTAGTACATTGGACTAATTTACCACTTGAAGATGCCACATGGGAATCATATGAGGAGCTGAAGTCCCGGTTCCCTGAGTTCATGGAACCCCAGCCTTGAGGACAAGGCTGATTTGAAGAGGGCGGGCTTGATAGGACCCTAGCAGGGTTAGGTCCTACTCAACCATGTAATAGCTAATAAAAACCCTGTGAGAATGTAATAAACCCCACCTAGCCGCCTCTATCCTATAAAGAAGAGAGGCTAGGGTTTATATTTGGGTCTTTGGGCTTCTTTAGCCGCCCCTTGTTACTGGGCCGGCCCGCTAAGGTTGAGGGCAAATTGGGTAGTTCACTTAGGAAGCAACCCCTAGGGTTAGGGTTTGGAGCTCTATATAAGCTTGTAGCCTCCACCTCTTTGGAATAAGAAAGATCAATCTACAATTGCAGCCACAAGGCTACTTGGAGGGTGGAACCCCTATAGCGTTCCAAGGGTTGATCCCCCTCAAAGATCAATCTCCATAGAATTCCTCTGGGGTTCTATCAATCTTCTTCCCAAACTTCCTTACCAAAGGAATGGAAGTATGTAGATGCTCATCCCAAGGAGTTAATTATAGGAGATGCATCGAAAGGGGTTCAAACTCGCTCTTCTTTCAAAAATTTTTGTGCCCATGCTGCCTTTCTTTCTCAAGTTGAACCAAAATGCATTGTTGATGCCCTAAAAGATGATTCTTGGGTTATCGCAATGCAAGAAGAATTGAATCAATTTGAGAGGAATGAGGTATGGAAGCTTGTTCCTAGACCTAATGACCACTTAGTTATTGGTACTAAGTGGGTCTTTAGAAACAAGCAAGATGAATGCGGTATCGTGGTTAGAAACAAGGCTAGACTAGTGGTCAAAGGTTTCAACCAAGAAGAAGGTATCGATTATGAAGAAACCTTCGCTCCGGTGGCAAGATTGGAAGCCATTAGGATGCTCCTTGCCTATGCTAGTAGTAAAGATTTTAAATTATTTCAAATGGATGTCAAAAGTGCATTCTTAAATGGTTTTATTTCCGAAGAAGTTTATGTTGAACAACCACCCGGATTCGAAAACTCTCTATTTCCTAACCATGTGTTTAAGCTAACTAAGGCCTTATATGGTCTTAAACAAGCCCCTAGGGCTTGGTATGAGAGGCTTAGTTCCTTCTTGATTTCAAATAATTTCACTAAAGGCAAGGTTGATACTACATTGTTTATTAAACATTTTGAAAACAATTTTCTTATTGTTCAAATTTATGTTGATGATATTATTTTCGGATCTTGTAATAAATCACTATATGAATTATTTGCTAAGGATATGAGTGATGAATTTGAGATGAGCCTAATGGGAGAACTAAATTTCTTTTTAGGACTTCAAATCAAGCAACTAAGTGATGGTATATTTCTAAATCAATCAAAATACACATTGGAATTGTTAAAACGATTTAATATGGATGGATCAAAAGAAATTAGCACTTCTATGAGCACCTCCACTAAATTAGATATGGATGAAAATGAAGAAAGTTTTGATCAAAAAACTTATAGGGGCATGATAGGTAGCCTGCTTTATCTCACTACAACCAGACCTGACATCATGTTTAGTGTAGGGCTATGTGCAAGATTCTAAGCTAATCCTAAGCTATCTCACTTGAAAGCTGTCAAGAGGATTCTTAGATATCTTAAAGGGACCCCTAATCTTGGATTATGGTATCCAAAATCTGAAAATTTTAGTTTGAAAGCTTATGCAGATGCGGATTTTGGTGGATGTAAAATAGATAGAAAAAGCACATCCGGAACATGCCAATTTCTAGGACATGCACTTGTTTCTTGGACTTCAAGAAACAAAATTGATTGCACTATCTACAGCAGGTTTGAATATATAGCTGCTAGTGCATGTGTGCACAAGTTATCTGGATGAAAAATACACTAGAGGACTATGGAATCTACTTAAAAAATATTCCTATAAAGTGTGATAACACGAGTGCAATTTGTCTAACTAAAAATCCAATCCAACACTCGCACTAAGCACATTGACATCAGGCATCACTTTATACGTGATCATGTAAGTAGTAGAAATGTCACTCTTGATTTTGTTGATACAAATCATCAATTAGCGGACATTTTTACGAAACCTTTAAATGAGGAATAATTTGATTTTATTAGAAGGGAATTAGGCATGCTAAACTGTCCAAGTAAGTAAGTTTTTTTTTTATGATGTCTTTTCTTGAAATTATGTTTAAACTATGATTTCCATCGATTTGATTCGGATTTTCCCATGGATTTATTCCTTTTGACTTCATCCCATCTCTGAGATTTTTCTTTAAAAAAAAAAAAAGAAAAAACATGAAATCCGAATTTGTTTTTGTGCTACCGGCGGTAGCACCGCCAGCTGCGGCGGTGGAACCGCCTGGGTAGTCAGCCCCAGGCGGTGGAACCGCCTGCTGGGGCGGTAGTACCGCCCGAACACCCTGCTATAAAGTGTGTTAGGGCCGGCGGTACCTAATTGTGAACCGCCTCTCCTCACTCTTCCAAACTCTTCCAAACTTCAAATTGGTGTCATTTCTTCCCATCTAGAAGCCTAAGGAGGAGATTTTATCTTGATTCAAGCTTCCTACATCTCAAAGAACCAATCTAAGGTAAAAACAGAATTATTTCTCTTTCCTTTTCTTGTGAAGTTTCATTCCTTTCTTCAATTGATTTTTGATCATTCTTGAATAGAAATGGCTCCTAGAAGAACATCAAGAGACAAAGGAAAAAGGATGGAGATAGATTCATTTGACCAATCCTTGTTTAAATCACAAGAAGCCTCCTTAGATTTTCTGAATTTGGTTCTAGACCCATTCATAAAGGAAAGTATGTTGATTTAAATCAATTAGGAAACTTAGAACCTATCATGTGGTTTGCAGACTTAGAGGCTTTACCTATTCTGCAAATTATTGAACCTATTTATCCACATTTAGTTAAGTTGTTCTATGCTAATTTAACTGTGAATGATGATGGCTTGTCAACTTATCTTCTAGGTAATGAGATTCAAATATGTGATAATACTATATGCTCATTAATTGGAATTGTTGAAAGAGAGCTAGGATGTTATTTTCGAGGAAAATGGGATATGGACACAGTTGGTGCCACTCACTCTAAAGCTTTAGAAACTGTGTTTGCAAACCCAAATTTAGGAATAATTCCCAAGAGTTGTGAACATTTATAACCTTTTAACTCTAAAATTTTGCATCACATTCTAATAAGCATTGTTATTCCTAAGCAGTTTCATCATGATGAGATCGGTTTCAATTGAATTAGGTACCTTATATTGGATCATGACTAGACAACATTTCTGTTTTGGTTACCTAATCAGCAGACACATGATAGAGGTCCTTTCTAAAGGATCAATGTTACCATATGGAGGTTTAATAACTAGACTATTGCATGCCCATAACATCTGCATTCCACCGGATGAAGAAGCAATACAAGTCGAAAGATTTAATATTATTGACGTTAAACTACTTAGATGACTTAGATGTACTTTCGAGCATGGAATAGGGGTTAGGCAACCTAGGAGATGTGATATACCTCCCCGGTAGTAGACCATCCTAAAACACCAGTCCTTAGGGGAAATGAATCTCCTCCTCCTAATCCTTTTTTGTTGCAGCTACATCGGTGACATTTTCTGCTCCATCTTCTCTGATCCGATCATGAGAGAGTTAAATGAAGTAAAACTACAGCAAATTGAAATTTTGAAGGAAATGCGAAGATGAACTTAAAGATCGATCACATGTATAGGCATCTTGGCATTCCTCCCGAGGAGTAGCTTGCTGTGTTTTCTTTTGAACGATGTAAACTTGTGTTGTATGTTGACATTTATGTTGTATTCCTTATATCGTGACATCTTCTTGTTGACATCTATGTTGTCTTAACTTCATGCTTGTGTTATCTTACATCTTTTCGGCCACTGTGGAATGGTTTTCGGTTTTCTGATTTCCTTTTCCACATTTGTGATGTTTTCCGACCCTCCTTATTGTTATGATTCCCTCGTTTCCTTTTTGTTGATGACAAAGGGGGAGAAATGATATGTGTATTGCCATATGATATGCGTTGTCCAACATAAACTTAGTTGGGTTCTTGATATCATGTTTTTTGATTATGTATACTTCATTGATATCTTTGATATCTATTTTGAAATCTTGAAATTAAAATTAATTGTGTTGAATTCAAAAATTGAATTCAAGCAATTTTTCTTTATGGCATATACATAGGGGGAGTTAAGAATAACTCCATCACCAATTGATTGTCATCATCAAAAAGGGGGAGATTGTTAAATCTCGGATTTTGATGATGAAATCAATTGGTGAAATATTTGTACTAATCTCTTTGTTGAGATGAGTGTGCAGGAATAACTACGATGGAAAGAAAACATAACGTGATTTACCGAGGCCAAGTCCGTCGGGGGTTCAAGAGTTCATCTAAGTCCGAGAGATTTTCGGAAGAGTTGCCGGAACCATCCAAGATCAAATCAGGGACTTGTCGAAGTTTTCGAAAGTCCATTTCAAAGATCGTCGAAGGTTCGCGGAACTTCCGGGAAGATTCGGAAACCAGCCGAAGACTAGTTGAGCTCGCCGGAGTATGCTGGGAGACCACTGGTAGCAATCCGAGGGAAGCATCGGAGGCCTGCCGGAATCTCGCCGTAGAACTCGCCGGAAGTCGACTTGAAGGGTGTCCGATCAAATCACGTTAAGTTATGTTCGTAATTTGCACATGAGTAGAGCAAGGATTTAAGAAATAAATCCTACCCAAAATTCAGTAGGAGCCAACCGGGCCACTACTGTGTCAAGTTGAGATCTAAACAGGCCCCATTCGGCTCTGTCCGAATGGGGGCAAGCGGTGGAACCGCCCAAGCCTGGGGTGGTGGAACCGCCAAGCCTGGGGCGGTGGAACCGCCCAGCCTGGGGCGGTGGAACCGCCCAGCCTGGGGCGGTGGAACCGCCGCTCGGCTGCGCGTAGCACCGCCACACACACACAAGCGGTGGAACCGCTTTGTCTGGGAAGCGTAGCACCGCCAGACATCGACGGCGGTGGAACCGCTGGTCAAGCGGTGGCACCGCCCGCCACCGGATCGAGCGGTAGCATCGCTTTGCTGGGCGGTGGCACCGCTTCAGACGCGTCGATCAAAGATCGACACAGTGCGGTGGCACCGCTTCGACAGCGGTGGCACCGCCTTGACCACTGTGAACATGGGAACTCCAAATTCACTTGGAATTTGGAGCCCAATTTTGAATCCACTTTGGATCTATAAATACCCCTTTCTCCTGAAAGGGTACCCTTTGAGCAAGAAAAAGTTTGAGTCTTGAGCTTTTGAAGAGTTTTGAAAAGTGTTGTTTTCTTTGCTAAGTGTTCACCTTCTTCTTCTTCTTGAGAGATCTTATACAAGTGTGAACATCTTGTAAAGGGTTGTAAAAAGGGGTGTTTGATCCTTCCCCTTCAAAGGACTTGCTAGTGGAAGAGCGGAGCCTCATCGCAAAGGCTTCAAGAGTGGATGTAGGTCATTTGACCGAACCACTATACATCATTGTGTCCTTAAATGTGTGAGTGTTTATATTTCTGAATCATTTCATTTCTTGGCTGCAAGTTCATAGTTAGTTCCTTTTAACAAGCAATTACTTTCAAGTTCTCTTTCGTCGAATCGAAATCTTCCTACGAACTTGTGTTTCTTTACGAAATCGTTTTCAAGAATACGAGTTTAATCCGCTGCACTAATTCACCCCCCCTCTTAGTGCCTTTTGATCCTTTCAGGTCTACTATCAATCAGGATTAGACAGTTGACGCTGGAGGAATTGACGTTACGCCGGAGGTGATCACGTCTAGATATTAGATGTCGAGCCGGAGGTTCGATCGACAATCGGTGGAAGGCTTCGTACGTCGGGCATCAGGCCTAGAAGTGCATGTTGTGCCAAGGATATTAGTGTTGCAGTGGTTATCCGCTGATTGGGCAACGAACCGCAAGAGAGGACGATGTGCCGAAGGATCGGACGAAGCGCTGACCAATGATGTGCCGGGCAATTGAAAGTCAATTCGCATTGTAATAACTATCTAGATCGAAGTAGAGTATTTGTTTGTTTGTGTGAAGGATTAACTACGATGAAGATAAAGACGTAAAGCGAAACAAAGCATCGGAAGTCAAGTGGGATGGATCGTTGGGAGTTCGAGAGTTTGACAAAAGTCCGAAGATTCGTTGGGAGTGTTACCGGAACCGGTTGAGAACGAGTAGGGAGCTTGCCGAAGGGTTTTCGGAAGTTCATCGGAAGGTTCGTCGGAAGTTCACGGAGCTTGCCAAGAAAGATCGAAGCTTGCCAACGAAGCTCGTTGGAACTCACCAAGATCATCATGAAGTCCAGGAGCTTGTCGGGAGTCCGCTGAATGGTTTGCGAGGGTTCGTCGGGAGACCGTCGAAAGTTCACCGGGAGACCGTCGAAAGTTCGCCGGAAGAAGTCTTGACTTGGTGGACTTTGTAATAGCTTAGAAAATATCTTTAATTTCATAGTTAGCACATTAATTTGGGTTAGGATTATGTATTAATCCTTTAACCTAAGTAAGGGCCCATTGGGCCTTGTTTGGCCAGAAAGTTGATTTGTGCTGGGCGGTGGCACCGCCCAGCAGCCAATGTGCTGGGCAATAGCACCGCCCAGAAGCCAAAAAGCTAAGTGGTGGAACTACCTAGTAGCCGAGTGTTGGGCGGTGCTACCGCCCAGCCTGGGGCGGTAGTACCGCCCAGCTGCAGTGCGCAGAGCTGGTAGTACCGCCTGGCATAGGTGGTAGCATCGCCTGTGCACTATCAGTCTGATGACTGATAGGCGGTAGCACCGCCCCTGGCAGGCGGTAGCACCGCCAGCATCGGGAACTCCAATTTGATTTCAAAATTGGTGCCCAAATTTAAATCCACTTTGGATCTATAAATACCCCCCCTTTCTCAGTTGAAAGGGGACACTTAGAGTGTTAGAAAATTGAGTAAAAGGCTTGGGAAATTCTTGTTTTCAATAGCTTGTGTTCACCTCCTTCTTTCTCTTTGAAAAATCTGTAAGTATATGAACTTCTTGTAAAAGGGTTGTAAGAGGGGTGTTTGGTCCTTCCCCTTCAAAAGGATTTGCTAGTGGAATTTGGGAGCCTCATCGGATAAGGCTTCGGAAGTGAATGTAGGTCGAACGATCGAACCACTATAAATCGGTTTGCATTTACTTTCTCGCAACTTACTTTGCTGCAAACCATTTTCATATGCTGTCTTATTTACTCAACTTCATCTTCATCTTCTTACGTATGCTTTAAAGTTAAAACACAATCTTTCCGGGTTCAAACGAAACGTTGCATTCATTCGTACGAAGTTTCTGAACTTGTTTTAACCGCTGAAAAATCTATCATTCTTTACCGCTGCACTAATTCACCCCTCCTCTTAGTGTCGCACGATCCCTAACAATTAGTATCAGAGCCACGTTCTTTATCTTTCGGATTTACACCCGTGAGAAATGGCTCTAAATGGTTTTCAAGAGGGCTTTTTAGTTTTTCGTCCACCGTTCTTTAACGGTTCAGACTACACATATTGGAAAACTCGAATGAGAGTTTTCTTGATTTCTCTCAATTTAAACTCATGGAACATCATTGAAAATGGATTTCAACTTCCCTCTAAACCGATGAACGAATGGTCGGATTTGGAGAAAAGATCGTTTTCTTTAAATGCAAAGGCTATAAATGTCTTATTTTGTGCTTTAGACAAAAATGAGTTCAACCAGATTTCTACTTGTGAAATGGCTTTTGACATTTGGTGAACTCTTGAAATCATGCACGAAGGAACGAGTAGAGTCAAAGACTTGAAAGTTAATATTTTGATGCACGATTTTGAGGTTTTCCGAATGGCACCAAGTGAGACTATCGATGACATGTTCTCCTACTTCACGGATGTCATCAATAGCTTGAAAAGTCTTGGTAAAAATTTTTCGGATTTTGAACTCGTAAACAAGATCTTAAGATCCCTTCCAAAAAGGTGATCCTAAAGTAACTGCAATATAAGAAACAAAAGATCTAAATAACTATCCTATTGATGAACTTATTGGGTCTTTAAAGACCTATGAAATGAGTTTCTTGGAACGTTTTGAACTCAATGAACACATGAACTACCTTCTAAATAACAAAAAGGATTTGGAACTTCGGACAAATGAATACCACTTGAGTGATGACTCAAGTGATGAGGACAATGAGGACATTGAACTTTTAATGAATTTTAATAAGTTTATTAAACAAAAATTTAAAATGAATAATGAACTTGAATGGAGGAAGAGGCCAAAGATGATGAAGAAGCGCAAAGAAGAATCAAATGACGAAACGGCGAATTGGGCTTTAACGGGCTTCGACTACAAGGTAAGCAACTTAATTCTCTTGAATTATTTTGAAATTACATGATATTTTTCTTGAGTGCGTAGTTTAGTTGGTAGGAAATAAAAAATTATTTTCAAATATTTTTTTGCTTTTTCTACTAGAATTTTTGAAAAATAAAATTGGAATGGTGATTGTACGATGTGTGATAATGTTGGTACACCTAATAGGATTAACCCATGCATGTGTATCTTGATATTTTATATTTTTTTTCTAAACATGATGCTTGATCTTTAAATTTTTGTATCATGCTTAATGAGGAATTGAAATGATGAAGATTAAAATCCTACATTTTGTATTAATGTATATTTGGACTTGATGATTTTCATGACGAAAATTATTTTTCAGATTTATAAAATGATGCATGATTTTAGCAAAAACTTGAGTATTGATCATCTTGTTATAACGAATGAAAGAAAGAATTAAAATGTTTTGATGGTATCATGCTTATGATTTGAAAATCTCTATCTTGGATTAATGGCTCTTTAAATGTTTTTATGATGAAATTTTTAGATGATGTATACCTATATGAAACAAATAAAACACATAAAAAGGAAAACATATGATCATGATAAAATTCATGAATCTTGATAAGTTTATCTTGCTTTTGATTTCAAACAAGATGCATGATTTTTGACACAAAATTAATTATCATGATAATAACATATTTCATGAAAATGCTTGCAAACCAAATATGATTAAAAGATAGAAGCAAGCATATTGATGATTTTGCTTTCAACATAATGCATGGTTTTTACATGAAAATTTGAGCATGCTTACATGAAATCAATTGTATGTAATGGAGATGCATTTTCTATCCTATTGAGATTAATGAATTCATTTTACCAATCTTGTGAATCTCATGAAAATAAACAGGATGAATATTTTGAAAAATGTGAGTGTATCGTGCATTTGATCTTAATGATTTCTCTTAAAACTTACTTTTCGGATCTATATAATGATACATGAATTTAGTAGGAAAAGACAAGAGCAAGCTTACATGTGAACCATTTCCGTGGCTCTTATTAAAATTTTCGAATGAAAGATTTTGATGCATTTGATGTTAATAGGTTTAATGACAAACTTATATTTTGAATTTATACAATGATGGCTTCCGTATAAATATTTGAACATACATTATGAAATCATCATTGATAATGATGAAATAAAAATATTATAAGTTTATTATCATGCTTAATGACTTTGTGATATCATATCTTGATGACAAACTCATGTTTTGATCTTAAATTTAATACTCATCTTTTGAAACATGAGCACACTTGTTTGAAACAAAATGAAACACATTATCATGATAAATTGAATCTCATAATGTGTTATATTGTTGTCTTGACAATTTTTATAATGAAGTTTGTCTTTCGGTTTTGAATATTTTGATTTGGCATATAAAGGCAAAAGACATACTTATATGATGAAACATAAAGAAATTGTATTTACTATATTATTGAGATTAATAATTTTATGATATTTTATGAATCTCATAAATTATGAAAGTGATTTTGATGATTTGTTTATGAGTTCAGAGTTGATGATTTGAACTAGAATGAGTCTTATCTATATCATGATCTTGATAACTTGAGTTTTTCAAAACCTCTTACTTTATACTATGATTCTCCCATGTCATTGAAGAGAAATTCAAATAAATCATAAGTTAGTTTCTCTTGACTTATTGATACTCAATTTGAGAAAATGTGTTTTGAATGTTGAAACATTACATGTGTAATTTGAAATTTTCTCTCATGTTTCAATACCACTTTGTATGCTTCATGACTTGATAATTGAAATATTGATGTAGACTTTTGTGTATCACTTGTCATGATTAATGCAAATTGCTAGCATTTTGAATCTCGAAAATGATTTTGATTTGATTATGGGTTTCAAGTTGTCAAATTATTTTGAATGAGATATTTTCAAGTGAATCATGAACTCTCTCTTAAATTGTTGACTTGAGATATTTGTTTTTACAAATTGAAATACTTTCCTCTATGATTGCTTCCTTTTTCATTTACTAAAGAGGAAAACAATTCAAGTCTTGATATATTGATATTTGATACTTGAAATTTCTCATGAAATGTGATCTTAATGAGAATTCCTATGCATAAATCAAGTTGCCCTTTGTGCTATCAATTCTCAAATGAATCATGTTCTTCTTGAGCCTTGATATTATATCCTAGAAGTGACATGATATCTTTGCCTTGTGTGGCAAATTGAATATTTGATATAAATTAATTTTCTTTATGATGAATCATGAATCATGACTTGACCTATGATTTTGATATATTTTTATCATGATCCTTGATTGTATAATTCTTTTATACTATTAAAAGGATTTGTCAAATGAATCATATCCTTCTTAAATATTTCTTGATATCATGTCATGATTTCTTTATATAGCTTGAAATTTTTTAGCAATTGAGTCCTCCCTTCTATTTGACAATGACAAAGGGGGAGCTAGCCTGTTGAATTAATATTCATGACTTGAATGTTGATGATTGAAAATTTGATGTAAAAGAATTGTACTTAATGATTGAATCATTAATTTATTGTTTTATCATGACTTGAAAATGAATGAAAAGAAAATATGTTAGCACTTGTAATCATGATTTGATCCTTGATATTGATATGCTTTTATATATCATGATTCTTGGTTGTATGATATTTATCTTGAATTAAAAATTAATAAATATGAATTTTGATATTGCTAAAAAGAAAGTTATGAATCATGAATGATATCTTTTGGTTTTGATCCTTGTTGAATTTACATATTGATATCCTTCATGGCATGATTTCTTTGCATGGTTGTCTTATTTGCATCATGCGATGATTGAACAATTGATGTATATTTTTATTTATAATTGATATGAAAAATGGCTTGTATAATGATTGAAATTTTTAGCCATTTAGTCCTCCCTTCTTTTTGACAAAGACAAAGGGGGAGAAAAATTGCTACCTTGCAATTTCACAAGAAGTTAAGGGTTGCTTTCTCAAAGGATGCAAATATTGCTATCTTGACTATCTCAAAAGAAGCAAAATGTAAAACTTCAAAAATTTGAAATGTTACACTTGTCATGCCTTTATGTTTGTATGTTTTAATGAAAAGTTAGCATATATGTTTAAAGTGATTATATATAATTGCTAGCTCATTGCAAACAAAAAGTTGATAGCATGCAAAGGTGAAACTTAGTTACAAAAGAGAAGAATTGAAAGGAAGCTAACTTGCATGTCGCAAAGTATGTTAGCTTGCTTATCATTATTGATTGCTTGCTTATCATCTTTTTTCTCTCATTTCATGATTTTTAACTCCCTTGAATTCATGACTTAATATGCTGAAAATTCATGTTACAAATTTGTTATTTTGTTATGATCAAAGCATTGACTATTTGTACTCCACTTTTTTGACAAAAACAAAGGGAGAGAAGATTTATTACTAGTTTATGTATCGTAAAGAAAAATTTTGCTAGCTAGAACATGCAAAGGAAGCAAAGAAAGTGCAACTTGTATATCTCAAGAAGCAAGTGAAAAAATTACCATCATTGCCCATCCTTAAAAACTTGCTATAATTGAATGGTATGATTGGATGTTATATTGCAAAGCTATGCTTAAATGTTGTACGATGTATATCTAGATTGATAGCTAGTATGTTATAAAATTTGCATATCTTTTAAACTAGCTATAATGTTACTTCTCCTTTTTGTTGATGATATAGGGGGAGAAGTAGATTGATGACTTCATGCATTGAATTGAATATTTTATATTTGTATGATGGTTTTGTTGTTATTCTCTTAACATTGTGATGAATGTTGCTTGGATTTGGGATAATCCAAGGTTTCTATCAATAGCATATTGATAGGGGGAGTTTGTGTTAAACTCCGGGGAGTTATGGTTAACTCCGTCAGTCATCAATTAGTTGTCATCATCAAAAAGGGGGAGATTATTGAATCTCGGATTTTGATGATGAAACTAATTGATTATGATTTGTGGTCTAACTGTGTTTTGAGTTACGCAGGGCTACTATCGATCAGGATTAGATAGTTGACGTTAGAAGAATTGACGTTGCGCCGGAGGTGATCACGTTTGGATATTGGATGTCTAGCCGGAGGTTTGATCGACAATCGATGGAAGGCTTCGTACGTCGGGCATCGGGCCTAGAAGTGCATGTTGCACCAAGGATATCGGGGTTGTGGAGGTCATCCGCCGATTGGGCAGTGAACAGCAAGAGAGGACGATGTGTCGAAGGATCGGACGAAGCGCCGACTAATGACGTGCCGGGCAACTGAAAGTCAATTCACGTTGTAATAACTATCTAGATCGAAGTAGAGTGTTTGTTTGTTTGTGTGAAGGATTAACTACGATGAAGATAAAGACATAAAGTGAAACAGAGCACCGGAAGTCAAGTGGGATGGATTGTTGGGAGTTCGACGAAAGTCCGAAGATTCGTTAGGAGTGTTGCCGGAACTGGCCGAGAACGAGTAGGGAGCTTGCCGAAGGGTTTTCGAAAGTTCGTCGGAAGGTTCGTCGGAAGTTCGTGGAGCTTGCCAAGAAAGATCGGAGCTTGCCAATGAAGCTCATTGGAACTCACCAAGATCATCGTGAAGTCTAGGAGCTTGCCGGGAGTCCGCTGAATGGTTTCCAAGGGTTCGTCGGGAGACCGTCGGAAGTTCACCGAAAGCACGCCGGAAGAAGTCTTGACTTGGTGGACTTTGTAATAGGTTAGAAAATGTCTTTAATTGCGTAGTTAGCAGCACATTAATTTGGGTTAGGATTAGGTGTGAATCCTTTAACCCAAGTAGGGGCCCATTAGGCCTTGTTTGGGACCGGTTTGGGTCGAGTTTTCGGCCCAAATTAGAAAGTTGATTTATGCTGGGCGGTGGCACCGCCTAGCAGCATGTGTGCTAGGCGGTAGAACCGCCCAACAACCAAAAAGCCAGGCGGTGGAACCGCCTGGCAGCCGAGTGCTGGGTGGTGCTACCACCTAGCTGTAGTGCCCTAAGGCGGTAGTACCGCTTGGCATAGGCGGTAGCACTGCCTGTGCACTATCAGTCTGACGACTGACAGGCGGTAGCACCACCCCTGATAGGCGGTAGCACCGCCATCACCGGGAACTCCAATTTAATTTTAAAATTGGAGCCCAAATTTGAATCTACTTTGGATCTATAAATACCCTCCCTTTTTTTAGCTGAAAGGGAACACTTAGAGTGTTAGAAAATTGAGCAAAAGGCTTGGGAAAGTCTAGTTTTCAATAGCTTGTGTTCACCTCCTTCTTTCTCTTTAAAAAATCTATAAGAGTGTGAACTTCTTGTAGAAGGGTTGTAAGAGGGGTGTTTGGTCCTTCCCCTTCAAAAGGATTTTCTAGTGGAAGTAGGGAGTCTCATCGGAGAAGGCTTCGGAAGTGGATGTAGGTCGGATGACCGAACGACTATAAATCAGTTTGCATTTACTTTCTCACAACTTACTTTACTGCAAACCATTTTCATATGCTGCCTTATTTACTCAACTTTATCTTCATCTTCTTACGTATGCTTTAAAGTTAAAACGCAATCTTTCCGGGTTCAAACGAAACGTTGCATTCATTCGTACGAAGTTTTCGAACTTGTTTTAACCGCTGAAAAATCTATCGTTCTTTACCGCTGTACTAATTCACCCCCCCTCTTAGCGTCGCTCGATCCCTAACAAAATTTGTAGCACAATGTGATGTATGTCAACAACATAAAGGTGAGACAGTGGCAAGTCTCGGAAAGCTACAACCTCTACCCATCCTGGATTCAATATGGACTAATATATCAATGGACTTCATCGAAGGGCTTCTCTCATTACAAGGAAAAGGTATAATTCGTGTCATGGTTAATCGTCTTACAAAGTATGCTCACTTTTGTGCTATTCATAATCCCTACACTTCTTCCAGTATTGCTCGAATCTTTATAGAGAATATTATAAAATTGCATGGAATGCCGAGATCTATTGTAAGTGATCGTGATAGGGTTTTCATGAGCATATTTTGGATAGAGTTATTCCAAATGTAGGGCACTAAATTGAAGATGAGTACGACATATTACCCACAAACCGACGGCTAGACTGAAGTGGTGAACAAGTGCTTGAAGACATACCTCAGATGCTTCGCTAGTAACTGGCTAAAAAAGTGGACAAAGTGGCTTCCCTAGGCCGGGTGGTGGTATAACATAACTTATCATTCATCTACAAAATGTACTCCCTATGAGGCTATGTATGGCCAACCTCCCCCTATAATCCCAAAATATGAGTTGGGTACCTCTAAAGTAGAACAAGTAGATAGGAAACTACAGGATTGAGACAAAATGCTGAAGTTGCTAAAAGATAATCTCATTGTAACTCAAGCAAGGATGAAACAATAATATGATCAACACAAAGGCGAAAGAGAATTTTTAGTAGGAGATTGGGTCTTCCATGAAACTTTCACCTCGGTTCTATGGACCCTACTAGATTTTGGAGCGCATCGGAGTAGTAGCATATAAATTGGACTTACCGGCCAGCTCCCGAATATATCCAGTCTTCCATGTCTAATGTTTGAAGCTCAAGTTGGGACAAAACAAGACAGCCCAAAGCTACCTACCAAATATGACTACTCAAGGAGAGCTCTAGACCCAGCCGAGGGTTATTGAGCATCAATAGAGGATCATCCGCTCTTAGTATCATGAGAGGAATATCCCATGTATTCTTGCTCGAATAAATCCTTGGCCAAGGTTATTTGGATTGAGAGAGAAAGAGTTCTTTGGGAGAATCTGACAAGAGCAAGACTCGAGGAGAGATCGTATGGGCCTGATAGCACCATGCCCGGTATAGGATCTCTGGGATATTAGTTGGATGATAGACTATAGATACATGGTAATTGAGGACAGATAGGTCCAAAGGATTGGATTCCCTGATATCGTCTGGGGGCTGCGGCATAGTGGTCTAGTACGTCCGTAGTCGATGAGTTGGGTGAATTATTATAGAGATAATAATTCACTAAGTCAGAAGGAGTTTTGATAAGTATGACTCACGGCCAACTCGATATTGGGCCTAGAGGGTCACACACATATGGTAGGTGTTCCAACAAGTAAAGGTTCGGATATGAGATATCCGCTAGAGCCCCTATCTTATTGGATATCCATTAAGCCCCTAAATTATTGGATCTTAAGATGAGATCCAAAATTTGCTAATAAGAGATTATTGGGTAGACACCTACTAATCCAAAAGGCTTGGGTAATTAGATGGATATCCAATACCCAATAGAGTAAGATCTATTAGGGTTTACAGGGGGCCTCTATAAATAGGAGGGAACCAAAGCTCTATAGGCTGGGGGTTCTTTTGGTAGCCACATTATGTTTTCCTCTCCCTAGAGAGGTGCATCGTCGCAGTCGCTGCCGTGTGGATACTACTAGAGAGGAGGACGCTTGACCTTCTTTATCCTCTCCTATAGATCTGCAAGGATTCAGGGATATAAGATCTCCCTAGGTATTTTCTTTTACACATGTAGTTTTTACGGATTTATTTTTGACGCATTGATCTTCGCACGACGATGAAACCTTTATATAGGAAATCTATGGTTTTGTTTTTGTTCTTTCACTGTGCATGAGATGTCGCCCCATAGGATTTCTCAATAGTAGTATCAAAGCTAGGTTGTTCGTGCGAAGATCAGATTTTAAACTGTGTATGATTTAGAATAGTTTTTGTCGTCAAAATTATTAACACAAAAGGTGAGGAAGGGCAGCAAGTGTTGCTTCCCTTGCTGCACTCGCACAGTGGCCGCAAGGTGTTGAATCTTGGATTTTGATGATGAAACTAATTAATTATGGTTTATTGTTTAACTGCGTTTTGAGTTACGTAGGTCTACTATCGATCAGGATTAGATAGTTAACGCTGGAGGAATTGACGTTGCGCTGGGTGATCACGTCTGGATATTGGATGTCGAGCCGGAGGTTCGATCGACAATCGGCTGAAGGCTTCATACGTCGAGCATCGGGCCAAGATGCATGTTGCGCCAAGGATATCGGGGTTACGGAGGTCATCCGTTGATTAGGCAATGGACCGCAAATGAGGACGATGTGCCGAAGGATCGGACGAAGCACCGACTAATGACGTGCCGGGCAACTGAATGTCAATTCGTATTGTAATAACTGTCTAGATCGAAGTAGAGTGTTTGTTTGTTTGTGTGCAGGATTAATTACAATGATGATGAAGACGTAAAGCGAAACAAAGTGCTGGAAGACAAGTGGAACGGATCGTTGGGAGTTCGAGAGTTCGATGGAAGTCCAAAGATTCGTTGGGAGTAGTTGCCGGAACCGACCAAGAACGAGTAGGGAGCTTGCTGAAGGGTTTTCGGAAGTTCGCCGGAAGGTTCGTTGGAAGTTCACGGAGCTTGCCAAGAAAGATCGGTGCTTGCCAAAGAAGCTCGATGGAACTCGCCAAGATCATCATGAAGTCTAGGAGCTTGTCAGGAGTCCGCAGAATGATTTCCGAGGGTTCGTCGGAAGACCACCGGAAGTTCGTCGAAAGATCACCGAAAGAAGTCTTATCTTATGGACTTTGAAATAGCTTAAAAAATGTCTTTAAAATTTATAGTTAGCACATAATTTGGTTTAGGATTAGGTGTTAATCCTATAAACCAAATTTGAGCCAATTCGGACTTCGTTTGGACCAGTTTCACCCGAAACCACTGTGCTGAAAATATGACCTGAGCGGTTGAACCGCCCCAGGCTGGGCGGTGGCACAGCCTAGAGGCCAAGAGCTGGGTAGTGGAACCACCCCAGGCTGGCGGTAGAACCACCCCTATTTGTGTCGATCTGCCCAGATCGACAGCGGTTGCACCGCCTCGACAAAGGTTGAACCGCCCAACACCGGGAAACTCAAAAAATTCAAATTTGGGCTCTAAATTTGAATCACTTTGAGGCCTATAAATATCCCTCACATTCTTGGATGAAAGGTGTCTAGAACTGAAAAAAAGAAGGGGGAAACTCTCTTGAAAGTGTTCAAAATCTTTCCTCTTAGTTTAAAGTGTGTTCTAGTCCAAGAGAGGGTGAAAGGCTTTGTAAGGGTTATCTCCTAAGCCCATCAAAAGGAGAAGTGCTGTAAGGGAGTTCATCCTCACCCGTTGGAAGGAGGATAGCTAGTGGAAAGCCAGTGGCCTCAAGCAAGAGGAATCGAGAGTGGACTAGGTCGGATGACCGAACCACTATAAAAATTTGGTTTGCATTTACGTTCTTGCTATTTCCTTTGCTGCAAACCCTTTCCACTTGCTGCCTTATTTACTCAACTTTATCTTCATCTTATTACGTATGCTTTAAAGTTAAAATGCAATCTTTCCAGGTTCAAACGAAATGTTGCATTCATTCGTACGAAGTTTCCGAACTTGTTTTTGAATCGCTGAAAATTTCTCGTTCCTTACCGCTGCACTAATTCACCCCCTCCTCTTAGTGTCGCTCGATCCCTAACAATTGGTATCAGAGCCATGTTCTTTCTCTTTCGGATTTACACCCGTGAGAAATGGCTATAAATGATTTTCAAGAGGGCCTTTCGGGTTTTCGTCCATCGTTCTTTAACGGTTCGGACTACACATATTGGAAAACTCGAATGAGAGTTTTTATGCTTTCAATGGATTTGGATTCGTGGAACATCATCAAAAATGGCTTTCAACCTTCCTCTAAACCGACGAACGAATGCTCGGATTTAGAGAAAAGGTTGTTTTCTTTAAACGCAAAGGCTATGAATGCCTTATTTTGCGCTTTAGATAAGAATGAGTTTAATCGGATTTCAATGTGCGAAATGGCTTTCGATATTTGGCGAACACTTGAAATCATGCACAAGGGAACTAGTAGAGTTAAAGACTCGAAAGTAAACCTCTTATTGCATGATTTTGAGCTCTTCCGAATGACACCAAGCGAAACTATCGGCGATATGTACACCCGCTTCACGGATGTCGTCAATAGCTTGAAAAGTCTTAGTAAATATTTTTCGAACTTTTAACTCACTAAGAAGATTTTAAGATCCCTCCCAAAGAGTTGGGACCCAAAAGTAACCACAATACAAGAGACTAAAAATTTAAATGATTTTTTATTGAAAAAACTAATCGGTTCACTAATGACATATGAAATGAGTTTCTTCGAATATTTGGAACATGATGAACATATGAACCGCCTTCTAAAGAACAAGAAGGATTTGGAACATCGGACAAATGAATGCCACTTGAGTGATGACTCAAGTGATAAGGACAATGAGGACATTGAACACATAACAATGAATGTTAACAAGTTCATTAAACAAAAATTAAAAAGCACAAATGAACTTGAACGGAGAAAGAGGCCAAAGAAGAAGAAGAAGGGTTGCAAAGAAGAATCAAGTAAAGAAGAGGCGAAATGGGCTTTGACGGTTTTCGACAATGAGGTAAGAAACTCACCCAAGTTGTTCTTACCTTACTTTGAAATTACATGATCCTTTCATGAGTTGCTTGAAATAGTTGGTAGGATTTTTTTTATGCCTTTTCCTTCCTAGTATGTTTGAAAAGTAAAAATTATGAATGATATTTGCATGATTTGTGATATTGCCTAGAATTAATCCATGCATGTGTATCTTGATGTTTTATATTTCATTTCTAAACATGATGCTTGATGATTTTGTAACATGCATTAGTTTTTGAAGTAATGTTGATTTGACTCTATGTTGTGGATTAATGTATTCTTGATCTAATTGTTTTCATGACAAACTAAGATGACATTTTGAGATGATGAAATTTCATGTATACTTTCCATATCGGTTTTCAATCTTAAACATGATACATATCTATGTATGAATTTCTAGAAAATCTTTTGATGATAGATGTATGTATCTTGATTATAATTTGAAATCTTCCATCTTGGCTTAGTGGGTTTTAACCCTTTTTAATGATGAAATTTTTATTGATACATGTCTTCATGAAATCAATTATAAAGGCCCAACCCACAAATTTTTAAAATGAAAGAAATGTGGCTTTGATGTTGCCTTGTGTTATATTTGGACTTAATGGGTTTCATGATGAAAGTTATTTTTCAGATTTTTAAAATGATGTATGATTTTAGCAAAAGTTTGAGCATTGATCATCTTGTTATAACAAATGAAAGAAAGAAGTGAAATGATTTTAATGATGAATTCATTTCTAAATATGATGATGCTCTCATGTTTAAATATGATGCATGATATTGATCATTCTTATGAAAGATCAAATCACGTAAATTGAAACTCTTAAAAATAAGAAAATGCACTATCATAATGTTTTATTTTTGATGTGTTTGGTCTTAATGGTCTTTATGACGAAACTTACGTCTTGCTTTGAAAAGTTGATACATGCTCACGTGTAATCAATTTATGTTGCTCTTATTAAAATTTTCGAATGAAAGATTTTGATACATTTGATCTTAATGGGTTTAATGACAAACTTGTATTTTGAATTTATACAATGATGGCTTTCGTATAAATATTTGAACATACATTATGAAATCATCATTGAAATGAAAATATTAAAAGTTTGTTATCATGCTAAATGGCTTTGTGATATCATATCTTGATGACAAACTCATGTTTTGGTCTTAAATTTGATGCTCATCTTTTGAAATATGAGCACACTTGTTTGAAACAAAATGAAACACATTATCATGAAAAATTGAATATCATATCTTGAAATAATGTGTTATATTTTTGTCTTGACGATTTTTATAATGAAGTTTGCCTTTTGTTTTTTAAATTCTTATTTTGATTTGGTATAAAAAGACAAAGACATGCTTATATAAAATCAATGAAAATCACTAAAAGAGAAATGCATGTTTCTTGAACATCTCTCTTTCTCTAAAGTTTTTGATTTTTCATGTAAGACAAGTGATAAATTCATTTATGATATTTTGTGAATCACTTAAATTATGAACAAGATTTTGATAATGTGTTAAAAGAATCACTTAATGCTTTTATCATCTTATCGAGATTAATGATTTCATGATATCTTAAGAATCTCATAAATTATAAAAGTGATTTTGATGAATTGATTATAAGTTGATAAATTGAACTAGAATGAGTTTTATTTATATTGGGATTTTGATAACTTGAGTTTTTCATGACCTCTTACTTTATACTATGATTTTCTCATGTTATTAAAGAGAAATCCAAATGAATCATAAGTTATTTTCTCTTGACTTATTGATACTCAACTTGAGAAAATGTGTTTTGAATGTTGAAACATTACATGTGTAATTTGATCATTTCTCTCATGTTTCAATACCACTTTGTATGCTTCATGACTTGATGATTGAAATATTGATGTAGACTATTGATGTATCACTTGTCATGATTAATGTAAATTGCTAGCATTTTGAATCTTGAAAATGATTTTGATTTGATTATGGGTTTCAAGTTGTCAAATTATTTTGAATGAGATAATTTCAAGTGAATCATGAATTCTCTCTTAAATTCTTGACTTGAGATATCTTTGCGAATCAAAATATTTTCCTCTATGATTGCTTCCTTTTACAATTAACTAAAGAGGAATACAATCCAAGTTTTGATATCTCGATAATTGATACTTGAATGAATTCGTGTACTTGATATTTGATGAGAATTCCTATGATCTTTTCAAATGAATCATGAGCCTTGACATCATATCTTGCATGATATTAAAATAACAAGAATTCTTTGGCTTGTATGCCTTATGTGGTGATTGAAGAATTGATATAAAAAGAATTTGCCTTATGATGAATCAATGAATCATGATTTGATCCTTAATATTGATGTGCTTTTATATATCATGATTCTTGGTTGTATGACATTTATCTTGAATTGAAAATTGATAAATGTGAATTTTGATCTTTCTAAAAAGAAAGTTATGAATCATGAATGATATCTTTTGGTTTTGATCCTTGTTGAATTTTCATATTGATATCCTTCATGACATGATAACTAATGTATATTTTGATGCAAATTTATATTGATATGAGAAGTGGATGAAATTAAATTTTTTTAGCAATTGAGTCCACTTCTTTTCGATAATGATAAAAGGGTGAGTTAAATTGCTAGCTTATGCGTCAAAAGAGAAATATTTGCTAGCTTAAACATTGAGAAGCAAAAAGTTGCTGTCTCAAGAGAGGTAAAAATCTTGATTAACTTCACTTTTTCAACAAATTGCTTGCATCTTTGTTATAAATTATTGTTGAATCTCATCCAAGTTTATTTGAAGTATTAATCCTCCCTTTCTTTTTGACATTGATAAAGGGGGAGAAAGCTTTTGCTAGCTTGCATATTACAAATGAATGCAAAAGTCCCAGCATGCAAAGAAAGTAAAACTTGCAAGCTTGCTCTTCTCAAAAGTGAAGAAAGAAATTAAAATTGCATACATATCGCAAAGGAAGATAAGAAAATGCACATCTTTGAATACAATTTGCTTGCACTTCTCAAAGGAACATAAAAAAACTTGCTATCATCACGACAAGTGCTATCTTGCCTATCATGATAAACTTGCGATACTTAAATGTTGTATGATGTGATTAATAGCTAGTGTGATTGTAAAATTTGCATATTCTTTTAAACTTGCTATGATGTTACTTCTCTTTTTTGTTGATGATATAGGGGGAGAAGTAGATTGATGACTTCATGCATTGATTGAATATTTTATATATTTGCATGATGGTTTGATTGATTCTCTTAACATTGTGATGAATATTGCTTGGATTTTGGATAATCCAAGTGTTTCTATCAATGGCATATTGATAGGGGGAGTTTGGTTAAACTCCGGGGAGTTATGGTTAACTCCGTTAGTCATCAATTAGTTGTCATCATCAAAAAGGGAGAGATTGTTGAATCTCGGATTTTGATGATGAAACTAATTGATTGTGGTTTATTGTTTAATTGCATTTTGAGTTACGCAGGTCTACTATCGATCAGGATTAGATAGTTAAAGCTGGAGGAATTGACATTGCGCCAGGTGATCACGTCTGGATATTGGATGTCGAGCCGGAGGTTCGATCGACAATCGGTTGAAGGCTTCATACGTCGGGCATCGGGCCAAGATGCATGTTGCGCCAAGGATATCGGGGTTGTAGAGGTCATCCGTCGATTGGGCAACGGACCACAAAAGAGGACGATGTGCCGAAGGATCGGACGAAGCGCCGACCAATGACGTGCCGGGCAACTGAATGTCAATTTGTGTTGTAATAACTGTCTAGATCGAAGTAGATTGTTTGTTTGTTTGTGTGCAGGATTAACTACGATGATGATGAAGACGTAAAGCGAAACAAAGTACTGAAAGACAAGTGGGATGGATCGTTGGGAGTTCGAGAGTTCGATGGAAGTCCAAGATTCGTTGGGAGTAGTTGCCGGAACCGACCGAGAATGAGTAGGGAGCTTGCCGAAGGGTTTTCGGAAGTTCACCGGAAGGTTCGTCGGAAGTTCACGGAGCTTGCCAAGAAAGATCAGAGCTTGCCAAAGAAGCTCGATGGAACTCGCCAAGATCATCATGAAGTCCAGGAGCTTGCCGGGAGTCTGCAGAATAGTTTCTGAGGGTTCGTCGGAAGACCGTCGGAAGTTCACCGAAAGCTCACCGAAAGCTCACCGAAAGATGTCTTATCTTATGGACTTTGAAATAGCTTAAAAAATATCTTTAAAATTTATAGTTAGCACATAATTTGGTTTAGGATTAGGTGTTAATCCTATAAACCAAATTTGAGCCAATTCGGACTTCGTTTGGACCGGTTTTGACCGAGTTTTCGACCAAAACTACTGTGCTGAAAATATGACCTGGGCGGTTGAACCGCCCCAGGCTGGGCGGTGGCACCGCCCAGAGGCCAAGAGCTGGGCGGTGGAGCCGCCCCAGGCTGGCGGTAGCACGACACCTCCTGTGTCAGTCTGCCAGACTGACAGGCGGTTGCACCGCCTCTGACAGGCGGTTGAACCGCCCAACATCGGGAAACTCAAAAAATTTAAATTTGGGCTCCAAATTTGAATCACTTTAAGGCCTATAAATATCCCTCACATTCTTGGATGAAAGTTGTCTTGAACTAAAAAAAAGAAGGGGGAAACTCTCTTGAAAGTGTTCAAAATCTTCCCTCTTAGTTTGAAGTGTGTTCTAGTCCAAGAGATGGTGAAAGGCTTTGTAAGGGTTATCTCCTAAGCCCATCAAAAGGAGAAGTGCTGTAAGGGAGTTCATCCTCGCCCGTTGGAAGGAGGATAGCTAGTGGAAAGCCGGTGGCCTCAAGCAAGAGGAATCGGGAGTGGACGTAGGTCGGATGATCGAACCACTATAAAAATTTGGTTTGCATTTACGTTCTTGCTATTTACTTTGCTGCAAACCCTTTCCACTTGCTGCCTTATTTACTCAACTTCATCTTCATCTTATTACGTATGCTTTAAAGTTAAAATGCAATCTTTCCAGGTTCAAACAAAATGTTGCATTCATTCGTATGAAGTTTTCGAATTTGTTTTAATCGCTGAAAATTTCTCGTTCCTTACCGCTGCACTAATTCACCCCCCCCCCCCTCTTAGTGCTGCTCGATCCCTAACACAAGGCTGATTGTAGCCTTGCTACCTGTAGCCTTGCTGCCTGCAATGGTAATGGCGATGGTGGCTACATGCCAAGAGCCTGCAAGCAAGCTACGAGTGGTGACAGGTGGCCAGCGGCCTATTGCTTGCCTGCAAGGCATGGGCAGAGACACCCGCAGGGCAGCGGCGGCTGTGGGCACTACCTCGCAACCCACAGGCAGAGGCACCCATGGTGGCAGCGCTGCCTACGGGGAAGCGACGCCCGCGAGGTCCCTGTGGTCGACACCCATGGCGGCAACGCTGCCTGCGGGGCAACGTCGCTTGCCCGCGGGGCAACGGCGCCCGTGAGGTCCCTGCGGGCAGCACCCACAGTGGCAACGCTGCCTGAGGGGCAGCGGCGCTCTCCCACGGGGCAGCGCTACCTACGGAATAGCGGCGCTCACCCGCGAGCAGAAGTGCTCGCTGCGGCGGCGCGCCCGTGGGGAGTGGCCGCTACCGGCAGGGTGGTGGCGGCCACAACACCCGCAACGTAGCAGGCAGAAGAGGGATTAGGGTCTTTTGGATTAAAGATAGTTTTGCCCCTCGGAATTTCAGAAATTTCGGTTTCTATCCCTTTTGACAAAATGACCAAAATACCCCTTTAAATTCAAAAAATTCTCTAAATATCTCTATTTTCAGAAAAATATATATGTTAATTAAAAAGTTTAATTAACTATTATTGTTTATCTAGTAGTCCTATAAAATAACATATACATGTGATGTATGATGTGGACATATAATCATGGACCTGTGATGTGATGTGTGTACATGTGATTATTATTATTGGGGCTTGCGAGCCTCTACTTTTCTCATTTATTGTTGGGCTTGCGTGCTTGTAATTATGTTGTAATTATATGAGGAGGCGCAGTGGTAGCGGGACCCACGAGGTCGAGACAGATGATCCGACGCATGGAGATACGTTGAGATACCGACGGAACCAACGAAGCGAGAAGGATGATCACAGGGCATAGAGATTGTTAGGGATCGAGCGACACTAAGAGGGAGGGGGGGGGGTGAATTAGTGCAGCAGTAAAGAACGATAAATTTTCGGTGATTTAAAGGAAGTTCAAAAAACTTCATACTATTGAAAGCAATGTTTCGTTTGAAACCGTTTCGATTGCGTTTTAACTTGAAAGCATATGTAAGAAGATGAAGAGGAAGTCGAGTAAGTAAGGCAGCAAAATAAAGATGGTTTGCAGTATAGTAGGTTGCAAGAAAGTAAATACAAATCGATTTATAGTGGTTCAGTCATGCGACCTACGTCTACTCCCGATTTCTCTTCGCTTGAGGCCATCGGCTTTCCACTAGCTATCCTCCTTCCAACGGGCAAGGATGAACTCCCTTACAGCTCTTCTCCTTTTAACGGGCTTAGGAGGAAACCCTTACAAGCACTCTCTCCTTTCTTTCGATGGAATATAAGTGAAAACTAAGGAGGATTTTCTAGAGAGATTTGAGCAGTGTTTTCTTACTTTCAAAGTGTTGTGCCTGTTGACTTTCTTGCAGGAACACCAGGGGTATTTATAGACCCCAAGAGGATTCAAATTTAAATCTCTTTCGTTGTTCCCGGTGCTGGTGGTGCCACCAACTATCAATTGTCAAACTGATAGTGTACTGTGCAGTTCCACCGCCCATGCTCTCGGGTGCTGGGCGGTGCCACCGCCCAGCTCTCTGTTACTGGGTGGTGCCACTGCCCAGCTCTCTAGTCTTGGGCAGTGCCACCGCCTAGCCTAGGCAGTGCCACCGCCCAACCCTTCCAGCTCATTGGTTTGGGCTTAAAACTTGACCCAAACCAATCCAAAACAAGGCCCAATTGGCCCCTACTTGGGTTATAGGATTAACACCTAATCCTAACCCAAATTAACATGCTAACTATGAAATTAAAGACATTTCCTAAGCGATTACAAGGTCCGATAAGTCAAGACTTCTTCTAGTGAGCTTCCGGCGATCTTCCAACGAACCCTCGGAAACCATTCTACGGACTCCCGGCAAGCTCCGTGAACTTTCGATGAACTTCCGAAAACCCTTCAGCAAGCTCCCTACTAGTTCTCGGCCAGTTCCGGTAGCACTCCCAATGAATCTTCGAACTTCTGTCGAACTCTCGAACTCCCAATGATCCATCATACTTGTCTTTCGGCACTTGTTTCACTTTATGTCTTTATCATTATCGTGGTTAATCTTGCACATACACAAACAAAAACTCTACTTCGATTTAGACAATTATTACAACACGAATTGACATTTAGTTGCCCGGCACGTTATTGGTCGGCGCTTCATCCGATTCTTCGACGCATCATCCTCTCTTGCAACTTGTTGCTCAATCGGTGGTTGCCCTCCGTAACCCCAATATCCTTGGCGCAACTTTGCTCTTCTTGGCTCGATGCCTGATGTATGAAGCCTTCTGCTGATTGTCGATCGAACCTCCGGCTCGACATCCAATATCTTGACGTGATCACCCGACATAATATCAATTTCTCTAGCATCAATTGTCTAATCCTGATCGATAGTAGACCTACATAACTCAAAACGTAGTTAGACCACAAAATACAATCAATTAGTTTCATCATCAAAATTTGATATTCAACAATCTCCCCTTTTTTTATGATGACAACTAATTGATGACTAACGGAGTTAACTATAACTCCCCGGAGTTTAACCAAACTCCCCTTATCAATATGTCATTAATAGAAACCTTGGATTATCCAAAATCTAAGCAACATGTATCATAATTTATGAGAAAACATTTAAACCATCATACAAATATATAAAATATTTAATTCAATGCATGAAGTCATCAATCTACTTCTCCTCTTATGTCATCAACAAAAAGGAGAAGTTGCATCATAGCTAGTTTAAAAGATATACAAGTTTTACAACACACTAGCTATTAGTCACATCATACAATATTTAAGCATAGCTTTGCAATACAACATCCAATCATCCCATTCAATCGTACAAGTTTCTAGATATATAAGATAGCACTTGTTGTGATGGTATTCATGATCAGAAGTTTTTCTATTCTCCTTTAAGAAGTGCAAGGAAATAGTATTTAAAGATGTGCATTTTCTTGACTTCCTTTGCGATATGTATGTAATTTTGTAATTTCTTTCTTCTCTTTTAAGAAGAGAAAGCTTGCAAGTTTTGCTTTCTTTGCATGCTAGGACTTTTGCATTCATTTGTAATATGCAGGCTAGCAAAAGCCTTCTCCCCCTTTATCAATATCAAAAAGAAAGAGAGGATTAATACTTCAAATAATCTTGCATGAGATACAACAATAATTTGTAACAAAAATGCAAGCAATTTTGTTAAAAAAGTGAAGTTGAGCAAGATTTTTGCCTCTCTTGAGATAGCAACTTTTTGCTACTCAATGTTTAAGCTAGCAAATTTCTCTTTTGATGCACAAGCTAGCAATTTAACTCCCCTTTTACTATTATCAAAAAGAAGGGAGGAAACAATGATTAATTATAAATTTGCATCAATATATTAATCATCACATGATGCATACAAGACAACAATGCAAAGAAATCATATCATGAAGGATATCAATATATAAGTTCAACAAGGATCAAAACCAAAAGATATCATTCATGATTCGTAACTTTCTTTTTAGTAAGATCTCTATTTTTAATTCAAGATAAATGTCATAAAACCAAGAATCATGATATATAAAAGCATATCAATATCAAGGATCAAGTCATGATTACAAGTGCTAACATATCTTCTTTTCATTCATTTTTAAGTCATGATAAAAGAATAAATCAATGATTCAATCATTAAGCAAATTTCTTTTACATCAATTTTCAATCATCAAAGCATATTTTCCCAAGTTGAGTCTCAAAAAGTCAAGAGAAAATAATTTGCATTTTTCTTCATATAACATGGGAGAATCATAAGAGTATAGAGTAAGAGATAAAAACTCAAGTTATCAAGATCATGATCTCATAAAAGTAATTCAAAAATATAGTACCGAGAAGCAAGAGACAAGTCATATTTCATTTAGAAAGTTTTCTTTTGATAAATGAAATAATCATGGTATACGATCTTGATTTATAAAAGTTTCAAGTTCTAATTATCAAGATCAAGATTTCAATAAATATTTTCTTTAGCAAAGAATCACCTAAGCACTTCATTATTGCATAAGAAATCTCATTGCATCATGATTTATAAATTCTTTCTCTACACATGAATCATAGGAGATATAATAGCAATGATATCATTCATGATTTATTTGGTAGCAAATAGCAAGGAAAACAATTTGTTTCATGCATAAGAAATTTTGTCAAGAAATCACAAGAAGGTTCATGATTCGCTTGAAACAAATGATCTCATTCAAATCAATTTGTTAACTTGACAATCCATCATTAAAATTTTATTCATAGGATATTCACAAAATATACTAAATGAATTCATCACTTGTCTTTCATGAAAAATCAAAAATTTCAAGAATCATACATTTCCCCTTTTTATGATTAATTTCATTTGAACATGCCTTTCTCGTTTAATGTCAAATAGAGATAAGCATGAAAGTTCAAGATGTAAAGGGAAATTTTATAACACAACTCATCAAGTATGATTCTAACCATTCATTTTCAAGACACGATAAAAAGAGTAAATCAAGGAATCAATCATATCATGTCATGAATTTCAAAAGGCATTTTAAGTTATCATAAATTCATAAAAATTCAAATATATAGTTCCGAAAAAATCAAGATCATGACTATGATAAAGCTCATTCAAGTTTGAATCATCAAAATCATTTTCGTGATGCAAAACATAATATGCATAGATTCATCTTTTGTCTTCAGTTGAAAAATCAAAAAACTCTAGAGATAGAAAGAGTTCAAGAAACATGTATTTCCATTTTATAATTCATTTCATTTGAGCATTCCTTTGTCTTTTATTGTAAAATAAAATAGAAATATCAACATTCAACACCGAAAGACAACCTTCATCATAAAATTCATCAAGACAAAAATATAACATATTATTTCAAAACATAAGATTCAATTTATCATAATGTGTTTTATTTTATAATCAAGCCTTTTCCTTTAATAAAAACAAGTATTTACATTCAAGAGTGACAAGGTAAATTTCATCATAAAGATCATTAAGAGCCAAAAATATAGCACATTACACAAAAGGCATCTTCCAACTAAAAAACGATTCAACATGATAATATTTTTTATTTTAAGTTGTTTGTTTCATATAAGTGAGCTCATGTTTTAAAGGATAAGAATCCTTATGTATGAGTATTGTCATCAAGATATAATACCTTCAAATCCTTATGTATAATATCATGAAAATAAACTTTTTATATTTTTATTTCATCATTATCAATGATGATTTCATAAGATATGTTCTAATATTTACATGAAAGCCATCATCATATAAATTTGAAATACAAGTTTTGTCATTAAAGCCATTAAGATCAAATGCATCACACATAAAATATCATGATAGTGCATTTTCTCAATTTTTTATGTTTTTCAATTTAAGTGATTTGATTCTTCATATGAGTATGCTCATGTTTTTTATATAGATCCGAAAAGCAAGTTTCAAGAGAAATCGTTAAGACCCAAAACATGAGACACATTCATCATGATTATTTTCAAAAAGTTCACAAGATTCATAAAATGAATTCATTTTTCTCAATAGAATGGAAAATACATTATAATTTGATTACACATAGGAATTTTCAAAATTTTATATGAAAGCCAAGCATTAACACATATATTTGTGCAAGACACAAGATTCACTCAATCATGCAAATATGTAAAGTCATCAAGATAAATGTTCATTGATTTTAGGTGTACATGCATGAGACACCATACATCAAGATTAAAACTGAAGACCGATATGAAATACATAAACATGCATGGAATTGTTATTTCAAAAGCATACATGAAGTTGACCTTGTATTAGCACAAGTTAAGCAATCATCATTTATAATTTTTTACTTTTCAAAAATACTAGAAAGAAAAGCATAATATAATTTTTGAAAATAGTTTTTTATTTCCTACTAACTAAATTAAGCACTCATGAAAGACATCATGTAATTTCATAATAAGGTAAAAGCATAATGGGTGAGTTGCTTACCTTGTAGTCGAAGACTGTCAAATCCCAATTTACTATTTCGTCTTTACTTGATTCTTCTTGGTAAGCCTTCTTCTTCTTCATTGGTGGCCTCTTTTTTCATTCAAGTTCATTTTCAGTTTTAGATTTTAGTTTAATGAACTTATTAAGATTTATTAAAAGTTCAATGTCCTCTTTATTGTCCTCATCACTTGAGTCATCACTCAAGTGGCATTTCATAGTTCGGAGTTCCAAAACCTTCTTGTTCTTTAGAAGGTAGTTCAAATGTTCATCATGTTCAACATTTTCCAAGAAACTCATTTCACATGTTATTAAGGATCCAATTAGTTTTTCAATAGAATAATCATTTAAATCTTTAGTTTCTTGTATCGTCGTTATTTTAGGATCCCACCTTTTTGGAATGGATCTTAAGATCTTGTTAGTGAGTTCAAAATTCAAAAAATATTTACCAAGAGCTTTTAGACTATTGACGATATCCGTGAAATGGGTGTATATGTCGCCGATAGTCTCGCTTGGTTTCATTCGAAAAATCTCAAAATCATGCAATAAGAGGTTTACTTTCGAGTCTTTGACTCTACTAGTTCCATCGTGCATGATTTCAAGTGTTCACCAAATTTCAAAAGCCATTTCGCACATAGAAATTTGATTGAACTCATTTTTATCTAAAGCACAAAATAAGGCATTCATAGCCTTTGCATTAAAAGAAAAAGACCTTTTCTCCAAATCCGACCATTCGTTCCTCAGTTTAGAGGAAAGTTAAAAATGGTTTTCAATAACATTCCATAAGTTTAAATTGAGAGAAATCAAGAAATCTCTCATTCGAGTTTTCTAATATGTGTAGTCCAATCATTAAAGAATGGTGGACGAACAACCGAAAAGCCCTATTGAAAGCCATGACGAGCCATTTCGCACAGATGTAAAACCAAATGAGAAATAATGTGGCTCTGATACCAATTGTTAGGGATCAAGCAACACTAAGAGGGGGTGAATTAGTGCAGCGGTAAAGAACGATAAACTTTCGATGATTTAAAACAAGTTCGGAAAACTTTGTACTATTAAAAGCAACATTTCGTTTGAAACCATTTCGATTGCTTTTTAACTTGAAAGCATACGTAAGAAAATGAAGAGGAAGTCGAGTGAGTAAGGCAGCAAAATGAAGATGGTTTGCAGTATAGTAAGTTGCAAGAAAGTAAATGCAATCCGATTTATAGTGGTTCAGTCATGAGACCTATGTCCACTCCCGATTCCTCTTCGCTTGAGGCCATCGGCTTTCCACTAGCTATCCTCCTTCCAATGGGCAAGGATGGACTCCCTTACAGCTTTTCTCCTTTTGACAGGCTTAGGAGGAAACCCTTAAAAGCACTCTCTCCTTTCTTTCGGTGGAATACAAGTGAAAACTAAGGAGGATTTTCTAGAGAGATTTGAGCAGCGTTTTCTTGCTTTCAAAGTGTTGTGCTTGTTAACTTTCTTGTATGAACACCTTGGGTATTTATAGACCCCAAGAGGATTCAAATTTGGAGCCCAAATTTGAATCTCTTTCATTGTTCCCGGTGCTGACGGTGCCACCGCCTATCAGTGGTGGTGCCACCGCCTGTTAGTGGTGGTGCCACCGCTTGTCAGTTATCAAACTGACAGTGTACTGGGCGATTCCACCACCCAAGATAGTGGTGCCACTGCCCAGCTCTCTGGTCCTGGGCAGTGCCATCGCCCAGCCCTTCTAACTCACTGGTTTGGGCCTAAAACTCGACCCAAACCAGTCCAAAACAAGGCCCAATTGGCCCCTACTTGGGTTATAGGATTAACTCCTAATCCTAACCCAAATTAACATGCTAACTCTGAAATTAAAGATATTTTCTAAGCTATTACAAGGTCCGACAAATCAAGGCTTCTTCCGGTGGTCTTCTGACGAACTCTCGGAAACCATTTTACGGACTCCCGACAAGCTCCCAGACTTCACGATGATCTTGGTGAGTTCCAATGAGCTTTATTAGCAAGCTCCGTAAACTTCCGATGAACCTTCCGGCAAACTTCTGAAAACCCTTCGACAAGCTCCCTACTCGTTCTCGGCCAGTTCCGGCAGCACTCTCAACGAATCTTCGGACTTCCGTCGAACTCTCAAACTCCCAACGAACTATCACACTTGTCTTCCGACACTTGTTTCGCTTTACGTCTTCATCGTTATCATAGTTAATCCTGCATATACACAAATAAAAACTCTACTTCGTTCTAGACAATTATTATAATGCGAATTGACATTCAGTTGCCCGGCATGTCATTGGTCGACGCTTCGTCCGATTCTTCGGTGCATCATCCTCTCTTGCGGCTTGTTGCCCAATCGACGGTTGCCCTTCGTAACCCTGATATCCTTGGCACAACTCCACTCTTCTTGGCCCGATGCCTGACATACGAAGCCTTCTACCGATTGTCGACCGAACCTCCAGCTCGACATCCAATATCCTGACGTGATCACCCGACGCAACGTCAATTCCTCCAGCATCAACTGTCTAATCCTGATCGGTAGTAGACCTGCATAACTCAAAATACAGTTAAACCATAAAACACAATCAATTAGTTTCATCATCAAAATCTAAGATTCAACAGAGATGTGCCGAAGCACACATAGATCTTGATATGAGTGATTGAGTCCATTGGCTCGGGCCTGATCACATTAGGATATGGTCCATGATTATCTGGTGTGATTGCTCATGTGATGTGTGACTGATTATACACCTACTAGATATGTATATATATTTGCATGTAATGTAGATATATATATATTAAATATGTATGTGTGTGACATATTATATTAGGAGACCAAATCAAAATCTCCTATATTAATAATATTAAGTCGGTAAATGTAAAGCAATTAGATTGACCCACGTGGCCTTCCATCGTTATAGGTAGAAACCGATTCCCGATGTAGGTTGAGTTGGTCGAGTCTCTCGAGACTCACCTATATCGTGTTTTGCTATCTTATCTACAACATAGAGATGTCACTGGTGACCTGAGGATATGGTATGCTTGGTCGAGTCCCTTGAGAGTATATCATCGAATCAGACTCATCTTGTAACGATGGTGATGACTTAACCGAACATCATGGTTAGTCGAGTCCCTCGAGGCCATGATGGTTCGAAGGCTGAATAGGACAGGAATCACAAGGAGTTGTGATTGGCAAGAGTTGCCTACCTTTACGGGCTTAACGTAATTAGTTGAGTCCCTCGAGGTTACATTAAGACACCGATTGGATCCCAATCCCCACTATAGATCCGCCAAGGGTCTCTGATTCATATACCGGAGGGTGTTGTGTATCTTGCGAAAAATTAGTGGGAGTACATTAAGATAAAAGTCCTTATCTTAACTGTTTAACTTTTGCAAAGTCTGCATGTTATTTATTTCTGCTACATCTTTAATTTCAGAAAAATATCACTTTCAAATCCTTTATGTGGCATACTTGATGCCAACCACCTCACTGGTCTAAATTATGCGGATTGGCTTTGCAATATAAGAATCATTCTTACAGTTGAGACAATCGTATACGTCCTTGATATAGTGATCCCTACGCCCGATGAAAGGGCAAGCGAGGATGAGATCACTCGTTATATGAAGTACATAGATGATTCCGCTCTTGCTCAGTGTTATATATTGGCCTCTATTACTACTGAGTTATAGAGACAACATGAAAATATGGATGCTAATTCCATACTCCTGCATCTCCGTAAACTGTTCGAGGAACAAGGAAGAAGTCAGCCATATGAGATATCAAAGAATCTTTTCCGTGCCAGGATGACTAATGGGACACCGGTTCAAAACCATATCCTTAAGATGATTGAGTGGATCAAGAAACTCACAGGTCTAGGAATGGTCCTAGAGGATAACCTATGTATGGATCTTGTACTTCAGTCCCTACCAGATTTCTTTTCTCAGTTCATAATGAATTTTAATATGAACAAACTTGAGGTGACCCTCCCAGAGCTCTTCAATATGTTGAGAGAAGCAAAGAGCACCATCAAGAAAGAGAAGCCAGTTCTCTATGCTGGTGAGACCAGAAAGAAAAGGAAGGCTGAAAATTCCCTTAAGAAGGGCAAGTGCAAGGGTAAAATGGGTAAGGCAAAGGTTGCCAAGAAAGACCCAATAAAGGACAAAGGCTAGTGCTTCCACTATAGCAAAAATGGGCACTAGAAGAGAAACTACAAAGAGTACCTTGTAGAGAGGGCGAAACAAAAGCATGGAGAAGCTTTAAGTACATTCATGATCAGTTTCCATTTGTTAGAATCTTATAATAACACATGGTTATTGGATACCGGGAGTGCTTATCATATCTGCAATTCGTTGCAGGTTCTGACAGGACCTAGGATATTGAACAGAGGCAAGATGGACCTTAAGATGGGTAATGGAGCAAAGGTTGCTGTAGTGGCTATTGATAAGGTCACCTTACATATTCCTGGTGGAGCTATTATTGCATTAGATGCATGCTATTATATTCCTTCTATTATCAAAAATATTATTTCCATTTCATGTTTGACAGTTAGTGGATATAAATTAGTTTTTGAGAACAATGGTTATTCAATAATATTAGATGATGAGATCATCATGAGAGGAACATTGCATAATAGTTTATTTATACTAGATATAGCTCCACATATCATGAGTGTAAGTGAGTATAAGAGGAAATGATAAGAGGTGAACAATGCATATCTATGGCATTGTAGGCTAGGTCACATCCATGAGGGAAGGATTCAAACGTTGATGAAGAATGGATATCTAAATCCATTTGACAATGAGTCATATGCAACTTGTGAACTTTGACTTCGGGGAAAGATGACCAACTCTCCATTTAGTGAAATTGGAGAGAGAACCACTGAGTTATTGGAACTCATACATAGTGATGTATGTGGTCCCATGTCAACTCATACCATAGGTAGTTACTACTACTTTATTACTTTCACTAATGATTTCTCAAGATACGGACATGTGTACTTGATGAAGTATAAGTCTGAGGCTTTCGAGAAATTCAGGGAATATAAGAATGAGGTGGAGAACCAGATAGGAAAGAGTATTAAAACCCTTCGATCAGATCGAGGAGGTGAGTACTTGAGTACAGAGTTCACCTAGTTCCTCAAAGACCATGGGATTTTATCCCAATGGACACCTCCTTATACACCGCAGCTTAATGGTGTATTAGAAAGGAGAAATTGCATACTGTTAGACATAGTGCGTTCCATGATGAGTTTCGCTGACCTACCCATCTCATTCTGGGGATATGCCCTAGAGACCACAGCTTAGCTTCTGAATAGAATTCTAACTAAGTCAGTAATGTCTACTCTATATGAGATATGGAATGGGAAGAAGCCCGATCTTAAGGTTGTTAAGATTTGGGGTTGCCCTCCCACATCAAGAGAGACGACCCCGACAAGTTATAATCCAGAACGGAATTGTGTAAGTTCATGGGATACCCCAAGAAAACTCATGGGTATTATTTCTATCACCCTGAGGACCAAAAGGTCTTTGTAGCCAAGAGAGCAGTGTTCCTTGAGAAGGAACACATTCTTGGTGGAGATAGTGGGAGCATGATAGAGTTGAGCGTGGTTGGAGAACCTAGCTCAAGCACCATTCCATAGCTAGAATCTGTTCAGATACCTAGTACACAAGTTCTAACTTTATATAGGTCTGGTAGAGTATCCCATCCTCCTGAGATATGTGGGACATATCAAAAGAGAGGATGTTGAGGATATTGATCCTCAGACCTACGAGGAGGCTATTATGAGCATAGACTCTAGGAAATAGCAAGAAGTCATGAATTCAGAAATGGATTCCATGTACTCCAACAAGGTTTGAAACCTAGTTGATGCACTCGAGGGTATTGTACCCATTGGCTGCAAGTGGATCTTCAAAAAGAAGATTGAAGTAGATAGAAAGGTAGAGACATATAAAGCAAGGCTAGTGGCTAAGGGGTATCGTCATGTTGACTATGATGAAACTTTCTCACCTATAGTCATGCTAAAATCTTTTCTAATTCTATTAACTATTGCAATTACAGCACACTATAATTATGAGATCTGGTAGATGGACTTCAAAATCACATTCCTCAATGGCAACCTCGAGGAGGAGGTGAATATGATATAGCTTGAGGGATTCGTTTCCAGGGATAATCCAGATAAGATGTGTAGGTTGCTTAGGTCCATTTATGGACTGAAGCAAGCTTCCCGAAGTTGGAACATAAGATTTGATGAGGCGATCAGATCTTATGACTTCGTTAAGAATGAAGATGAGTCTTGTGTATACAGGAAGGTAAGTGGGAGCACTATCACCTTTTTGGTATTATATGTGGATGACATCCTGATCATTGGGAATGATGTAGGAATGCTCTCCACAGTAAAGGCTTGGTTATTTAGGCATTTCTCTATGAAGGACTTAGGGGAAGCATCCTACATATTGGGGATACAAATCTATAGAGATAGATCCAAGAGGATGCTTGGCTTGTCCCAATTTAGGTACATCGACACCATTGTCAACAGGTTTGGCATGAAAAATTCCAAGAGAGGTCTCATACCAATAAGACATGGTATATCACTTTCTAGGAGTATGTCCCCAAAAACTCCTAAAGAAAGTGCACACATGGATATGATACCATATGCCTTAGTAATAGGATCTATCATATATGCTATACTATGTACCAGGCCTGATATAGCGCATGCTCTGAGGATCACGAGCAGGTATCAGGCAGATCCAAGCTTGGAGCACTGAAAAATAGTAAAATGTATCCTTAAGTACTTGAGAAGGACTAAGGATTTTTTACTGGTATGTGGAGGCAGTAGCCTCAAGGTTGAGGGCTACACAGACTTGAGCTTCTAGTCTGATGTCGATGATAGCAAGTCTAATTCAGGGTATGTGTTCACCCTGAATGGAGGAGCAATATGCTAGAAGAGTTACAAGCAAGACACTACTGCTGACTCGATCAGAGAGGTGGAATACATTGCTACGGCAAAGGCAGCAAAGGAGGGAGTCTGGATGAAGAAGTTCATTATAGACTTGGGAGTCATGTCAAGCAACGAGAATCTGATTTCTTTATATTACGACAACTTTGGGGTGATTACTTAAATAAGGGAACCCGGGTCTCATCAGAAGTGTTTTGATGAGGTTCTAGCTTATTAGAGAGATCATGGTCCGAAGAGATGTAGTAGTGGAAAGAGTTCCATCCAAAGATAACATTGTAGATCCTTTGACAAATCCATTGACTCAAATTGTCTTTGAGCATCACAGAGGTCTGATGGGGATCATACATGTTGGTGATTGACTTTAGGTCAAGTGGGAGATTGCTAGTCATATGTGCCCTACAAGCCAATTACATGAGTGATGACACTTGTGACTTGATATGCACTCTTTCTCTTTACTTATTATTAGGCATTTTATCACTTTATCTTGCTTATTGCATATATTATGATGTCTTTGAATCTGTGCAATGGGAATCGGATCGTGATTAGATCACGATAATGAGACCAATTCACCTTTAAACATAGACCCTAAATAATCCTGGTCATAGGTTACTTGAGAGGGATATCGAGATAACCGGATAGACTAGTGTGCTGTATACCCGTCCATATAATGGAGGTGGCTGGTCTCATAGCTACTCGTGTGGAGACACTAAGGGTACAGTGCTGGTGCTCATTGGGGAATGAGTTCACCAATTGATCCACCTACAGAATGCTAGATGGTTATTGATATCTCATGTCAGATAGCGATTCCGTAGTCCCAGTAGTGTATCTGGTCCTTAGACTTGAGACACCAAGGATGTCTTGTATTAGTACTCCACTCTTTGATACCATACTTATAGGTTTAGAAAGTTCCAGATCTAGTACAGCCAGTTATTGGGAGTGGTAGCCAACCTTACGAGGGCTATTGAGGGTCAATAGAGGATCATCCACTCTCGGTATCATGAGAGGAATATCCCATGTATTCTTGCTCGAACAAATCCTTGGCCAAGGTTATGTGGATTGAGAAAGAAAGAGTTCTCTGGGAGAATCCGATAAGAGCAAGACTCGAGGAGAGACCGTATGGGCCTGACAGCACCATACCCAGTATAGGGTCTTTGAGATATTAGTTGGATGAGGGACTATAGATACATGGTAACTGAGGACAGATAGGTCCAAAAGATTGGATTCCCTTGTATCGTTTGAGGGTTGCGGCGTAGTGGCCTAGTACATCCGTAGTCGATGAGTTAGGTGAATTATTATAGAGATAATAATTCACTAAGTTAGAAGAAGTTCTGATAAGTATAACTCACGACCAACTCGATATTGGGCCTAAAGGGTCACACACATATGGTAGGTGTTGCGACGAGTAGAGGTTCGGATATGAGATATCTGTTAGAGCCCCTATCTTATTGGATATCCATTAAGCCCATGAATTATTGGATCCTAAGATGAGATCCAATAATTACTAATAAGAGATTATTGGGTAGAGATCTACTAATCCAAGAGGCTTAGGTAATTGGATAGAGATCCAATACCCAACAGGGCAAGATCTATTAGGGTTTACAAGGGGCCTTTATAAATAGGAGGGAACCAAAGCTCTATAGGCTGGGAGTTCTTTTGGTAGCCACCTTCTGTTCTCCTCTCCCTAGAGAGGTGTATCATTGCAGTTGCTACCGTGTAGATACCGCTAAATAGGAGGATGCTTGACCTTCTTCATCCTTTCCTATAGATTTGCAGGGATTCATGAATATATAATCTCCCTAGGTATTTTCTTTTACACATGTAGTTTTCACGGATTGTTTTTGACGCACCGATCTTCGCATGACGACGGAACCTTTCTACGGGAAATCTGTGGTTTTGTTTTTGTTCTTCCGTTGCGCATGAGATGTCACCCCATAGGATTTTCCAACACCCTATTAAAGAGGTGAAGAAGTTGGCTAGGTTAGGATTAGTTTGGAGGTTGCTTGTTAAAGAAGCATTAGGATTTGATTAGAAGAAGGGGTCTTGAGTAGGAGTCCTCTTAGGAGTTAGGGTTTAGAAGCCTTATAAATAGTCATGTATTTATCCTCTTTTCTTTATGTATAAATCAATCCTTTTAGTAGCCTTTGAGCTGCAACTTAGAGGAAGGAACCCCTATAGAGTTCCAAGGTGGTCAATCCCTTAAAGAGATCAACCCTAAGCTTAGAATCCACAAGGGTTCTAACATGATATCATTGTAGATTTTCCAACAGGGGTATTAGGGCTTGGTTGCTCGTGTAAAAGATTGGTTTTTAAATTGTGTATGTTGTATTCAATCGAGTAAGAATTGTTTTGCATAATTTCTACAAATTTTTTATCGTAGATAATCAAATCTGTGCTACAACTCTTTCTCTATTATGAGGTGTTTTATAGAGGCCTTTTGATGTCAAATATATTGAAATAAAAGAGGAGGAAAGAGTGGCAACTATTGCTTCCCCTTAAATTGTCTAAAGGCTACTTACAGCCTTGGCCGAGAGCCTTTCTTACTGTTCTCGGCCTAGCTAAAAGTAGCAGGAATGAGAGTAACAAGGCTGCTCTCTACCTACTACATGGTAGCCCCTACAGTTAGATTTCCTAGTTGTAAGGGGCACCCTTGGTGGCCAAGGTTTCTTAGCTGCAAGGGTTACCCTAGCGGCCAAGGGTCCTAGCCGCATGGGGCAAGCTGGCGGCTAGATTTCCTAGGTGCCTAAGGCTGCCCTACAACTAGGGTTTCCTGGCTACAAGGGACTCTTTTGTGGCTAGGGTTTCCTAGACACACAAGGTAGCCCTATGGCCTAGGATTCCTAGCCACAAGGGAGTCATTAGTGGCTAAGATTTTCTGACCATATAAGGGACTTCTTGCCATATGGAGACTGTTAGGACTCTAGTTATGAGAGTCCTAATTTAGTTTCATTGATGAGGGCATTCATGTAAATCCAATCTAGCCGATCCCTATTAAAGAGGTAAAGAGGTCGGCTAGTTTATGGATAGGTTGCTTCTTAGAAAAGGAGTCCTATTAGAAATAGGAGTCCTATTAGAGAAAGACTCCTATTAGAAGTAGGAGTCCTATTAGGGAAAGAGTCCTATTAGAATTAGGAGTCCTACTAGAGAAGGAGTCCTAATTAGAAGTGGGAGTTGGTTAGAAATAGGAGTCTTGAGTAAAAGTCCTATTAGGAGTTGGGGTTTAGAAGCACTATAAATAGCCATGTATTCACCTTCTTTTCTTCATGAATAGATCAATCTTTTAGCAGCCTTTGAGCAGCAACTTGGAGGAAGGAACCCCTATAGAGTTCTAAGGAGGCCGATCCCCTATAGAGATCAACCCCAAGCTTAGAATCCCCAAGGGTTTTAACACTTGGTATTAGAGCAGCGTTCTTGGCATCTCACTGTCCTTCCACAGCCATCCACCAGCCCTCCAAAACCGCCCAAAGCAATTCCCACAATTGCTTAGAAGATCATCGCCGAATTCCGCCGTCATCTCTACCACCGTGGATCATTCTTTGATCTTCATGTGAATTGCAATAGGTTCTGGTTATCTACCTTACTACTGCTGCAATTTAGTTATACTTATTCAAAAAATCCAAAAAATTCATTCCTATATTGCTACATAAACTTTTCGTCGCAAAGTTTTCATCTCTACAACGAAAGTTGCACTGCAAAATTTCAGCCGCATAGCACTGTCTTTTTGATTTTGGTACTGCATTTTTTCTATCCAAATCTCTATAAAATTTTTATGACGGCTTTGACACTTCCTAATAGTGGATTTTCCTTTAGTTTTATCAAAAAATTCTCAACATAAACTACTTATCTTTTACGTCCAATCTACTACACTTTAGACGTAAAAATTTGCTATAGTACTTCTCCATGATCCTCAATTTTGCTTAACCTTTTGTTGTTGTTTCTTTCTATGAAATTTTTAACAGTATTAACTCTCTCTTATCAGTAGATTCCCTTTGAGTTTTACTTGAATCTCTTTTGAAAATTTCTGGAAAAAATTACATCTTTACTGCTGAAATTTTTTCGGCGAAAAATCTGGTGTTGCACCTTTGTCCTTTTTTCTTCTCTGTAACCTACCAAACCCTAGCCACCTTACTGCCACAAACTAAGACATCTTTAGGGCATCCCTCTAACCTTAAGACACAGCCATCATAACCTAATTTCATAACCCTAACAGCATAAAAAACTATAGCCCAAAATAGTAAACCATTACAGCCGAACCCTTCTATCACCGATCTATTGTCCGAACCTTCCACCACCCCATGCCATTAACCCATCAACAGAAAAAAGACAAGAGCATCTCTGATCTACAAGCATATGCTATGGCTTCTCAAGATCCAATTGATGCCAAATTTGAAGCATAGGAATCTCGGATTGAATCATGGCTTGAATCGCCCTTGGAAGACAAATTGTGCGCTTTGTTTGCAGAATTCAGAATTGGACAACCACCGAGTCCAATCAAATTGTAGCAAGGAGAAAATTCAGAAAGGACCCTAGAGAAGGAGGGACAACCCTCGGACATGCTTCAGTCATGCATGAGGGTGGACTTCCCATGATGGAAAGAAGGAGACCCGACGGGGTGGATTTCGTGCGTCGAACGTTACTTTCGCTACTATCGAACATCGGATAATGCTAAGAGTGGAGATTGCTATCATCCACCTTGAAGGAGATGCTATTCAATGGTACAATTGGCTGGAATATAGTCATGGGGCTTCGACGTGGAATCAATTTAAGAACGCACTGCTGAATCATTTTGGACCTACGGAGTATGAAAATATCGACGACCAACTCGCAAAGATTCGACAAACCTCAATGATTCAAGAGTACCAAACCTGGTTTGAGAAGCTATCCTACCTTGCTCATGATTGGACTGATCATCAATTGTTAGGAACATTCATCGAAGGACTCAAGCCAGAGATAAAAGGGGAAGTTAAGCTGCAACAGTCCCATACCGTGATGGTTGCGATTTCTTTTGCCTGAATACAAGAAGAATGGCTAAGCCAAGATGCTTGGAGGATGAGAACCACTCCTAGAACCTTAGCATATAAACCCCCTTCTGCTCCCAGCCATCCTTCACTGCCAAAAAATTTGACAAGAGAAGAACTACGTGACCGATCAGCAAAGGGTCTTTGTTGGCATTGCGACGAGCCATGGAACTGCGATCATCGCTGCAAAAGGGACTGCCTCCTATTGATTGAACCTCTTGAAGACATGGAGGAGGAGGTCCAGGAGCATGAGGAAGAGGTCACGGATGAAGAATAATAGCCAATTGATATTACGATGCATGCCCTTGCCAGTTACGCGAACCCGCAAACAATGAAAGTGGAAGGATTTCTGAAGCAACAATCGATCACCGTTCTTATTGGCACCGGGAGCACTAATAATTTTATGAACAGCAAGGTTGCTGTTTGGATGGCCTTACCTATTGAGAATTGCAGCAAGTTCGATGTTAAGGTTGTAGATGGATGAAATTTGAGGTGTGATCGTAGGTGCCCATGGGTGAAACTGTTGCTGTAGAACCAAGAGATAATTGCAGATTTTTTCCTCCTCCCTCTCGATGATTATGAGGCTGTGCTTGGTATTGAATGGTTGATGATATTAGGTGATGTTTCTTAAAATTTTTTGAAATTAATTATGAAATTTTACAGTAAGGGAAACAGGTGATACTGTGCGGGAAATGTGTGGGCGACGTAACGACGATTTGCACATAACGAATGGAGAAAGTTTTGCATAAAGTATGGGGCAGCTTTTTGGTATAACTTGAGCAACAATCTAAGGGAGAGCCAACCAAATTTGAAGATCCAAACCTACTTCCCTTGCTTGTTGAATTTTCAAATATATTTGATGAACCACGCAGCCTACCTCTTAACCGCCGGCATGATCATCGTATAGCGATACTTCCAGGCAAACCTCTAGCAAATACTCGACCATATCGGTATCCACATCTCCAAAAAAGATGAAATAGAAAGGATTGTAAAAGAGATGCTTGAAACAGGAGTTATTCAGCCAACTTGCAGCCCCTACTCTTCACCGGTGCTCCTCGTACGAAAGAAAGACGGAACATGGTGAATATGCGTTGATTACCGAGCTCTCAACGGCATAACCGTCAAGGACAAGTACCCTATTCCAGTAGTAGATGAGTTGCTTGATGAATTAAAGGGAGCACGAGTCTTCACAAAGCTAGACCTTTGATCCGGGTATCATCAAATATGAGTGTGCGAATCAGACATACCGAAAACTACCTTTCGAATGCACAACAGTCACTACGAATTTCTAGTAATGCCCTTTGATCCCACCACCTTTCAGAGCCTTATGAATGATATTTTCCAGAGTTATCTTCGAAAGTTTGTGCTAGTTTTCTTCGATGATATCCTTATTTACAGCCCTTCTCTTGAAAGTCATATTCAGCACTTGCGACTTGTTTTGATAATTTTGCAAGAATATGTTCTTTTTATCAAAAAACAAAGTGCAGCTTTCTTTGAAAAAAGGTTGAATATCTTGGGCATATCATATCAGAGGAAGGGGTGGCAATGGACCCCTCCAAAATTGAAGCAATGCAAAATTGGCCGACACCGAGGAACATAAAATCGTTGCGCGGCTTTCTCGGTTTAACAGGTTACTACCGTAAGTTCGTGAAAAACTATGGAAAGATCAGTGCACCACTTACTTCCTTGCTAAAAAAAGATGCTTTCCAGTGGTTGGACAAAGCCACCACCGCCTTCGATGAACTTAAAGTCGCAATGATAACAACACCAGTACTAGCGTTACCCGACTTCGGCAAGACTTTTATTATTGAAGCCGATGCCTCCGGAGTAGGAATTGGTGCTGTACTAATGCAAGATGGCCGCTCCCTCACTTATGCTAATAAGGTGTTATCTCCTTCCCATCTCAAGATGACTATTTACGATAAGGAGATGCTCGTGATTATGCATGCGGTGTCCAAATGGAGATTGTACTTGATCGGGCGACGCTTTCAAATCAAGACCGACCATAAAAGCCTAAAATATTTCTTGGAGTAGAAGATATCTTCCCCTGAGCAGCAAAAATGGGTAATAGAGCTTCTTGGATATGATTATGAAATAACTTACAAAAAGGGGAAAGATAATGTTGTTGCAGATGCGCTTTTGCGACTACTCGAGCAAGCTAAATTTTCGGCTGTTTCACTTCCGACCAGTGACTTCCTTGAGGATATTAGGAGGGAAAGGCAAGATAATCCAGAAATGAGTAAAATCATAAAAAAAATTGGAGGAAGCACGACGCTCCATGGCTCATTACAATTGGGACTCAAAGGACTTGCAATATAAAGGACGCATTGTGCTTGTGCCAAATTCTACTTGCATAAAGACCATCCTTCAAGAGATGCATTCCACACCTATGGCTGGGAACTCTGGGTTCCTTAGAATCTATAAAAAAATTAAGCAAAATTTTTATTGGATAGGGATGAAAAATATTATTGCTGAATTTGTAGCACAATGTGATGTATGTTAATGACACAAAGGTGAGACAGTGGCAAGTCCCGGAAAGTTGCAACCTCTACCCATCCTAGAATCAATATGGATTGATATATCAATGGATTTCATTGAAGGACTTCCCTCATCACAAGGAAAAGATACAATTTTTGTCGTGGTTGATCGCCTTATAAAGTATGCTCACTTTTGTGTCATTTGTAATCCCTACACTGCTTCTAGTATTGCTCGAATCTTTATGGAGAATATTGTAAAATTACATGGGATACTGAGATCTATTGTAAGTGATCATGATAGGGTCTTCACGAGCAAATTTTGGATAGAGTTATTTTAGATGCAGGGCACTAAATTAAAGATGAGTATGGCATATCACCCACAAACCGACGGCCAAACTGAAGTGGTGAATAGGTGTTTGGAGACATACCTTAGATGCTTCATTATTGACCGAACAAAAGAATGGGCAAAGTGGCTTCCCTGGGCTGAGTGGTGGTATAATACAACTTATCATTCCTCCATAAAATGTACTCCCTATGAGGCCATGTATGGCCGACCCCCCCGTAATTCCAAAATATATGTTGGGCACCTCTAAAGTTGAACAAGTAGATAGGGAACTACAAGACAGAGATAAAATGCTGAAGTTGCTAAAAGATAATCTCACTGTAGCACAAGCAAGGATGAAACAACAATATGATCAACACAAAGGCGAAAGAGAATTTTCAGTAGGAGATTGGGTCTTCCTACGGCTCCAGCCATATAAGCAAATATCAATCTAAACCAGAGCATCTATGAAGCTTTCACCTTGGTTCTATGGACCCTACCAGATTTTGGAGTGCATCGGAGTAGTAGCATACAGATTGGACTTACCCGCCAGCTCCCGAATCCATCTAGTCTTCCATGTATCGTGTTTGAGGCTCAAGCTAGGACAACATGAGACAGCCCAAAGCCATCTACCAAATATAACTACCCAAGGAGAGCTCTAGACCCAACCAAGTGCCATTATTGATCGACGGATCGTGACTCGACGACGACGACCTGCTACTGATGTGTTAATAAAGTGGGCAAACCTACCAACAGAAGATGCCACTTAGGAGAACTATGACGACTTGAAGATCAAATTCTCAGAATTCATGGAACGTCAACCTCGAGAACAAGGCTGATTTGAAGAGGGCGGGTCTGTTAGGACTCTAGCTATGAGAGTCTTAATTTAGTTTCATTGATAAGAGCATTTATGTAAATCCTATCTAGTTGACCCCTATTAAAGAGGTGAAGAGGCCGACTAGGTTAGGGTTAGGTTGCTACTTAGAAAAGAAGTCCTATTAGAAATAGGAGTCCTATTAGAGAAAGACTCTATTAGAAGTAAGAGTCCTATTAGGGAAAGAGTCATATTAGAATTAGGAGTCCTACTAGAGAATGAGTCCTAATTAGAAGTAGGAGTTGGTTAGAAGTAAGAGTCTTGAGTAAGAGTCCTATTAGGAGTTGGGGTTTAGAAGCCCTATAAATAGCCATGTATTCACCCTCTTTTTATCATGAATAGATCAATCTTTTAGCATCCTTTGAGCAACAACTTGGAGGAAGAAACCCCTATAGAGTTCCAAGGAGGCCGATCCCCTATAGAGATCAACCCCAAGCTTAAAATTCGTAAGGGTTCTAATAGAGACATCCTATGGAAGGGTACCTCAAAGGGCAAGAAAGTAATTAATTAATTAATTTAATAATAATAATTATTATTATTATTATTATTATCTAGTAGTCCTACATGATGATGAAGTGTACATTTGATGTATGATGTGTATTGGTTGTAGGTGCCTTATGAGCCAATCACGTGAGCGATGACACCTATGACATGTTACGTCGATCTCTTCGCATATTATTATTGACATTTTCTCACATTATCTGGATGAATATTGTGATGTCCATGGATCTATGCAATGGGAATCAGATCGTGATAAGATCACGATAATGAGACTAATATACCTTTAAACACAGATCCTAAATCATCCTAGTCATAGGTTACTCAATGAGGACATCGAGATAATCGGATAGACTGGTATGCTGTATACTCGTCTATATGATAGAGGCAATTGGTCTCATAGTCGCTTGTGTGGGGACACTAGAGGTATAGTATAGGTGCTCAGTGGAGAATGAGTTCGCTGATTGATTCGCTTATAGAATGCTCTATGGTTATGATACCTAATGTCAGACAGCGATTCCGTAGTCCTAGTAGTGTGTCTGGTCCTTAGACTTAAGGCACCAAAGATGCCTTGTTTGAGTACTCCATTCTTTGACGCCAGACTTACAGGTTTAGAGAGCTCCAAATCTCGTAGAGCTGGTTCTTGGGAATGGTAGCCAATCTTACGAAGGCAATTGCGTGTCAATAGCGGATCATCCACTCTCGGTATTGTAAGAAATATATCCCACGTGTGCTCGCTTAGGCAAAATCCTTGGCCATGGTCGTTTGAATTGAGAGAGAAGGAGTTCTCTCGGAGAATCCGATTAGAGCGAGACTCGGACAGGATTTCATATGGGCCTGACTCTGCCATACCCAATATACAGTCTCTAGAATATTAGATGGAAGAGGGACTATAGATACATGGTAAATGAGGATAGACAGGTCCGATGGATTATATCCCTGTGTACCGTTTGGGGACTATGGCGTAGTGGCCTAGTACGTCCATAATCGATGAGTCGAGTGAATTATTATGGAGATAATAATTCACTATATCAGAAGGTGTTTTGAATCAGGAGTTCTGATAGGAGTGACTCACGGATAGCTCGGTATCAGGCCTAGAGGGTCACACACATAAGGTGGATGTTGCAATGAGTAGAGGTGCGTATATGAGATATCTACAAAGCCCCTAGTTTAGATCTTATGGATGAGATCCAATTGGGTAATTGGATGAGATCCAATTAAATGATTGGATAAGATCCAATTGGATAAGATTAAATTGGATCTTATGGATAAGATCCAATGAGATCCATTTGGATAGAGATCTAGTGTGAACAGGATCTGTTAAGGATAAGTTTCCTCCACCTCTATAAATAGGAGAAACCTCCTAGTTCATAGGCTAAGAGCTCTTGGTAGTCATCCTCCTATTCTCCTCAGTCTCCTCTCCTCCTCCTTGGCTCTGGCAGCCTTGTGGTGCACATGGAGAGGGATCCCGCGGTGATCTGAGGAGCATCGTTGCTGCATCCACTGTGTGGATTACCACTAGAGAGGAGAACGCTAGTGCTCCTTCATCCCCTTCATCGATCAGGAATTTTCGGGGATATACGATATCCCCAGGTAACGCTTCTGACATGATACATGCAGATTTTTGGATTTACGATTTTTGCGCACCAATCATCGCATGACAGCCAAGTATATAACTATAGGAAATCTAGCCTTGTTTTTAATTTTTCGTTGTGCATGAGATGCCGAATCTCCCGATTTCCTAGTAGTGGTATCAGAGCTAGGTTTATCGTGCGATGATTGGCTTATAAACTGCATGTGTTGTGTTTTGGATGCGCTTTTGACGCCAAATTCGTTGACGCAAAAGCAGAAAATGATAGCAACTGTTACTGTGTTCATAGGGTTGCTTGCAGCCTTGGCTGCCATCAATGGCCTGTTCGCAGCGATGGCAACTGCGTGCAAAGGGGACCCACAGGCAGGCCGCCTACAGGTTGCAGGTGGCACCCCCTTGTGGGCGAACCGCCATAGCTGCATGCGGGGGCAGCGTCTGCCAATAGCGACACCACTCACGGACACATCGCCCGCAATCATGGGTGACGCCCCCCATGGGCGAGTCGCCGTAGCTACGTGCGAGGCCAATGTCTGCTCGTAGCGGTGCCACCCGCGGGCACACCACCTGCAGGCGAGCCACTCGTAGGCATGGGCGGCGCCCCCCCGCACGCATGCCACCGTCGGTAGGGTGGCGGTGGCGACAATGCAGCAGCAAGAAAGGGAGGGGATTAGGGTTTTTGGATCAAAAGATAGTTTTGCCCCTTGGAATTTTTGAAATTCTAATTTTGTCCTTTATGATAAAATAACCAAAATACCCCTTTGAATTTAGAAAATTTCCTACATATCCTTAATTTCAAAATTTAGTTATTTAAAAAGTTTAAGTAACTATTATTTTTTGTCTAGTAATCCTACATGATATATACATGTGATGTGATGTGATATGGGAAGATGATCATTGACTTTGTGATGTGTGTATGTGATTATTAGGGCTTGTGAGCCTTCATTTTTTATTGATTGTCGGGCCTGCGTGCCTGTAATTATATTGTAATTATCCTAGAGGCACGGCAGAAGCCTAGAGGTGGTAGCGGGACCCCTAAGGCAAATTTAGATGATCGCGACACATAGAGATGCATCGAGGTGACGGTAGATCTGACGATGACGAGATGAATGATCACCGTGCATAGAGATGCACTGATATGCACATAGATCCTGATGTAAATGATTAGGCCTACTGGCTCAGGCCTAATCATATTAGGTTGAAGTTTATGATCATCTGGTGTTCTTATGCATTTGAATGCAATACACCTACTAGATAAGTATATATTTTTGCATGCGATGTAAATATATTAAATATGTATGTGTGTGACACGTCATATCACGAGATCAAACTTAAAACCCCTCCTATGATAATATTAAGTTGGTAAGCATGAGGCAATAATATTAACTCACGTGGCCTTCCATCGTTAGGGGCAGGAACTGATTGCCGACATAGGCTGAGTTGGTCGAGGCCCTCGAGGCTCACCTATTTCATGTCTCGCTATCTTTTCTTCAACATAGAGATGTCATTGGTGACCTGAGGACATGTTATGCTTGGTCGAGTCTCTCGAGGGCATATCACCGAATTAGACTCATCTTGTAACGATGGTGATGACTTAACTGAACATCATGGTTGGTCGAGCCCCTCGAGGCTATTCATGGTTCGGAGGCCAAATATGACGAGAATCATAAGGAGTTGTGATTGGCAAGAGTTGTCTACCTTTTGGACTTAGTGTGATTTGTCGAGTCTCTCGAGGTTGCACTAAGATGCTGATTGGATCCTGATCCCCACTAGAAGTCTATTGGAGACTTTTGTTTCACATGCATGAGGGTGTCATATGACTCGCTAGAAAAATTAGTGAGAGCATGTCAAGATAGAAGTCCATATCTTGATTATTTATTTTACGAATTTTGCGTGTTATTTATTTATGCTATATCTCCTGTTTATCAGAAACATATCATTATCAAACCCTCTATGTGGCAGACTTGATGCCAACCGCCTCACTGGTCCAAATTATACAGATTGGCTCTGCAACCTAAGAATAGTTCTTACAGCGGAGAAAATCACATGTCTTAGATACGGTCATGCCCCAACCTGAGGCAGAAGCTCCTTAAGAAGAGTTTGCCCAATATGCAAAGTATATAGATGATTCCACTCTCGCCCAATGTTACATGTTAGCCTCTATAACTCCTGAGTTACAAAGATAACATGAAAACATGGATGCTCATTCTATACTCTTGCACCTCCGCGAACTGTTTGAGGAACACAGAAGAACTCAGTGATATGAGATATCAAAGAATCTCTTCTGTGCCAGGATGAATGAGGGGACACCGGTTCAGAACCATGTCCTGAAGATGATAGAGTGGATTGAAAAACTCAGGTCTAGGAATGGTCCTAGATGATAACCTATATGTTGATCTTATACTTTTGTCCCTACCAGATTTCTTTTCTTAATTCATCATGAATTTCAATATGAATAAACTTGAGGTATCTCTCCCTGAGCTCCTCAATATGTTGAGGGAGGCAAAGAGCACTATCAAGAAAGAGAAATTAGTTCTCTATGTTGGTGAGACCAAAAGGAAAAGGAAGGCTGGGAAGACCCTTGAGAAGGGTAAGGGCAAGGGCAATCGGGGTAAGGCAAAGTTTACCAAAATTGAACCAGCAAAGGATAAAGGCTAGTGCTTCCACTACGATCAAGATGGGCATTGGAAAAGGAACTGCAAGATATATCTTACAAAAAAAGTGAAACATAAGCTTAGAAAAGCTTCAGGTACTTTCATGATCAGGCTTCATGTGTCAAATTCTTGTGATAATATATGGGTATTAGATACCGGTAGTGCTTATCATATCTGTAATTCATTGCAGGTTTTGATAAGCCATAGGAGATTAGCAAAAGGCGAGATAGACCTCAAGATGGGCAATGGAGCAAGAGTTGCTGCTATTGTTGTCAGTGTGGTCACTCTACACTTACCTGATGGAGCTATTATTGCATTAGATGCATGTTATTTTGTTCCCTCTATTATCAAAAACGTTATTTCCATTTAATGTTTGATATTAAATGGTTATAAAGTGCTTTTTGAGAACAATTGTTGTTCAATCAGTAAGAATGATAAGATCATTACTAGAGAGACATTGCATAATGGTTTGTTTATGTTAAATATTACTTCACATATCATGAATGTATGCATGGCCAAGAGAAAACGAGAAGAGGTAAATAATACATATTTGTGGCATTGTAGGCTAGGTTATATCCATGAGGGAAGGATTCAAAAGTTATTGAAAAATGGATACTTAGATCCATTTGACTACGAGTCAATACAACTTGCGAGCCTTGCCTTCGTGAAAAATTAACTAACTCTCCATTTAGTGGAACTAGAGAGAGAGCTATTGAGTTACTAGAACTCATACATAGTGATGTATATGATCCTATGTCAACTCATGCCATAAGTGGTTATTCTTACTTCATTACTTTCACTGATGATTTCTCTAGGTATGGACATGTGTACTTGATGAAGTATAAGTCTGAAGCCTTCGAAAAATTCAGGGAGTATAAGAATGAAGTAGAGAACCAGACTGGAAAGAGTATTAAAACTCTTCGATCAGATCGAGGAGGAGAATATATGAGTACAGAATTCATCTAGTTCCTCAAGGACCATAGGATTCTATCCCAATGAACACCTCCTTATACACCACAGCTCAATGGTGTATCAGAAAGGAGGAATCGCACACTATTAGATATGGTGCGGTCCATGATGAGTTTAGCTGACCTACCCATCTCATTTTAGGGATATGCCCTACAGATCGTAATTTACTTTCTGAATAGAGTTCCATCTAGATTGGTAGTATCTACACCATATGACATATAGAGAGGGAAGAAACCCGATCTTAAGGTTATTAAGATTTCGGGCTGCCCTGCCCACGTTAAAAGACACGACCCCGATAAGTTGGAATCCAGGACGGAACGGTGCAAGTTCGTGGGATACCCCAAGGAAACTTGTGGTTATTATTTCTATCACCCTAAGGACCAAAAGGTCTTTGTTGCTAAGAGAGTAGTATTTCTTGAGAACGAACACATTCTTGGTGAAAATAGTGGGAGCATGATAGAATTGAGCGAGGTTGGAGAACCTAGCTCAGGCACTATTCCAGAGATCGAGTCTGTTCATGTACCTAATATACAAGTTTCAATTTTACGTAGGACTGGTAAAGTGTCACACCCTACTGAAAGATATATGGGACATATTAGTGGAGAGGACATTCAGGATATTGATCCTCAGACCTACGAGGAGGCTATTATGAGTATAGACTCCGAGAAGTGGTAAGAAGCTATAAATTCTGAGATGGAATCCATGTATTCCAACAAGGTTTGAAACCTTGTTAATGAACCTGAGAGTATTATACCTATTGGCTGCAAATGGATCTTCAAGAAGAAGATCAGGGTAGATGGAAAGGTGGAGACCTATAAGGCAAGGCTAGTGACTAAGGGGTATCGTCAGAAGCAAGGTGTTGACTATGACGAAACCTTTGTATCCATAGCTATGCTGAAATCCATTTGAATTCTATTGGCTATTACAGCACATTATGACTATGAGATCTGGTAGATGGACGTGAAAATTATATTCCTTAATGGCAACCTAAAAGAGGAAGTGTATATGATACAGCCTGAGGGGTTCATATCCAAGCATAGTCTAGATAAGGTGTGCAGATTGTTTAAGTCCATTTATGGACTAAAGCAAGCTTTTCAAAGTTGAAACATAAGATTTGATGAGGCGATCAAATCTTATGACTTCGGTAAGAATGAAGATGAGCCTTGTGTGTATAAGAAGGTAAGTGGGAGCGTTATCACCTTCTTAATGTTATATGTGGATGATATCTTAATCATTAGGAATGATGTAGGAATACTCTCCATAGTAAAGGCTTGGCTATCTAGATAGTTAGGTATCACAGAGGCGGAATACATTGCTATGGTAGAAGCAGCAACATAGGGTGTATAGATGAAAAGTTCATTATGGATTTGGGAATCGTATCAGACAGCGTGAAATTGATTCCTATATAGGGCGATAATAACGGGGTGATCAATCAAGCTAGGGAACCCAAGTCTTGTCAGAAGTGTTCTGAGGAGGTTCCACTTGATTAGAGATATCGTGACCTAAGGAGATGTAGCAGTGGAAAGAGTTTCATCCGAAGATAACATTGTAGATCCACTAACAAAGCCGCTGACTCAGATTATATTTGAGGGTCACAAAGGTCTGATGGAGATCAGACGCGTAGGTGATTGGCTTTAGATCAAGTGGGAGATTATTAGTTATAGGTGCCTTACAAGCCAATCACGTGAGTGATGGCACCTGTGACATGTTACGTCGATCTCTTCGCATATTATTATTGGCATTGTCTCACATTATTTGGAGAAATATTGTGATGTCCATGGATTTGTGCAATGGGAATCAGATCATGATGAGATCACGATAATAAGATCGATATACCTTTAACCACAGATCCTAAATCATCCTGGTCATAGATTACTCGAGGACATCGAGATAACCGGGTAGACTGATGTGTTGTATACTTGTCTATATGATGGAGGCGACTGGTCTCATAGTCGCTTGTGTGGGGACACTAGAGGTACAGTGCTGATGCTCATTCGAGAATGAGTTCACTGATTGATCTGCTTACAGAATGCTATATGGTTAATGATACCTAATGTCAGATAGTGATTCCGCAGTCCCAATAGTGTGTCTTGTCCTTAGACTTGAGGCACTAAAGATAACTTATTTGAGTACTCCATTCTTTGATGCCAGACTTACAGGTTTGGAGAGCTTTAGATCTGATATAGCCGGTTCTCGAGAATGGTAGCCAACCTTACGAAGGCAATTGCATGTCAATATAGGATCATCCACTCTCGGTATTGTGAGAGATATATCCCGCGTGTGCTCGCTCAAGTAAAATCCTTGGCCAGGGTCGTTCGAATTGAGAGAGGAGTTCTCTAGGAGAATCCGATTAGAGCGAGACTCGAACAAGATTCTGTATGGGCCTGACTCTACCATGCCCAATATACGGTCTATGGGATTTTAGATGGATGAGGAACTATCGATATATAGTAATTGAGGACAAATAGGTCCGATGGATTATATCCCCCTATAATGTCTTGGGACTATGGCATAGTGGCCTAGTACGTCTATAATCGATGAGTCGAGTGAATTATTATGGAGATAATAATTTACTATATCAAAAGGTGTTCTGAGTCATAAGGAGTTCTGATATGAGCGACTCACGGCCAGCTTGGTATCGGACCTAGAGAGTCACACACATAAGGTGGATGTTGAGACGAGTAGAGGTGCGGATATGAGATATCTATGAAGCCTCTAGTTTGGATCATATGGATGAGATCCAATTAGGTAATTAGATGTGATCCAATTAAATGATTGGATAAGATCCAATTGGATGAGATCAAATTGGATCTTGTGGATAAGATCTAATGAGATCCAACTGGATAGAGATCCAGTGTGAACAGGAACTGTTAAGGATAAGCTTCCTCCACCTCTATAAATAAGAGGAACCTCCTGATTTATAGGTTGAGAGCTCTTGGTAGTCATCTTCCTATTCTCCTTAGTCTCCTCTCCTCCTCCTTGGCTCTAGCAGCCTTATGGTGCACGTGGTGCGTCGTTGTTGCGTCCACTATGTGGATTACCACTAGAGAGAAGAACGCTAGTGCTCCTTCATTCTCTTCATCAGATCTAGAATTTTCAGAGATATATGATCTCCTCAGGTAACGCTTTTGACATGATATATATGGATTTTCGGATTTACGATTTTTGCACATCAATCATCGCACGACGGCCAAGTACGTAACTATAGAAAATCTGATCTTATTTTTGTTTTCTACTGCACATGAGATGCCGAATCTCCCGATTTCCTAGCAATGTGGACGGATGATCATGGATTGTGTGATGTATGTGTGCATGTGATTATTATTATTATTGGGGCTTGCGAGCCTCCATTTTTTTCTCATTTATTATTATGCCTGCATACTTGTAATAAAGTTGTAATTACATGAGGAGGTGTGGTGGGAGCGTGGAAGCGATAGTGGGACCCACGAGGCTGAGACGGATGAGCGACACATGGAGATGCATCGAGATGTCGACAGAACCGATGAGGATAAGATGGATGATCATAGGGCATAGAGATGTGTTGCTACACACATAGATCTTGATATGAGCGATTGAGCCCACTAGCTCGAGCCTAATCGCATTAGGATGTGGTCCATGATCATCTTGTGTGATTGCTCATGTGATGTCTGATTAACTCTACACCTACTAGATATAAATATATTTATATATATATTTGCATGCAATGTAGATATATGTTAAAAATGTATGTGTGTGACACATCATAGGAGACCAAATCAAAAATTTTCTCTCTTAATAATATTAAGTCGGCAAACATGAGGCAATTAGATTGATCAACATGGCCTTCCATCATTACAAGTAGGGACCAATTTCCAATGTAAGTTGACTTGGTCGAGTCACTCGAGGCTCACCTATATCCCGATTCGCTATCTTGCCTATGATATAGAGATGTCACCAATGACCTGAGCATATGGTATGCTTGGTCGAGTCACTCGAGGGCAGATTATCAAGCCAGACTCATCCTATAATGATGGTGATGACTTAACCTAACATCATGGTTGGTCGAGTCACTTGAGACCATGGTGGTTCGAAGGCCGAATAGGATGGGAATCATAAGGAGTTGTGATTGGCAAGAGTTTCCTATCTTTACGAGCTTAGCGTAATTGGTCGAGTCACTCGAGATTACGTCAAGACGCCAATTAGATCCCGATCCCCACTAGAGATCCACAAGGGGGTCTCCGATTCACATAGCAGAGGGAGTTTTATGTTTCATGAGAAAATAGTAGAGTAGATTAAAATAGAAGTCCTTATCTTAATTGTTTAATTTTTATAAATCTACATATTATTTATTTCTACTACATCTTTATTTTCAAAAAAATATCACTATCGAATCCTTTACGTGGTATACTTGATGTCAACTATCTCACTGGTCCAAATTATATAGATTGGCTCTGCAACCTGAATCGTTCTCACAGTGGAGAAAATCACATACGTCCTTGATACAATGATCCCTATGCCCGACAAAGGAGCAAGCGAGGATGAGATTGCTTGTTATGTGAAGTACATAGATGACTCTACTCTCGCTAAGTGTTACATGTTGGCCTCTATGACTCCTGAGTTATAAAGATAGTATGAAAATATGGATGCTAGTTTCATACTCCTATATCTCCGTAAACTGTTTGAGGAACATGGAAGAACTCGGTGATATAAGATATCGAAGAGTCTCTTCTACACTAGGATGACTGAGGGGACACTAGTTCAGAACCATATTCTTAAGATGATTGAGTGGATAGAGAAACTCATAGGTCTAGGAATGACTTTAGAGGATAACCTATGTGTGGGCCTTATGCTTCAGTCCCTACGAGATTTATTTTTTCAATTTATAATGAATTTCAATATGAACAAGCTTGAGATGACCATCCTAGAGCTCTTCAATATATTGAGAAAAGCAGAAAGTACCATAAAAAAAGAGAAACCAGTTCTCTATGCTGGTGAGACCATAAAGAAAAGATGATGGAAATCATCAACTTAGCAACCATACACCCTAATAGCTAAAGAGCTATGATACATATGGAATGCAAATTGACACCCTCCAACGAATTGAAACAAGGCAGACCATTCAAGAATGAAGTAAGGGAAACTATTCTAATCACTTATCAATAGAAAATTGATGAAATAATTAGAATAGTACTTTGAATTCCCTTAAGATGCCACAAACTAATAAGTTTGATAAGTCAAAGGAAAAACAAAGATTTGGTTTTGAACGTTACAAGTAGAAAAGCCTGATAAGTTCTAAAGTTCATGCAATAACTTAAAAATAAAATACTCACCGGTTTTGTAGAATTGTTATACTTCCCAAATTCTCTCTTACACTGGGAGTTAGCCTCATTTATATAGTATGAGGCTAAGTACAAAGGGAATGAATGTATTAAATAATATTCAAATTCCTAATTCATGAATTTTGGCAAACATGGCTGAATGGACTTTTATTCTTCAAGATAAGGTCTTCAAATTTGTCCTTCTCTTTACATGATCATATTGACCATTTTAGGCTCTTCTTGCAACCATAGAACCTTGACTAAGTTTTGACTAGCTTGATCCTTCCACATATTTTTCAATAAACAAGTTAAAGGTTCTTTCATCCTCTTAGCTTTAGCTCTTGTCATTGGTCCTCCAGGAATAGTTAAAGGGTCTTTAATAGAATTTTGATCAACTTGCTGGTTCATATCAAAAGGAAGGCAAAAAAGTCCCTTAAAAAGGGCATAGGCAAGGGCAAACCAGGTAAAGCAAAGGTTACTAAGAAAGACCCACCAAAGGACAAAGGTCAGTACTTCCACTACGGTAAAGATTGTTAGGATCGAGTCCGACATTAAGAGGGGGGAGAGTGAATTAGTGTAGCGGTTAAAACGTTCATCAATTTCAAAAAATTATTTCGTATGAAAAGTTTCATTCAAGGAAAATCGATATTAAGTGCACTTTAATTTAAAAAGATTCATAAATGAAAAAGGGAAGTGATGAGGAGCATGAAACAATAAAGAGCAGAATAGATTGAGTGGCACACCAATTTTATAATAGTTCGGTCATCCGACCTATATCGACTCCCGATTCCTCCTTCGTCGAGGTCACCGGCTTTCACTATCAGTCTTCTTTCAACTGAGTGAAGACTAACTACAGTTACAACTCAATTCTCCTTTTACAATGTTCAGGAGTTAATCTCTTATAAGCCCCTTCACCCCTCTCTTCGACTTAACCAATACTAAACTAGAGGGGAGGAATTTTGACAAGATTACAATAGAGTTTTTCCCTCTTTTCTTTCTCAATTGGTGTGTCTTCTAGCTATGGATGAGAAGGATATTTATAGGCCTCAAGAGGATTCAAACTTAGAGCCCAAATTTGAATCACCCTAGTTTTTAGGGTACTAGCAATACCACCGCTAGTGTTGGGTAGTATCACCGCCCAGTCTAGTGGTATCACCACCCAAGCAGACTCTTAGCTACTGGACCTGGGTGGCACCATGACCGAGTCTGGGAGACTGAACCCTGGGCAGTTCCACCATCCAGTCTAGTAGTGCCACCGCCAAATAAGGTTCAATAATGCTGTTTGGGCCATGAGTCCAGCCCAAACCAGTCTGGATACAGGCGCAATTGGCCCATAACTAAGTTGGCCCAATTCCAACCTAATTATACTCTAATCCTACTTTGATTTATTTAATTTATTATAAAGCTTAATCGATTTGTTTGATATGTCATTGGTCCATCGGTACTTCATCCGATACTTCGACACATCGTCCTCTCTAGCGGCCTATTGCCCAATCGATAATTGTCCTTTGCAACCCTGATCTCCTTGGCACAATTTCGCTCTTCTTAGCTCGATTCCCGAATCCCTTATCCAAAGCCTTTTGCCAATACATCGATCGATCCTTCGCTCGACGTCTAATCTTCTGACATGATTTCCTCTAACTCAACATCAATTATTCTTGCTTCAATTGTCTAATCCTGATCGAAAGTAGTCCTGTGTCACTCAAAACATAGTTAGATCAAATACACAATCAATTAGTTTCATCATCAAAATTCAAGATTCAATAAAGATGGATACTGGAAGAGGAACTGCAAAGAGTACCTTGAAGAGAGGATGAAACAGAAGCTTGGAGAAGCTTCAGGTACATTCATGATCAGTCTCCATTTGTTAGAATCTTATGATAACACATGTGTATTAGATACCGGGAGTACTTATCACATCTACAATTCGTTGTAGATTTTAGTAGGATCTAGGAGATTTGCGAGAGATGAGATGGACCTCAAGATGGGTAATGAAGCAAAAGTTGCTATAGTGGCTATTGGCAAGGTCACCCTACATATGCCTAGTGGAGCTATTATTACATTAGATATATGCTATTATGTTCCTTCTATTATCAAAAATGTTATTTCTATTTTATGTTTTACTATTAGTGGATATAAATTAGTTTTTAAGAATAATGGTTGTTCAATATTATTAGATGATAAGATCATCATGAGAGGAGCAATGCATAATGGTTTATTTATACTAGACACAACTTCACACATCATGAGTGTAAGTGAGTCTAAGAGAAAACGAGAAAAGGTGAATAGTGCATATCTATGGCATTATAGGCTAGGTTACATCCATGAGAGAAGGATTCAAAAGTTACTAAATGATGGATACCTAGATCCATTCGACTATGAGTCATATGCAACTTACAAACTTTGCCTTTATAGAAAGATGACTAACTCTCCTTTTAGTGGAACTGGAGAGAGAGTCACTGATTTGTTGGGACTCATACATAGTGATGTATGTGGTCCTATATCAACTCATGCCATAGGTGGTTACTCCTACTTCATTACTTTTATTAATGATTTCTCAAGGTATGGACATATGTACTTAATAAAATGAAATTCAAGAAGTATAAGAATGAAGTGGAGAACCAGACTAGAAAGAGTATCAAGACTCTTCGATCAGATTGAGGAGGTGAGTACTTGAGTACAGAGTTCACCTAGTTCCTCAAGGACCATGGGATTCTATCCCAATGGACAACTCCTTATATACCATAGCTCAATGGTATATTTGAAAGGAGGAATCGCACACTATTAGATATGGTGCGATCCATGATGAGTTTTGCCAACCTACCCATCTCATTCTGGGGATATATACTAGAGACTGTAGCTTACCTTCTGAATAGAATTCCAACTAAGTCGGTGGTGTCTACTCTATATGAGATATGGAAAGGGAAGAAGTCCAATCTTAAGGTTGTTAAGAATTGGGGCTGCCCTGCCCACGTCAACAGACACAAACCCAAAAAATTGAAATCCAAGACAGAATAGTGCATATTCGTAGGATACCCCAAGGAAACTAATAGGTATTATTTCTATCACCCTGAGGACCAAAAGGTCTTTGGAGCTAAGAGAGTAGTGTTCCTTGAGAAGGAACACATTCTTGGTGAAGATAGTGGGAGCATGATAGAGTTGAGTGAGGTTAGAGAACCTAGCTCAAGCACCATTCCATAGCTAGAGTCTGTTCAGGTACCGAGCATACAAGTTCCGACTTTACATAGGTTCGGTAGAGTATCCCATCTACTTGAGAGATATGTGAGACATATTAGAAAAGTGGATGTTGAGGATATTGATCCTCAGACCTACGAGGAGGCTATTATAAGTATAGACTCTAGGAAGTGGCAAGAACCCATGAATTCAGAGATAGATTCTATGTACTCCAACAAGATTTGGAACCTAGTTGATGTACCCGAGAGTATCATACCCATTGGCTGCAAATAGATCTTCAAAAAGAAGATTGGAGTAGTTGAAGAGGTAGAGACTTATAAGGCAAGACTAGTGGCTAAGGGGTATCATCAAAGATAAGGTGTCGACTATAACAAAACCTTCTCACCCATAGCCATGCTAAAATCTATCTGAATTCTATTGGCTATTGCAGCACACGATTATGAGATCTAGTAGATGGATGTGAAAACTATATTTCTCAATGGCAACCTCGAGGAGGAGATGTATATGATACAACATAAGGAATTCGTGTCCAAGGATAGTCCAAATAAGGTTTACGGGTTGCTTAAGTTCATCTATAGACTGAAGTAAGCTTCCCGAAGTTGGAACATAAGATTTGATGAGATGATTAGATCTTATAACTTCATTAAGAATGAAGATGAGCCTTGTGTGTACAAGAAGATAAGTGGGAATGCTATCACCTTTTCGATGTTGTATGTGGATGACATCCTAATCATTAGGAATGATATAGGCATACTCTTTATAGTAAAGGCTTAGCTTTCTATACACTTCTCTATGAAGGATTTAGGGGAAGCATCCTGCATGTTGGGGATTCAGATCTATAGAGATAGATCCAAGAAGATGTTTGGCTTGTCCCAATCTAGGTACATAGATGTCATTATCAAAAGGTTTGGCATGTAAAATTTCATGAGAGGTCTCATACCAATGAGACATGGAATATCACTTTCTAGGAGTATATCCCCAAAGGCTTCTGAAAAAGGGATAGGCATAGATTGAATACCCTATGCCTCAGCGATAGGGTCTATTATGTATGCTCTGCTATGTACCAAGCCTAGTATAGTTCATGCTTTGAGTGTCACGAGCAAATATTAGGCGGATCTAGGCTTGGAGCGATGGAAAGTAGTAAAGTGTACCCTTAAGTACTTGAAAAGGAATAAGGATCTTTTATTTGTATATCGAGATAATAGCCTCAGGGTTGAGGGTTACACGGACTCAAGCTTTTAATCCGATGTCGATGATAGCAAGTCTAATTCAAAGTATGTGTTCACCCTGAATGAAGGAGTAGTGTGCTGGCAAAGTTCCAAGCAAGACACTACTGCTAACTCGACCATAGAGGCGGAGTACATTGTTGCGGCAGAGACGACAAAGGAGGGAGTTTGGATGAAGAAGTTTATCACAGATCTGAGAGTCATGCTAGGCAGCAGGGAGCCAATTCCCTTATATTACCACAACAATGGGATGATTGCTCAAGCAAAAGAACTTAGGTCTCATCAGAAGTCAAAGCATGATCTGAGGAGATTCCAACTGATTAGAGAGATTATCGCCTAAAGAGATGCAGTAGTGGAAAGAGTTTCATTCAAAGATAACATCACAAATCCACTAACGAAGTCATTATCTTAGATTATCTTTGAGTGTCATAGGGGTCTAATGGGGATTAGACACATAGGTGATTGGCTTTAGGTCAAGTGAGAGATTACTAGTCATAGGTGCCCTACAAGCTAATCACGTGAGTGATGGCACATGTGACTTGACATGCACTCTTTTTGCTTATTATTTTTTGGTATTATATCACTTTATTTTGTGTGTTGCATATATTGTGATGTCTATGGATCTATGTAATGGGAGTCGGATTGTGATAAAATTATGATAATGAGATCGATTCACCTTTAAACACAGACCCTAAATAATCCTAGTCATAGGTTACTCAAGAAGGACATCGAGATAACCAGACAGACTAGTATGATATATACTCATCTATATGATGGAGGTGGCTAGTCTCATAACTGCTCATGTGTGGACACTAAGGATACAGTACAAGTGCTCATTGGAGAATGAGTTCACTAATTGATTTGTTTACGAAATGCTGGATGATTCATGATACTTTATTGTCAAGCAGCAATTCTGTAGTCCCAATAGTATATCTAGTCCTTAGACTTGAGACATCAAGGATGTCCTATATAAGTACTCCACTCTTTGATACCGGACTTATAGGTTTGGAAATTCCAAATCAAGTACAACCGGTCATTAGGAGTGGTAGCCAATTTTACGAGAGCTATTAACTCTCGATAGTGGATCATCTACTCTTGGTATCATGAGAGGAATATACCACATGTTCTTGCTTAGACAAATCCTTGTCCAAGGTCTTTCGGATTGAGAGAGAAAAAGTTCTCTGAGAGAATCTGATTAGAGTGAGACTTGAGGAGAGACCATGTGGGTCTGACAATACTAAGCCCGATATAAGGTCTCTAGAATATTATATAGATGAGGGACTACAAGTACATGGTAAGTGAGGATAGATAGGTTTAAATGATTGGAGTCTCCTGTATCGTTTGGGGGTTACGGCGTAGTGGCCTAGTACGTCCATAATTGATGAGTCGAGTAAATTATTATGGGATAATAATTTATTGAGCCAGAAGGAGTTCTGATAGGTATGACTCACGGCTAGCTCAATATTGGGCCCAGAGGGTTATACATATATAGTAGGTGTTGCGACGAGTAGAGGTTCAGATATAAGATATTTGCTGAAGCCCCTATCTTTTTTGATATCCATCAAGGCCTTGAATTATTAAATCCTATAGATGATATCCAATAAGAGCTAATAAGAGATTATTGGGTAGAGACCCACTAATCTAAGAGGCTTGGGTAATTGGATGGAGATCCAATACCCAATAGGGTAGGATCTATTGGGGTTAAGTTGATTGGGGAACTCTATAAATATGAGGGAACTGTTGGGAAATCCGTCAAGGGGGAGCGATATCACATGTGCAACGAAAGAACAGAAAACAAAACCCCAGATTTCCCGTAGAAAGTTTCCGTCATCGTGCGAAGATCGGTGCATCAAAAACAAATCCGCAAAACTGCATGTATAAAAGAAGATACCTAGGGAGATCGTATATCCTTGAATTCCTATAGATTTGTGGGAGAGGATGAAGGAAGTCAAGTATCCTCCTCTCTAGCGATATCCACATAGCAGGGATTGCGATGATGCTCCTCTCTCTCTGGGGGGAGGAGAACAGGAGGTGGCTACCAAAAGAAACCCTCAGCCTATAGAGCTTTGGTCCCCTCCTATTTATAGAGGCCCCCCTGAAAAACCCTAATGGATCTTTTGCCCTATTAAGTATTGGATCTCCATCCAATTACCCAAGCCTCTTGGATTAGCAATTATTGGATCTTATCTCAGGATCCAATAATTCAGGGGCTTAATGGATATCCAATAAGATAGGGGGTTCAGTGGATATCTCATATCCGAACCTCTACTCGTCGCAATACCTACCATATGTGTGTGACCCTCTAGGCCCAATATCGAGCTGGCCGTGAGTCATACTTGTCAGAACTCCTTCTGACTTAGTGAATTATTATCTCTATAATAATTCACCCAACTCATCGACCGCGGACGTACTAGGCCACTACGCCGCGGCCCCTAGACGATACAGGGGAATCCAATCCTTTGGACCTATCTGTCCTCAGTTACCATGTATCTATAATCTCTCATCCATCTAATATCCCAGAGACCCTATACCGGGCATGGTGCTGTCAAGCCCATATGGTCTCTCCTCGAGTCTTACTCTTGTGGGATTCTTCTGGAGAACTCTTTCTCTCTTAATCCGAATAACCTTGGCGAAGGATTTGTTCGAGCAAGAACACATGGGATATTCCTCTCATGATATCGAGAGCGGATGATCCTCTATTGACACTCAATAGCCCTCGTAAGGTTGGCTACCACTCCCAATGACCGGCTGTACTAGATATGGAGCTTTCCAAACCTATAAGTCTGGTATCAAAGAGTGGAGTACTCATACAGGACATCCTTGGTGTCTTAAGTCTAAGGACCAGATACACTACTGGGACTACGGAATCGCTGTTTGACATGAGGTATCAATAACCATCCAGCATTCCGTAGGCGGATCAATCAGTGAACTCATTCTCCAATGGGCACCTGCACTATACCCTTAGTGTCCCCACACGAGTAACTATGAGACCAGCTACCTCCATCATATGAACGGGTATACAGCACACCAGTCTATCCAGTTATCTTGATGTCCTTCTTGAGTAACCTATGACCAGGATAATTTAGGGTCTGTGTTTAAAAGTGAATTGGTCTCATTATCGTAATCTCATCACGATCCAATTCCCATTGTACAGATCCAAGGATATCACAATATACATCTAGATAATGTGAGATAATGCCAATAATCATAAGCAAAGAGATTGACGTAGCATGTTACAGGTACTATCACTCATGTTATTGACTTGTAGGGCACCTATAACTAGCAATCTCCCACTTGACCTAAAGCCAATCACTAACATGTCTGATCTCCATCAGACCTCTATGATGCTTAAAGATAATCTGAGTCAATGGCTTTGTCAGTGGATTTGCAATGTTATCTTCGGATGGAACTCTTTCCATTATTATATCTCTTCAGGCCACGATCTCTCTAATAAGTTGGAACCTCCTCAGAACACTTCTGATGAGACCCGGATTCCCTTATTTGAGTAATCGTCCCATATTTGTCGCAATATAAAGGAATCAGCTCCTCACTGCTCGAGATGACTCCTAGATCTGTGATGAACTTCTTCATCCAGACTCCCTACTTTGCTGCCTCTATCGCAGCAATGTATTCCGCCTTTATGGTCGAGTCAGCAGTAGTGTCTGGCTTGGAACTCTTCCAGCATACTGCTCCTCCATTCAGGGTGAACACATACCCTGAATTAGACTTACTATCATCGACATCGGACTAGAAGCTTGAGTCCGTGTAGCCCTCAACCTTGAGGCTACTACCTCCATATACCAGTAAAAGTTTCTTAGTCCTTCTCAAGTACTTAAGGATACATTTTACTGCTTTCCAGTACTCCAAGCCTGGATCTGCCTGATATTTGCTCGTGACACTCAGAGCATGTGCTATATCAGGTCTGGTATATAGCATAGCATACATGATAGATCCTATCGCTGATGTATATGGCATCATATCCATGTGTGCCCTTTCTTCAGGAGTCTTTGGGGACATATTCCTAGAAAGTGATATTCCATGTCTCATTGGTATGAGAACTCTCTTGGAATTTTCCATGCCAAACCTTTTGACAATAGTGTCTATGTACTTGGACTGGGACAAGCCAAGCATCCTCTTGGATCTATCTCTATAGATCTGTATCCCCAATATGTAGGATGTTTCCCCTAAGTCCTTCATGTAGAAGTGTCTAGATAACCAAGTCTTTACTGTGGAGAGCATTCCTACATCATTCCCAATGATCAGGATGTCATCCACATATAATACTAAAAAGGTGATAGCACTCCCACTTACTTTCCTGTACACACAAGGCTCATCTTCGTTCTTAACGAAGTCATAAGATCTGATCGCCTCATTAAATCTTATGTTCCAACTTCAGGAAGCTTGCTTCAATCCATAAATGGACCTAAGCAACTTGCACACCTTATCTAGGTTATCCTTGGACACGAATCCCTCAGGCTATATCATATACACCTCTTCATCGAGGTTACCATTGAGGAATACGATTTTGACGTCCATTTGCCAGATCTCATAATCATAGTGTGCTGCAATAGCCAATAGAATTCGAATGGATTTTAGCATGGCTACAGGTGAGAAAGTTTCGTCATAGTCAATACCTTGCCTTTGACGATACTCCTTAGCTACTAGCCTTGCTTTATAGGTCTCTACCTATCTATCTAATCTAATCTTCTTTTTGAAGATCTATTTGCAACCAATGGGTACAATACCCTCGAGTGCATCAACTAGGTTCCAAACCTTGTTGGAGTACATGGAATCCATTTATGAATTCATGACTTCTTGCCATTTCCCGGAGTCTATGCTCATAATAGCCTCCTCGTAGGTTTAAGGATCAATATTCTCAACATCCTCTCTTCTGATATGCCCCACATATCTCTCAGGAGGATGGGATACTCTATCGGACCTACGTAAAGTTGGAACTTGTGTATTAGGTATCTGAACAGATTCTAGAATAGTGCTTGAGCTAGGTTCTCCAACCTTGCTCAACTCTATCGTGCTCCGACTGTCTCCACCAAGAATGTATTCCTTCTCAAGGAACACTGCTCTCTTGGCTACAAACACCTTTTGGTCCTTAGGGTGATAGAAATAATATCCATAAGTTTCTTTGGGGTATCCCACGAACTTGCACCGTTCCGTCCTAGATTCCAACTTATCAAGGTTGTGTCTCTTAACGTCGGCAGGGCAGCCCCAAATCTTAACAACTTTAAGATCGAGCTTCTTCCCATTCCATATCTCATATGGAGTAGACATCACTGATTTAGTTGGAATTCTATTCAGAAGGTAAGCTGCGGTCTCTAGGGCATATTTCTAGAATGAGATGGGTAGGTCGGCGAAACACATCATGGAACGCACCATGTCTAACAATATGCGATTCCTTCTTTCTGATACACCATTAAGTTGTGGTGTATAAGGAGGTGTCCATTGGGATAAAATCCCATAGTCTTTGAGGAACTGGGTGAACTCTGTACTCAAGTACTCACCTCCTCGATCTAATCGAAAGGTTTTAATACTTTTTCTTGTTTGGTTCTCCACTTCTCGTTTCCTCTTAGACTCACTTACACTCATGTGGAGCTGTATTTAGTATAAATAAACCATTATGCATTATTCCTCTTGTGATGATCTCATCATCTAATATTATTGAACAACCATTGTTCTCAAAAACTAATTTATATCTAATAACTGTCAAACATGAAATGGAAATAATATTTTTGATAATAGAAGGAACATAATAGCATGTATCTAATGCAATAATAGCTCCACTAGGCAGATATAAGGTGACCTTGCCAATAGCCAGTGCAGCAACCTTTGCTCCATTGCCCATCTTAAGGTCCATCTCACTTTTGTTCAATCTCCTAGGTCCTGCTAGAACCTGCAACGAATTACAAATATGATAAGCACTCCCAGTATCTAATACCCATGTGTTATCATAAGATTCTGACAAATGGAGACTGATCATGAATGTACCTAAAGCTTCTGCAAGCTTTTGTTTCGCCCTCTCTGTAGGGTACTCTTTGCAGTTCCTCTTGCAGTGCCCATCTTTGCCATAGTGGAAGCACTGGTCTTTGTCCTTTGTTGGGTCTTTCATGGTAACCTTTACCTTACCCATTTTGCCCTTGCCCTTCTTATGGGTCTTCTCAGCCTTCCTTTTCTTTCTGGTCTCACCAGTGTAGAGAACCGGCTTCTCTTTCTTGATGGTGCTCTCTGCTTCTCTCAACATATTGAGGAGCTCTGGGAGGGTCACCTCAAGTTTGTTCATATTAAAATTTATTATGAACTGAGAAAAGGAATCTGGTAGGGACTAAAGTACAAGATCCACATAGGTTATCCTCTAGGATCATTCCTAGACTTGTGAGTTTTTCGATCCACTCAATCATCTTAAGGACATGGTTCTGAACCGGTGTCCCCTTAGTCATCCTAGCACGGAAAAGACTCTTGATATCTCATATCGCTGAGTTCTTCCCTATTCCTCAAACAGTTTGCAGAGATATAGGAGTATGGAATTAGCATCCATATTTTCATGCTGTCTCTGTAACTCAGTAGTCATAGAGGCCAACATATAACACTGAGCAAGAGTGGAATCATCTAAGTACTTCACATAACGAGCGATCTCATCCTCGCTTGCCCCTTCGACGGGCGTAGGGATCACTGTATCAAGGACATATGCGATTTTCTCCGCCGTGAGAACGATTCTCAGATTGCGAAGCCAATCCGTATAATTTGGACTAGTGAAGTGGTTGGCATCAAGTATGCTACATAAAGGATTTGAAAGCGATATTTTTCTGAAATAAAAGATGTAGCAGAAATAAATAACACGCAGACTTTGCAAAAAACTTAAACAATTAAGATAAGGACTTTTATCTTAATGTATTCCCACTAATTTTTCGTGAGACACACAACACCCTCCGGTATGTGAATCGGAGACCCCTGGCGGATCTCTAGTGGGGATCAGGATCCAATCGGTGTCTTAACGTAACCTCGAGGGACTCGACCAATCACGTTAAGCCTGTAAAGGTAGACAACTCTTGCTAATCACAACTCCTTATGATTCCCATCCTATTCGGCCTCCGAATCACCATGGCCTCGAGGGACTCGACCAACCATGATGTTCGGTTAAGTCATTAACATCGTTACCAGATGAGTCTGATTCGGTAATATACTCTCGAGGGACTCGACCAAGCATACCATGTCCTCAGGTCACCTTTGACATCTCTATGCCATAGATAAGATGGCGAGACGCGATATAGTTGAGTCTCGAGGGACTCGACCAACTCAACCTATACCGGGAATCGGCTCCTAGCTATAACGATGGAAGGCCACATGGGTCAATCTAATTGCCTCACGTTTACCGACTTAATATTATTAATGGAGAGAATTTTTTATTTGGTCTCCTAACATAATGTGTCACACACATACGTATTTAATATATATATCTACATCGCATGCAAATATATATATACATATCTAGTAGGTGTATAACTAATCACACATCACATGAGCAATCACACCAGATGATCATGGACCATATCCTAATGTGATTAGGCCCGAGCCAGTGGGCCGAATCACTCACATCAAGATCTATAAGTACTTTGGCGCATCTCTATGCCTTGTGATCGTCCATCTCGCTTCATCGGATCCGTCGACATCTCAACGCATCTCCATGCATCGGATCATCCGTCTCGGCCTCGTGAGTCACGCTACCACTGCGCCTCCTCTGATAATTACAACATAATTACAGGCACGCAGGCCCGACAATAAACGAGAAAAATAGAGGCTCGTAGACTCCAATAAAAATAATCACATGTACACACACCACATCATAAGTCCATAATCATCTGTCAATATCAAACATCACATGTATATGTTATTTTATAGGACTACTAGATAAATAATAATAGTTAATTAAACTATTTAATTAACTAATATTTCTAAAACTAGGGACATATAGGGAATTTTTTGAATTTCTAAGGGTATTTTGGTCATTCGGCCAAAAAGACATTGGAATTTCTTAAATTCTGAGGGTATTTTGGTAATTCTGTCAAAGGGGACAGAATCTGAAATTTCTAAAATTCTTAAGGGCAAAATCGTCTTTTGTCTAAAACCCTAATACCTTTCCCTTCTACAGAGTTACGACTATCGCCACCCTATCGGTGGCGGCCACTATAGCCGGGCGCGCCCACCTTCATGGCGCTGATGCCGCATAAGCGATCTGTCATGGCGGTGCTTGCCCCTTATGGTGCGCCACATCTATGAAAGATCGCGCGGCAGCAGCGACGCTGTCCCTGCAGTTGGTCATGGGCGCGCTTTGCCCGCTTGCTGGGGGGAGGAAGCGGCGTCACCGCCCCATGGCGCGCGCCACCATCGACGCCTCTGCGGTGCTTGGCCTACTGGCACGGCGCGCCGCCGCGCGCTCTGGCGGCGGCTGCTGCGGCACGGGCGCCCGATCTGCGGCGCCTCTATGGTCTTGGCGCGAACACTGGCGCGCGCCGGCGTCCTGGCGCGCTTGGTGCCGTTGCCCCACGCGCGGCGCCGCGCAGCACTACCTCGCTTGCGATCCACCGGCGCAACGTTGGGGCTGCCTGTAAGCAAGGCTGCAAGCGACCTTACGGTTTTCTTTGCATGAGCATGCAAAGAACAGCTTGATTGCTACCTTTTCTCGCTCTTCGCGCTAACGATTTTGGTGTCAGAAACAGATCAAAAACATAACACACGCAGTTTAAGATCCGATCTTCGCACGAACAACCTGGCTCTGATACCACTGTTGGGAAATTCGTCAAGGGGGAGCGACATTACATGCGCAGCGGAAGAACAGAAAACAAAACCCCAGATTTCCTGTAGAAAGTTTCCATCGTCGTGCAAAGATCGGTGCGTCAAAAACAAATCTGCAAAACTGCATGTATAAAAGAAGATACATAGGGAGATCGTATATCCCTGTATTCCTGTAGATCTGTGGGAAAGGATGAAGGAAGTCAAGTGTCCTCCTCTCTAGCGGTATCCACACAGTAGGGATTGCGATGATGCTCCTCTCTCTGGGGGGAGGAGAACAGGAGGTGGCTACCAAAAGAAACCCTTAGCCTATAGAGCTTTGGTCCCCTCCTATTTATAGAGGCCCCCCCTGAAAAACCCTAATGGATTTTTTTCGCTATTGTGTATTGGATCTCCATCCAATTACCTAAGACTCTTGGATTAGTGGGCCTCTACCCAATAATCTCTTATTAGCAATTATTGGATCTCATCTCAGGATCCAATAATTCAGGGGCTTAATGAATATCCAATAAGATAGGGGGTTCAGCGGATATCTCATATCCGAACCTCTACTCGTCGTAATACTTACCATATGTGTGTGATCCTCTAGGCCCAATATCGAGCTGGCCGTGAGTCATACTTGTCAGAACTCCTTCTGATTTAGTGAATTATTATCTCTATAATAGTTCACCCAACTCATCGACCGTGAACGTACTAGGCCACTACGTCGCGGCCCCCAGACAATACAGGGGAATCCAATCCTTTGAACCTATCTGTTCTCAATTACGATGTATCTATAATCTCTCATCCATCTAATATCCCAAAGACCCTATACCGGGCATGGTACTGTCAGGCCTATACGATCTCTCCTCGAGTTTTGCTCTTGTTAGATTCTCCAGGAGAATCCTTTCTCTCTCAATCCGAATAACCTTGGCCAAGGATTTGTTCGAGCAAGAACACATGAGATATTCCTCTCATGATACCGAGAGCGGATGAACCTCTATTGACACTCAAAAGCCCTCGTAAAGTTAGCTACCACTCCCAATGACCGGCTGTACTAGATATGGAGCTTTCCAAACCTATAAGTCTGGTATCAAAGAGTGGAGTACTCATATAGGACATCCTTGGTGTCTCAAGTCTAAGGACTAGATACACTACTGGGACTACGGAATCGCTGTCTGACGTGAGGTATCAATAACTATCTAGCATTCCGTAGGCGGATCAATCAGTGAACTCATTCTCCAATGAGCACCTGCTTCTGCCCTTAGTGTCCCCACATGAGTAGCTATGAGTAGCAGTATATAGAGACGGTCTATCCGATTATCTCAACCTGAACTCATTCTCAATGAGCATGTACCCTTAGTGTCCCCACATGAGTAGCTATGAGACCAGCTACCTCCATCATATGAACGAGTATATAGCATACCAGTCTATCCGATTATCTCAATGTCCTTCTCGAGTAACCTATAACCAGGATAATTTAGGGTCTGTATTTAAAAGTGAATTAGTCTCATTATCGTAATCTCATCACGATCCAATTCCCATTGCATAAATCCAAGGACATCATAATATACATCTAGATAATGTGAGATAATGCCAATAATCATAAGCAAAGAGATTGACGTAGCATGTTACAGGTGCTATCACTCATGTGATTGGCTTGTAGGGCACCTATAACCAGCAGGAACTATAGGCCCATAGGCTAGGGTTTTTTAGCAGCCACCTCCTATTCTCCTCCCCCTCTCCTCCTCAGCCAGTAGCCTCAGTTTGGGGCATATGGATAGTAAGAAGCGCCGACCCCTTCTTGATTGTGTAGTGCACGTAGTGAGGAGATTTAAGCAGCGATTTGATGAGTGTCGTCGTAGCCCCTATTGTGTGGATTATCGCTAGAAAGGGAGGCATTTAAACTCCTTCATCCAGTCCCATAGATCTATCGGAATTCAAGGATATACGATCTTCCTAGGTAATTTTCTTATGCATAGCTTTTTGGTTTCATAGTTTTTGTGCACCAACTTTTGCACGACGATAAGAAACTCTTTTTCTATGTGAAATCTATATTTTTTTATTTATGTTCTTCCACTGTATATATGATGTCACTATAGATTTTCCAATAGCATCTTCGTAGCCACTACCGTGTGGATCATCGCTAGAGAGGAGGATACTTGACCTCCTTCATCCTCTCCTATAAATCTATAGAAATTCAGGGATATATGATCTCCCTAGGTAAAAGAATTTTCTTCTATGCGTAATTTTTAGTTTCATGGGTTTTTACACGCTAATCTTCACACGACGATGAAACCTTTTTGTGAAAATCTAGGATTTTCTTTTTTTATTCTTCCATTACGCATGTGATGTCGCCCCTAGATTTTCCAACACATATTAGAGCTGCCATCATATAATTTGAGTGATTCAGTAGTGAAGAGTAGGGTGGTGACTTCTTTGGTATTTAACATATTTATCTTTAATAATAGATATTGAATGTACTTCTATTAAGATTGAAAAAATTCAAAAGATATGAATGTTGCTTTTATTCCCCAAAAAGTAGCTTAAGATTCTTAAATCTTTGATGAAGATTAATCTGCTAATTGCTTAAGGAATTGTTTGATCTCTATAGGATTATTACTTGTAATTATAATGTCATACACATGTTGGGAAATCTAGGGGCGACATCACATCTACGCGAAAGAACAAAAAACATAAAATCCTAGATTTCTATGAAAAGACTTCAACGTCATGTGAAGATCAATGCGTTAAAATCCATGAAATTGAAATCTATGTATAAGAAAGATAGTTGTATTACCTAGGGGATCATATATCCTTGAATTCCTATAGATTTATAGGAGAGAATGAAGGAGGTCAAACATCCTCCTCTCTCGTGGTGATCCACATGGTAGGAGCTGCAAAGACACTCCTCAAGGGGAGAGGAGAATAGGAGGTGGCAACCAAGAAAACTCTAGCTTATGGACCTTTGGTTCCCTCCTATTTATACAGGCCCCCTGTCAACTTAACGCTAATGGATCTTGCCCAATTGGGCATTGGATCTCTATCCAATTACCTATGCCTCTTAGATTAGTGGTTCACTACCCAATAATATCTTATTTGCTCTTATTGGATCTCATCCATGGGATCCAATAATTCGGGGGCTTATTGGATATCTAATATGATAGGGGCTCTAATGGATATCTCATATCCGAACCTCTACTCATCGTAACACCTACCATATGTGTGTGACCCTCTAGGCCCAATATCGAGCTAGCCATGAGTCATACCTATTAGAACTCCTTATAACTTAGTGAATTATTATCTCCATAATAATTCACTCAACTCATCGACTACGAATGTACTAGGCCACTACGCCGTAGTTCCCAAACGATATAGGGGAATCCAATCCTTTGGACCTATATATCCTTAATTATCATATACCTATAGTCCCTTATCTATATAATATCCTAGGGACCATATATCGGGCATGGTGCTGCCAGGCTCATACGGTTTCTACTCGAGTCTCACTCTAATTAGATTCTCCTTGAGAACTCTTTCTCTCTCAATTCGAATGACCCTGACTAGGGATTTGTTTGAGCAAGAACACATGAGATATTCCTCTCAAAACTAAACATGGTTTATATGAATGGTTAATGATGCCTTTTGGCCTAACTAACGCACCTAGCACTTTTATGAGATTGATGAACCATATTTTACGTGCTTACATTGGAAAGTTTGTAGTGGTTTATTTTGATGATATACTTGTATATAGCAAAAGTTTAGATGAGCATGTAACACATTAAAAAACCATTTTTGATGGGCTTAGAAAAGAAAAGTTATATGCTAATCTACAAAAATACACTTTTTGCACTAATGAAATTACTTTTCTTGGACATGATGTAAACATTAAAGGAATACATGTTGATCAAGAAAAGTTAAAAGTAAAAGTAATTAAGGAGTGGCCAAAACCCACTAGTGTTAGTGATGTTAGAAGTTTTCATGGTCTTGCTAGCTTTTATAGAAGATTTATTAAAGATTTTTCTACAATTGCTATTCCATTAATTGAATACATCAAAAAGAATATGGGATTCAGATAGGGTAAACAACAAGATGATGCTTTTAACTTGCTTAAAGACAAACTTAGTTCAGCACCTTTGCTTGCTTTACCTAACTTTGCTAAAACTTTTGAGATTGAGTATAATGCAAGTGGAATAGGTATTGGAGGAGTCTTAATGCAAGAAGGCAGACCCATTGCATTCTTTAGTGAGAAGCTAAGTGGAGTAAGTCTTAACTATCCGATATATGATAAGAAATTTTATGCTCTGATAAGAGTGTTAGAGATATGGCAGCACTATCTTTGGTATAAGGAATTCATTATACACACCGATCATGAGTCTCTGAAATATCTCAAAGGACAAGGAAAGCTAAGTCGTAGGCATGCAAAATAGGTGGAGTTTATTAAATCCTTTCCATATATCATCAAGTACAAACAAGGTAAGGAAAATGTGGTCGTCGATGCTCTTTCTAGAAGGTATGCTCTAATTTCTAAACTTGATGCAAAATTGTTGGGTTTTGAATACATTAAAGATTTATACAATTCTGACCATGATTTTGCTAATGTTTATGGGGAATGTAAGAAAAGGGGTTTTGATAAGTTCTTCAAATATGATGGTTTTCTTTTCAAAGAAAACAAGCTGTGTGTTTCTCAATGTTTAATGAGAGAATTACTTGTGAGAGAAGCACATAGTGGAGGTTTAATAGGACATTTTGGAGTTAGAAAAACTTTACATATGTTAAGTGATCATTTTTTTTTGCCACACATGAAAAGAGATGTTGAAAGATTGTGTGAGAAATGCATCACTTGTAAACAAGCTAAATCTAAAGTAATGCCTCATGGGTTGTATACACCCCTTCCTATAGCCAGTGAGCCTTGGGTTGATATATCCAAGAACTTTGTCTTAGGTTTATCTAGGTCAAAAGGAGGGAGAGATTCTATTTTTATTGCTGTTGATAGGTTTAGCAAGATAGCACATTTCATTCATTGCCACAAAATAGATGATGCAACACATGTTGCAGGGTCATTTTTCAAAGAAATTATGAGATTACATGGCATCATAAGGACAATTGTGAGTGATAGAGATGTGAAGTTCCTTAGCCACTTTTGGAAACACTTTGGAGTAAGTTGGGTCCAAGACTATTGTATTCAACCACTTGTCATCCATAAATAGATGGACAAATGGAGGTGGTAAATAGAACTTTATCAACACTTTTAAGGGTCATAATTCAAAAGAATTTAAAAAATTGGGAGGAATGTTTGCCACATGTGGAGTTTGCTTATAATATAAGTGTGCATGTTATAATAAACCATTCCCCATTTGAAGTTGTGTATGGGTTCAATCCATTAACTTCGATAGATTTGCTACCTTTACCATTGGAAAAGGCTAATTTGAATAGTAAGCAAAAAGCTGATTTTGTCAAAGCATTGCATGAAAGAGTCCAAACTCAAATTGCAAAGAAAACTCTACAAGATGAGAAACAACACAATAAAGGCTGAAAGCAAGTAGTATTTGAACTTGGTGATTGGGTTTGGGTACACTTAAGGAAGAAAAGATTTTCTAGTCATAGGAAGTCTAATCTAATGCCAAGAGGAGATAGTCCATTTCAAATCCTTCAAAAAATCAATGACAATGCATACAAATTGGAACTACCAGGTGAGTATGGCAACATTAATGCAACATTCAATGTTTCTGATCTATCTTTGTTTGATGTAGGTGATGAAGGCTTTGATTCGAGGACGAATCCTTTTGAGGAAAAGGGGAATGATATAAACCAGCAAGTTGATCATAATTCTATAAAAGACCTTTTAACTATTCATAGAGGACCAATGACAAGAGCTAAAGCTAAAAGGATGAAAGAAGCTTTAACTTATTTATTGGAAATCATTTTGAAGAAGCAAGCTGGTCAAGACTCAGTCAAAGTTTTATGGCTACAAGAAAAGTCTAAAATGGTCAACATGATCATGAAGAGAGAAGAATAAATTTGAAGACCACATCTTGAAAAATAAAAGTTCATTCAACCATGTTGGACAAAATTCATGAATTAGGAATATAAATGTCATTTAATGCATTCATTCCCTTTGTACTTAGCCTCATACTATATAAACAAGGCTAACTCCCATTGTAAAGATAGATAATTTAGGAAGTATAACAATTCTTCAATATCAGTAAGTGTTTTATTTTTAAGTTCTTGCATGAACTTTAGAACTTATTAGGCTTTTTTGCTTGTGGCGTTCAAAACCAAATCTTTATTTTTCCTTTCGACTTATCAAACCTGTTAGTTTGTGGTGCCTTAAGGGAATTCAAAGTGCTATTCTAATTGGTTCATCAATTTTCTATTGACAAGTGATTAGAATAGTTTCCCTTACTTCATTCTTGAATAATCCGCCTTGTTTTCAATTTGTTGGAGGGTGTAAATTTACATTCCATATGTATCATAGCTCTTTAGCTATCGAGGTGTATGGTTGCTAAGTTGATGATTTCCATCTTTTGGTATCAGAGCCACCCCTAGCCTTCATTGATGCATGCCAAGCGCTCCGGAGGGCGTAGGCAGGGTGGCCAGTCGTGACGAGGGTGTCACATGCTTGGGTGGGGGAGAATGTCATACCAAGTGCTCTAGAGGGAGTAGGCAGGGTGAATTCATTAGTCCCACATCATTAAAAAAAGTGGAGGTCTTGGGCCTTAAAGCGTTGGCGCTACACATCCTATAAGCTAGTTTTATGGGGAGGGTAATAGCCATACAACAAGTGGAGGGTGTTAATTTACATTTTATATGTATCATAGCTTTTTAGCTATTGGGGTGTATGGTTGTATTCCATCAAGTAATTGAGACTCTATATAGTGGTAGTACCGCCAAACTAGGTAGTGGTATCGCTCATTAGTGTCAAGGTTAACTAGTAGTAGTATCGCCAGGACTCCAGAAATCCAAGATGGGACTTTTTTTTTGCTATATTTTTGAAGCCAATTGAGGCCTATAAAGACTCCTTTCTTCTCAGCTGGTCAAGCATAGAGAAGTGATAAGAATTGAACCGAGCTTGCAAAAGTTAAGAGTTCACCTCCACCATTCTCTAAGTATAAAAGTTTATAAAAGGAGAGTGAACCACTTGTAAAAGTTCTATAAAAGGGTGATTGGTTTTTGCCCTTCAAGAAAGATCAATAGTGGAAGCTGGTGATCTCATCAGAGAAGGTATCGGGAGTGGACGTAGGTCGGACGATCGAACCACTATAAAATTGGTGTGTTCTTCTCTTGGTGCGTACTTTACTTTTGTTGCAATCTACTTTACTTCTTTGCATATGTTCAATCTCCTCTTCTCTACTCACTTATGAACTCATTCAATTCAAACGTCTTTCCAAAATGATTTTCGTCGAACGAATTATCTTCATCACACGAAGTTTTTTGAAATCATTTAAATCGATCATTTTTATCTGCTGCACTAATTCAACCCCCTCCCCCCTCCCCTTTAGTGCTATTCTTGATCCTAATAATTAGTATCAGAGTGAGGTCACTCTCATTTTAGTTTTAAACCCAAGAGATGACATTTGCTAGCAACCTAGGGGATCCCTCAATCACACGTTCACCCATGTTCAATGGGACGAATTACAACTATTGAAAAACTCAAATAAGAATTTTTTTATTTCTATAAATTTTAAATTGTGGAGCATTGTCGAAAACTATTTTCAAAAGTCTTCTCTTCTGATGAACAATTAGAATGAGTCAGAGAAGAAGACTTTCTCTGTAAATGCCAAAGCTATGAATGCCTTATTTTGTGCTTTAGATAAGAATGAGTTCAATCGAGTTTCTATTTGTGAAATGGCTTTCAATATTTAGCACACACTTGAAGTCACACATGAAGGTACTAGTAGAGTAAAGGAATCCAAAACAAATCTTTTAGTTCATGCTTATGAATTATTTCGGATGAAACCAAGTGAGTCCATTGGAGACATGTGCAATTGATTTATGAATATCGTCAATGGACTAAAGCACTTAGTAAAATTTTTTCTAATTTTGAATTTTGTAAATAAAATATTAAGATTCATTCCAAAGAGTTGGAACCCTAAAATAATGGCCATTCAAGAGGCTAAGGACTTGAACAATTTCCCACTTGAAGGACTTATTGGGTCTTTAATGACCTATGAGATGACTTGCAACACTCATGAAGAGCTTGAGAATAACTTTCTAAAGAATAGGAAGGATATAACACTAAGAACTTATGAAGACCACTTGAAAGAAAGTTCAAGTGATGAAGACTATGATGATAACTTGGTACACTTGACTAGAAGGTTCAAAAAATTCATAAAAAGAAATAAATCTAAAAATGACACTAAAAATAAAATTGATCCCAAGAAAGAACAAGTTATATGCTACGAATGCAAGAAGACGATACATTTCAAAAGCAAATGTCCTTAAGTGAAGAAGAAACAATCAAAAGAAGAAGAAGGCACTCAAAGCAACATGAGATGATTCGAGTAGCTTCGAAGATGAGGAATAAAACAACAAGGAGATCGCCAACTTTGCACTAATGGTAATCAGAGAAGAGGTAAATAATTTATTAGATGAAAATTTAACTTTTGATGAACTTTTGAATGCTTTTCATGATTTGTTCGATGAATGTAGAATAATTAGTAAAAAGTTTAATTTGTTGAAAAAGGAGCATACACTTTTAAATAATAAATTTGAAAAACTAAAATATGATGCTCCTTCATTGCCTCTGTGCACTAAGTGTGAACACTCAAAGGCACTAGAGAAGGAAAACTTTCTACTCAAAGAAATGCTAGAAAAGTTTAAGGTTGGTAGCAAGTCCTTGAACATAATCCTTGCTAATAAGGGTCATGTTCATAGAAGAGGTGGAATCGGATTTGTAAGTGGATCTCACCAAAATCCAACCACCTTTGTCAAAGGCCCTACCTTGCATGTATTACCTCACACCAAATGTAACTTTTATTACATACCTAGAAATCTGGCTTATAAATATCCATTTAGGAAATATAGTCCATATAAATTGATTTGGATTCCTAAAGGAACCATAAAGAACTCCATCCAAAATGATAAGTTAAGTAGATCGAATTTTGAGGCACCTAAGGTCAAATGGGTACCTAAAAACTATCCTTTTTTGTAGAAACGTTTATATTCACAAGTTAGGAGCAAGAAACTATACCTCAATAATGCATGATCGTAATCAAGCTCACTAGCTCAAATAATGAAAGATCAATAATTACATGATGTTTGAAATGTGTTGATTGTTTATGTGTCAACCTTCTAACTTAAATAACGATGCTAAAACATACTAGTGTTGAGACTAAGGGACACTAAGAAAAATTGAGAAGAATGATTTTGATAATGAACTTGATATGCATGCTTTCGTGATTCTTGAGAACACTTGTCCAAACTCCTCTCTTATTATTCGAGTCATCATTTTTTTGTTCTCCCTTGATCCTCCTAAGGAAAATGTTCTTGAAAACTCTTGATGATCTTAACATATGCGATTGAATCTATTTGTCTGATGAGTTGTCTTTCTAGAAATGTGAAGTTCATTTAAAGCGATAAACAAATGAAACTCAAATGATTTCACCAGATTAATTGCATAAAAATTAAGTCAAAAATTCAATAATGGACTCACTATATAATAGATGTTAAATGTGAAGATAAATCGATCAAGCGATGAAAGTATTGCAGCCCCAATTAAGCCTAAGGAGTAGTGCCAACGGTGGCACCACTGGAATTGGTGATAGCACCACTAGGGCATTCTGTTCCCAGGCAGTGGCACCACCCGGTCAGCGGTGGTACTGCCCGAGAAGTGCCCTATATAAAGAGACTTTAGGGCCGATGGTAGAATCCCCATCTCTTGCTCCAACTCTCAAGAACCCTCTCCCACCTCCCACTCTTCATCCTCCACCTCCAGAAAACCAAGAAGGACCCTCCATTCCTCAAATTCTAGGATCAATATCAAGTTCTAAGAAGATCACTGCAAAGATATTATTTAAAATCCTTCCCTTGAATTCATGAATGATTTCTACCCTTTTATATTTGTTCTTCTCATTTTTAACATATGTCATCCAATGGCACCTAGAAGATCATCTAGAGACAAAGGGAAGAGGAGAGTAGAAGAATCATATGACTCCTCTCTATTTAACTCAAATGATAGTGCCCTTAGGTTCCATAATTTTGAATCTAGAAGTATACACAAAGGTAAATATGTAGATCTAGGAGAATTATGGGACTTAGAGCCTATCCAATGGTTTGCTAATCTAGATGTTTTACCTATATTGAAAATCAGTGAACCGATATACCCTAAGCTTGTTCACTTATTTTATAGCTTAAATGTGGATAAAGATGATAATGTATCAACTTATCTCCTAAGGCACCATATCCCAATTACGGATAATGTCATTTATAATCTAATAGGAATTTTCGAAAAGAAAAGAGGTTGCTACTTTAGAGGTCAATGGGACTTAGACACAATTGTAGTAACCTATTCCAAAGCTTTAGGAATCATTTTTGGAAATCCAAACTTATCAATAGTTCCTAAAAGTTATGAACACATGCTACCTTTCAATTCTAAAGTACTTCATCATATCATTATAAGTATCTTACTTCCAAAACAATATCACTATGACGAAGTAAATCAAATGGAATTAGGTACAATGTATTAGATCATGGCCGAACAATAAAATTATTTTGGATACTTAATACGATAAAACATGATTGATATATTAACTAAGGATTTAATGCTTTCATATGGTAGGTTAATCACAAGGCTATTGCATGCACATAACATTATGATACCACAGAATGAGGAAAGAATAAAGGTAGATAGATACAATGTAATCAATAGAAATCTACTAAAATGACTAAAGTGCACATTAAGAAATGAAATTTGGACTAGGCTACCTAGAAGAACCGAGCCTCCCTCTCCTGAACTCAAACCTAAAACACCTATATTTGGGGGTAGTCAGTCTCCTCTCCCTAGTCCCTTTGATGCTACACCGACGGATCTAGCACCTTCATCCTCTACCGATACAATAATTACTCAATTGGACCAACTCAAATCACAGTAAGCTAAACTCAAATTGTAATAAAATGAGATCTTAACATAAGTGCATCAAGTACATCATAAAATCGATACCTTGTATAGATACTTTGGCATACCAACCGAGGAGTAGTTTGTAACTCTATGTATTATGACCTTATGTGTTGTAATGGAGTTCTTAACTCCCTTTATACTCTTTAAACTTAGTCCACTTTAACTTTATGTTTCGTGTAATGCAATAATCAAGAATGTTGAATTGAATGCATGAGTTTGTTGTATGCCTTTTCCAAACTTTTTTGATTTCGTATCATCTTCCTCCTATATTGGTGTCATCTTTTCGATTTCGTAAATAGAGCTTTCATGAATTTATTTTGTTTCTATCTTCCTCCTATCAAATTTACTTCATGAATGTTTGATACTCTTGCTACATTGTTGATGACCTTTTGAATTGATAACATACATTGTTTGATGACTTTTTGAATTGGTACCGAATTCACTTCCATCGTTTGATGACTTTCCTCATTGTATCACTCATGGATTTCATGCTTGTGCAAATTTTAGCAATATTTTTGAATGAATTTTATTTGATAAAAACAACATTCATGAATTTTAGAAACGGCATTCATGAATCTTACTTGATGAAAATATCATTTGATAGAAATATTATTTAAGGTTTTCGATGATACTTGTGCGAATTCTTGCAATACGAGCGGACTTTATTTGATATATGTGATATACATGGATTCTATAGAAATATTATTTATGTCATGAAATGATACACTTGGCTCTTGATGAACTCATTTCTTGATAGCTTGAACGGATTGCTTTCATGATTCACGAACTTCTTCTCTTTTCATATTTTTATGTCATGAGCTCTTTATAAAAAGAAGAAATTTTATAGCTTGAATGATTTATTTTCCCTCTGCTTCATGAATCTTATAGAAATACATATTTCATTTACATCTTTAACTCTTAATGTGAATTTAATATGGATCTCTTCAATGTCATGATTTCATTGATAAAAGAGATGAATAAATTCTTATGTGTAGAAACATCATTTACATCATTCATGAATGGACATTCATGTCTCTTGTATGAATTTTTATGTCATGAGCTCTTATGAATTCTTAATAGCTTGAATGATCTCTTTCATGAATTTATGGAAATACGGAATTAGGTCTTATTGCGAATCTCTTTCTCTCTATGTCATCGACTTTCCTTAGTACGAACGGATTATTTTCCATTGTAATATTTATGAAACTTTAATATCTCGATTCTTCTTGATAAATGCACTATTCATGGATTTTTCCTTCTTTTTCCCTTTCAAGAAGAATCCTATTGCAACAAGTAAAATTTGCTTGTGCAAAATGGTTGCCCACTTCCTTTTTGTTGATGACAAAAGGGGAGAAAGTGGTAAATTATTGATGATAATTTGATATGTATGCTTGAAATATGCCTTGTATCATAAATGTGTAAAATGCATCGTACGTATCGTAAATACTTGAATTGTGAATGCTTGAAATGTGATTGGTATCGTCAAATACATCGTAAATACTTGAAATATATCAAAATATATCACATGTATCATAAATGCATCGTATGCATCACAAATGATTGAAATGTATCATGCTTATTATCATATCAAAATAATAAATGTCTATCATTTTGATTTGATATTGAGCTTATCATGCTTAATTATCTGATAGGACCCTAGCAGGGTTAGGTCCTATTCAACCATGTAGCAGCTAATAAAAACCCTGTGAGAATGTAATAAACCCCACCTAGCCGCCTCTATCCTATAAAGAAGAGAGGCTAGGGTTTATATTTGGGTCTTTGGGCTTCTTAGCCGCCGCCCCGCTTGTTATTGGGCCGGCCCACTAAAGTTGAGGGCAAATTGGGTAGTTCACTTAGGAAGCAGCCCCTAGGGATAGGGTTTGAAGCTCTATATAAGCTTGTAGCCTCCACCTCTTTTGGAATAAGAAAGATCAATCTACAATTGCAGCCACCAGGCTACTTGGAGGGTGGAACCCCTATAGCGTTCCAAGGGTTGATCCCCCTCAAAGATCAATCTCTATAGAATTCCTCTGGGGTTCTATCATCTAGTATCAGAGCAGCGATCTTGCTGCTTTTGCTGCCATCCCTGCCGCCCACCATTAGCCAAGCAATTCCCACAATTGCTCTTGACGTCGTCGTCTCCACCGTCATCTCTTGACGTAGATCAAATCAATCTACAGTCGCCACCTCTAATTGCATCAGAGATCTGGTATTTTTCTACCACCAATACCTTTTGCTGCTGCAATTTTTCATCTATAATATCAAAAAGAAGTTTTTCTATCGATCCCTTGCTGCGAATTCCTTGCGTCGCAAAAGTTACCATCTTTGCGAACGAAGGATTGCTGTAGAAAATTTCAGCCGTGTGTTGCTGCCTTTAACCAATCTAATTATTATCCTTTTTGAACGAAATTTTTTGTGCACCTCATAGATCATCTTGGCTCCCATCCGTGATTGATCTATTATGGAATTCATCACAAAAACAAATTCGTGTGTTGCTGCAATCTCTCGTCACAAACTGCTGAAATTTTTTGACGAGAATTCTGCTATCGCAACTTGCACCGATTTCTTTACTGCTTTGCTGCCAAAATTTCTTGATCCAATTTGTTATCCTTGTTTCTATCTAAACTAAGATTCTACCATCAAACCCCCTCCTCAAACCCCTAAGTTTTCGCTGGGAATTTCATCGAGAAACCGCTATTTCTTCGATGACAATTCTACTCTTACGAGACAGCGCATATAGGTAGCAATTTCTACTGATTTTTGTCAAATCGTTGCTGCGAGCTACGACAGATCTAAAACCCTCTTCCCTAACCTTCATCCACTACCATCTCAGCCCAAAACTCCATCAAATCGTAGCCCCAAACAGCACCCAAAACAGCCACAAAACAAGCCTAAATCGCAGCCTACATTCACCAATCTACCAACCCTTTCAACCACCACTTCTCTCAACCAATACATGTCTTTAACTCGACAGCAAAAAAGAGATCTTAATATTACAGATTTGGAGACATATGCTATGGCATCCGAGGAGGCAATTGATGCTAAATTCGAAGCCTTCGAGACACGAATGGAGGAGAAGATTCGGACTCTCTTTGCCGAACTTAGTTTGGGTCGACCACCGAGCCCAAAGAAATCACATCAAGGGGAGAGCTCTAATCGAAGAGATGACCTCCAGGAGAGGGGAGGCTCTATGACCGATCTCCACTATCCACGCATGAGGGTGGACTTCCCTAGATGGGAAGAAGGAGGCCCGATTGGTTGGATCTCGCGCGCGGAGCAATATTTTCGGTACCACAAAACCGCAGATGCATCTATGGTAGAAATTGCAGCTATACATCTTGAAGGGGATGCCATGCAATGGTTTGATTGGTTTGAACACACTCATGGAGTCCTCTCATGGCGACAATTCAAAGAAGGACTGCTGATCCGCTTCGGACTAACCGATTATGAGAACATCGATGGACAACTAGCAAAGATCCGACAAACCTCCACCATCCAGGAGTATCAAACCAGGTTTGAAAGATTATCTAATCAAACTCATGATTGGTCTGAAAAATAGTTATTGGGGACATTTATTGAGGGCTTGAAGCCAGAGATCCGGGGAGAAGTTAAAGCACGACAACCGTACACACTTATGATAGCCATCTCTTTCGCACGACTTCAGGAGGAGTGATTGAACCACGAAGCCCAGAGGACTAGGGTCACTCCCCGACCAGCAATATTGAAGCCCTCAGCCCCTCCTACTATCAGCCGAGCTCCTGCACCAAAAAGGTTAACAAGAGAAGAGCTTCGAGACCGATCTGCCACGGGGTTATGTTGGCATTGTGACAAGCCGTGGAGCCGTGAGCATCACTGTAAAAAGGGGAGACTTCTTGTGATTGAACCAGTGGAAGAAGAGATCAGTGAACAGCTAGAAGAGAGTATTGAATATGAGGATGAAGATGTGGAAGAAGAGCCACAATCGGTTGACTTTATGGTACATGCGCTAGCCGGCTACTCAAATCTGCAAACGATGAAAGCTAGAGGCCTGCTCAAACAACAACCGATCACCATTCTCATCGATACAGGCAGCACTAATAACTTTCTAAACAGTAAGGCTGCTGCTCGGATGGCGCTCCACATCGAAGGTTGTAGCAAGTTCAACATAAAGATTGCCGACGACCGAATCCTAAAATGCGACCAAAGATGCCCGCATGTGAAACTATTACTACAGGACCAAGAAATTGTTGCCGACTTCTTCCTCCTACCAATTGATGATTATGAGGCTGTGCTGGGCATAGAATGGCTAACGACACTAGGTGATGTCTCTTGAAACTTTTCCAAATTAATTATAAAATTCTATTGCAAAGGTAAACAAGTCACCCTACGCGGGAAGCGCGAAAGCAACATAACCACCGTTTCAACCCAACGAATGGAGAAAGTTTTACACAAGATAAATGGTGGCTTTCTTATGCATTTCCAGCAGCAACCAGAGGGGGAGAAAACAGAAATTAAAAATCAAAATATCACCCAACTGCTTGTTGAATTTGATGATTTTTTGCTGAACCACGCGGTCTTCCTCCTACTCGGCAATATGACCACCGGATTCCAATCCTTCCGGGCAAACCACCAGCAAACACTCAGCCTTACCGCTATCCTCATATCCAGAAAGATGAAATTGAGAAAATCGTGAAGGAAATGCTCGAAACAGGAGTGATTCGACCAAGCTGCAGCCCCTACTCCTCACCAGTGCTACTTGTGCGCAAGAAAGACGGAACTTGGCAGAAGATATCATCCCCGGAGCAACAAAAATGGGTAACCAAACTTTTAGGTTTTGATTATGAAATTATTTACAAAAAGGGAAAAGAAAACGTTGTTGCAAATGCACTTTCATAACTCCCTCAGCAAGCTGAATTTTCAGCTATCTCTCTTCCTACCACCGGCTTCCTCGAGGGCATTAGGGAGGAATGGAAGAAGGATCCAGAAACCAGTAACATCATCAAAAAATTGGAGGAGGATCCAAGCGCAATAGCTCACTATACTTGGCATTCGAGGGATCTACGCTATAAAGGTCGTATTGTGCTTATACCAAACTCCCCTTGCATCAAAGTCATTCTACACGAAATGTACTCCACACCGTCAGCATGGCACTCCGGATTTCTAAGAACCTACAAAAGAGTGAAGCAAAACTTTTATTGGAAAGGGATGAAAAAAATTATTTCTGAATACGTAGCACAATGTGATGTATGTCGCTGAAAAAAAAGGTGAAAGCGATGGCGAGTCCAGGGAAACTACAACCACTACCCATACCAGACTCGGTGTGGACTGACATCTCCATGGACTTCATCGAAGGGCTGCCACCTTCTAAAGGTAAAAGCACAATCCTTGTGGTGGTTGATCGACTTACGAAATATGCTCATTTTTGTGCTGTGCGAAATCCCTACACTGCTGTTAGTATTGCTCAGATTTTCATAGAAAATATTGTTAAACTACATGGGATGCCAAGGTCCATCATAAGTGATCGTGACAAAGTCTTCACTAGTAAATTTTGGACCGAGTTATTTCAGTTACAGGGCACCAAACTCAAGATGAGCACTGCATATCATCCACAAACTGACGGCCAAACAGAAGTGGTGAACAGATGTTTAGAGACATACCTTCAATGTTTCGCTAGTGATCGACCAAAGGAGTGGATGAAATGGCTCCCCTGGGCCGAATGGTGGTATAATACTACATATCATTCATCTACAAAATGTACCCCATATGAAGCATTATATGGTCGGCCGGCCCTTGTGATTCCAAAGTATGTAATTGGCTCGACTAAGGTAGATCAGGTCGACCAAGATTTAATTGACAGGGACAAACTCCTATAGCTGCTAAAGGATAATCTCTCTACTGCTCAAGCTAGAATAAAGCAGCAAGCTGACACATGAAGAAGTGAAAGAGAATTTTTAGTAGGAGACTAGGTTTATCTTCGTCTACAACCATACAAGCAACTATCCATCAACACACGAGCCTCCATGAAGCTATCTCCATGTTTTTATGGGCCCTATCAGATCATAGAGCGAATTGGAGCTATGGCGTACAGACTTAAATTACCTGAAGGTGCCAAAATTCACCCTGTCTTTCACGTGTCATGCTTGAAGCCCAAGTTGGGAGAACACGAGGCACCCCAGATCCAACTGCCCAACACCACTGATGATGGAAATATTCAAGCCCAACCATAAGCCATCCTTGATCGTAGAGTCGTGATACGTCGTTGACGTCCCACTACTGAAGTACTAGTACATTGGACTAATTTACCACTCGAAGATGCCACATGGGAATCATATGAGGAGCTGAAGTCCCGGTTCCTCGAGTTCATGGAACCCTGACCATGAGGACAAGGTGATTTGAAGAGGGCGGGCTTGATAGAACCCTAGCAGGGTTAGGTCCTATTCAACCATGTAGCAGCTAATAAAAACCCTGTGAGAATGTAATAAACTCCACTTAGCCGCCTCTATCCTATAAAGAAGAGAGGCTAGGGTTTATATTTGGGTCTTTGGGCTTCTTAGCCACCGCCCCGCTTGTTATTGGGCCAGCCCACTAAAGTTGAGGGCAAATTGGGTAGTTCACTTAGGAAGTAGCCCCTAGGGCTAGGGTTTGGAGCTCTATATAAGCTTGTAGCCTCCACCTCTTTTGGAATAAGAAAGATCAATCTACAATTGCAGCCACCAGGCTACTTGGAGGGTGGAACCCCTATAGCGTTCCAAGGGTTGATCCCCCTCAAAGATCAATCTCTATAGAATTCCTCTGGGGTTCTATCATTATCTTACTTAAAATTGATATCATGCCTTAGTGTGATTTGGTATCAAACTTGAAGTTCATATTATGTTTAATTTCCTATTTGCAATTGGTATCATGGCTCGGAATAATGAATTATCATTTGATATCATATTTGAAGTTTGAAGTATCATATTTGCTAAATTTCATAATTGAAGTATCATACATGGAAATGATGGTTGCCTATCATCATTGGACTTGAAAATGGATATCATTCTTTGACATCATTTTATATTATGATAAATATGTGGTATTGTATTTTGAGATGAAAAATCATGATTAATATCATGTTGTGCATGTTGATAAGTTTAAATGCATATAACTTATCAGTTTGGTGCTTGAATTCAAAGGCTTTGAATTCAAGCATGTCTTTTCTCAAATATGGCATATAGATAGCGGGAGTTAAGGTTAATTCCATCATCAATTAGTTGTCATCATAAAAAAGGAGGAGACTGTTGAATCTCGAATTTTGATAATGAAATCAATTGGTAAGTTGTTTGATCTAATCTATATGTTGAGAAAAGTGTATAGGATTAACTACGATAGCGATAAAGGCATAAAACAAAATGAAGTGCCGGAGTCAAGTTCTATCGATTCGTTGGGAGTTCGAGAGTTTACTAGAAGTCCAAAGGTTCATTAGGAGTGTTGTCGGAAATGGCCAAGAATGCGTCGGAAGCTGGCCGAATGGTTCATCGGAAGTTCACTAGGAAGTTTATCAGAGGTTCGCCGGAGCTCACCGAGAAGATCAGAGCTTGCCAAAGAAGCTTGTTGTAACTTGCTAAGTAGATCATCATGAAGTCTAGGAGCTTGCTGGGAGTCCATTGGAAGATGTTTGAGAGATCGTCAAAAGTCTGCCAAAAGTTCGCTGGAAGCTCGCCGGAAGAAACCTATAATTACCAGACTTATTTTGTTTAGTGTATGTCTTAATTATTATAGTTAGCACATAATTAGGATTAAGTTTAGTGTTAGGAGCCAATTGGGCCTGAAATTTGATAGGTTTAGGCCGAATTCAAAGCCCATCCAAGTTGCTGAACCCTATTTGGTGGTTCCACCACTAGATTACCGGGCTTAGTTTCCCAAGAGCTTGGGCGGTGGTATCGCCCAGATTGAGTGGTGGCACTATCGATAGTTAATAACTGCCAGGCGATGGTACCGCTAGTCAGGTAGTGGTACCGCCCCATTCCAATAACCGAGACTCTATCTAGCGGTAGTATCGCCAGACTAGGTGGTGGTACTGGCCAGTGTTAGGGTCAACTGGCGGGTGGTATAGCCAGAACCTCGAAAATCTAGGATGAGACCTTTTTTGGCTTCATTTTTGAAGTCAATTAAGGCCTATAAATACCCCTTTCTACTCAGCTGGTCAAGCATAGAGAAGTGATAAGAATTGAACCAAAACTATAGTGAAATAGCTTACAAAAGTTGAGAGTTCACCTCCACCATTATCTAAGTGTAAAAGTATGTAAAAGGAGAGTGAACCACTTGTAAAAGTTCTGTAAAGGGGTAATTGATCTTTGCCCTTTAAGAAAGATCAATAGTGGAAGCCGGTAACCTCATCGAAGGAGGTATCGGGAGTTGACATAGGTCGGACAATCGAACCACTATTAAATTGGCATGTTTTTCTCTTGGTGCGTATTTTACGTTTGCTGCAATCAACTTTACTTCTTTGCATTTATTCAATCTCCTCTTCTCTACTCACTTACGAACTCATTCGAATCAAACGTCTTTCCAAAATGATTTTCGTCGAATGAATTATCTTCATCGTACAAAGTTTTTTGAAATCACTTAAATCGATCATTTTTATCTGCTATACTAATTCACCCCTCCCCCCTCTTAGTGCCATTCTTGATCCTTTGATCCTAATATTTTCTAACCCAATACCAAATTCATTATGCTTGTTTCTAAAGACCCATTTAGTACTAATCACTAAATGGTCATTAGGTCTAGGAACAAGTTTTCATATCTCATTTCTCTCAAATTGATTCAACTCTTCTTGCATTGCAATAACCCATAAATCATCTTTCAAGGACTCATCAATGCATTTAGGTTCAATTTGAGTAAGAAAAGCGACGGTAGCACAAAAATTTTTAAAGGAAGAACGAGTTTGAATACCTTTTGATGTGTCTCCTATGATTAGCTCCTTAGGATGAGCATCTACATACTTCCATTCCTTAGGTCAGGAAGTTTTGGAAGAAGATGCATCCAAGTTGCTAGTGGGAGGAAAAGTATTATTCGAATTCAAAGCATCAAAATCAAGATCATCATCAAAATTATTTTTCTTAAATTCAAAAACTTCATTAAAGACAATACGAATGAATTCCTTTATAGTAAAGTTCATTTATTAAAGACATGAAAAGCCTTAGAAATAGAAGAATAACCAAGAAAAATGCCTTCATCGGATTTTGTATCAAACTTACCTAAGGCATCTTTTTTATTTAAGATAAAACATTTACAATTGAAAACTTTAAAATTTGAAATGTTGGGTTTTTTGTTATTCCACAATTCATAAGTAGTTTTAGAAAGTAATGGTCTTACTAGAGCCCTATTCATGACATAGCATATCATATTAATAGCTTCGGCCCAAAAATATTTGGGTAGGCTATGTTCGTTCAACATGGTTCTTGCCATTTCATGTAAGCTCCTATTCTTTCTTTCCACTACTCCATTTTGTTGAGGATTTCTCGAAGTAGAGAAATTATGGTTATATCCATTTGATTCATAAAAGTTTTAGAAATCATGATTTTGAAACTCACCATCGTGATCACTACGAATCGATAAAATCATAAAGCCTTTTTTATTTTGAACAAGTTTATAAAATTTCAAAAAACACTTAAAGCAATCACTTTTGTATGCTAAAAAGTATGTCCAAATGTATCTACTATAATCGTCTATAATTACAAAGGCATATTTGCTACCTCCTAGGCTTGTTATATCAATTGGTCTAAATAAATCTATATGGATCAATTATAATAGTCTAGAGGTGCTTATTTGATTCTTTAATTTGAAACTACCTTTTATTTGTTTTCCTAGTTGATATGAATCACACACTTTATTTTTGATAAACTTAATATTAGGAATACCTCTTACAAGTTCTCTGGATGAGATTTGAGAGATAGTTTCATGCTAGCATGACCTAATCTCCTATGCCAAAGCCAAGCATCATCGTTTAAAATTGAAAAGTATATTTCATTACAAAGATCATCAATATCAATAGTGTATATATTATTTTATTTTAGAGCAATCATAGATGTGTTTTTGTATGGTTTTTCAATAATGCAAGCATTGGATTCAAATCTTAGGATGTATCCTTTATCAGACAATTGACAAATGCTCAAAAGATTATGCTTTAAGCTATCTACTAATAACACATCTTCAATCAAAAAATTTAATTTGTTACCTATGGTTCCTTTGCCAATTATTTTACCCTTGTTATTGTCTCTGAAGGTGACATACCCTTTATCTTGGCTAGTGAGCTTAGAGAATTGAGTTGGATCTCCGGTCATGTGCCATGAGCATCCACTATGAAGGTACCATCTTTTGCTCCTAGCTTGTGGTTGTAAATATGTCTACAAAAAAGGATGATTTTTAGGTACCTATTTGACCTTGGGTCCCTCATAAATCAATCTACTCATCTTACCATTTTGCATAGAGTCCGTTACGGTTCCTTTAGGAATCCAAATTAATTTGTGTAGACTATATTTCTTAAATGGATATTTATGAGCATAATGTCCGAGTTTGCAACAAAAGTCGCATTTGGTGTGGGGTGATACATGCAAGGTAGGGCCTTTAATAAAGATGGCTGGCTTTTGGTGAGAGCTACTCACAAAGTTGATTCCATCTATTCTATGAATGTGACCCTGATTGGCAAGGATCATGTACAAGGATTTGCTATCAGTCTTAAGCTTTTCTAAAGTTTTGTTTAGTAGCAAGTTCTCCTTTTTAAGTGCCTCTAGGTGTTCACACTTGGTACATGGCGATGATAAATCATTGTCATGCTTAATTTTTAATTTTTCAAACTCAATATTTAAAAAAGCATGCTCCTTTTTAATAAATTATACTTTTTGCTAATTAATCTACATTCATCAAATAAATCATGAAAAGAACTCAATAGTTCATCAAAAGATAAATTTGCATCTAATGAACTACTTACCTCTTCACCGATTGCCATTAACACATAGTTAACAATCTCCTTATTGCTTTGCTCTTCGTCTTTAGAAGCGCTCGAATCATCTCACGTTGTTTTGAGTGCCTTCTTCTTCTTTGATTGTTTCTTCTTCACTTGGGGACATTCATTTTTGAAGTGTCTCAGCTTCATGCATTCATAGCAGATACTTGTTCTTTCTTGAGTTCAATTTTATTTTTAGTGTCATTTTTAGATTTGTTTCTTTTTATGAATTTTTTGAACTTTTTTGTGAAGAGTGTCAAGTCATCATCATTGTCCTCATCACTTGAATTTTCTTTCAAATGGTCTTCAGGAGTTCTTAGTGTCATATCCTTCCTATTCTTTGGAAGGTTGTTCTCAAGTTTTTTATGAGTATTGCAAGTCATTTTATAGGTCATTAGAGACCCGATAAATTCTTCGAGGGGAAAATTATTCAAATCCTTGGCCTCTTGAATGACCGTTATTTTAAGGTCCCAACTTTTTGGAAGGGATCTTAATATTTTATTAACAAGTTTAAAGTTAGAAAAACTTTTACCAAGAGCTTTTTGACTATTGATGACATCTATAAACCGGGTGTTCATGTCTTCAATGGTCCCACTTATTTTCATGCGAAACAATTCGTAACTATGAATTAAAAAATTTATTTTAGACTCCTTTACTCTACTAGTACCTTCATATGTAATTTCGAGTGTATGCCAAATATCAAAAGTGGTTTTACAAATAAAAACTCAATTGAATTCGTTCTTATCTAAAGCACAAAACAAGGCATTCATAGCCTTGGTATTTAAAGTGAAAGTCTTTTTCTCCAACTCATTCCAATCATTCATTAGAAGAGAAGACTTTTAAAAATCATTTTTGATAATGTTTCATAACTTAAAATTCATAGAAATTAAAAAAATCCTTATCATAGTTTTCCAATACATGTAATCCGTCCCATTGAATATGGGTGAAAGTGTGATTGAATGACCCTCTAGATTATTGGTAAATACCATCTCTCTTGAGTTTCAAACCAAAATAAGAGTGATCTTGCTTTGATACCAATTGTTAGGATCAAGAACGACACTAAGGGGGGAGCGGGGGGGGTGAATTATTGCAGTGATTAAAAACATTGATTTCGAAAAACCATTTTGGTGAAAATATTTCATTTGATGAAAACACATTTCAGAAAGACATTTCGAATATGTTTGTAAGTGAGTAGAGAAGAAGAAGTAGAGCAGTTGCAATAAAGTAAAGAAGATAAGCAGTTAATGAAATGAGCACAATAAGAAGAGAACACACCAATTTATAGTGGTTTGGTCATCCGATCTATGTCCACTCATGATATCTCCTTTGATGAGGTCAACGGCTTCCACTATTGATCTTTTTTCAAGAGCAAAGATCAATAACCCATTTACAGAACTCTTTTTAGGTAGCTCACTCTCCTTATATAAACTTCTAATACTTAGAATCAGTGGAGGTGAACTCTTAACGTTTACAAGAAATTTCATTATAGTCTTAGTTTTTTTGTTCACTTCTCTGTATCCAACAAGCAAAGAAGTAAGGGGCATTTATAGGTCTCAATTAACTTCAAAATTGGAGCCAAAAAATGTCTCATCCTGGATTTTTAGGGTACTAGCGGTACCATTGCCAGTTGACCCTAACATTAGTGATACCACCGCCCAGTCTGGCGGTACCTGTAACATCTCTCATTTTTGAAAATGTTATAAGGACTTATTTGTAAATATGAGGATTATTTAATAATTTTTTTATAATAAATAATTTTATATTAAAAGTTTATTACCAGGGACCAAAGTGTGAATCTTAAAAATTAGATATGATTTACGAAAGATTCACATTAAGTTAAATAAAAAAGGGAGGACATGTGTCATTAGCTAACCTAAGATTGCGCCACTTATGTTTATTCTATGGATGGCACATAAGCTTCTATCATGCAAGCTTGCCACCTTACAATCCTTGTATTAAGCCAAACCTAAGTAATTAAAGGAACACTTAAGGGAAACTTGCTGCAACATAGACTTGTGAAGAGAAGGGAAAAGGAATTGAAGGAAGAGAAGAAGTTTGGCTTTGGCTTGAGGTTTTGCATCAATTCCTCACATTTGGGAATCAAATTTTTCTAAGGCAAGTGTTCTAACCCTATCCTATGGCAATCTTAAACTCTGTTTACATTTCAATTCTATTAAATTTGAAAGATTATGTCTTTGTATATGATATCTCTCCCATTTGGGAATGAACTAGGAATCTAGAATTTTTTGAGATATTGACCTTTCTGCATTTTTCTAGCCATAACTTTTTGTACCAAACTATGATTATCACAAAACTAAATTCATCCAAAAATCGACTCAAATATCTTTTGTGATTATGAGATTGTTAAATTTGGAGTCTAAATACATACCCAAACTATTATTTCAACTGACCCGATGAGATCTGTAAAATAGAGACTATTGATTCTAACCTTTTAGTACTCTTTTACTTGTAACTCTCTATCTAAGAATATGATTATATCAAATCCTATTCCATGAGAAAATAGACTCACAGATCTTTCTTTTGATACCAGCATTGAAAGATTTGAGGTACAAATACCTATCTAAACATATATTCTAATCATCTCTATAAATTCTGCAAAACAGAGATGATGTTCTTTGACCATTGGTTACTAAACTCTTTATAACACCTTGTTGGAAACTCTAATTCATGCAAAAATTGATTTATCTGAAACTAGATTGATATATCTTTCAAATGACACCTGTTTGACATCTGAAACATCATTTAGATAGTTCATGTAATGTGCCTTTTGAATTCTGCCTGAATCAAGCTTTTGTCGATATTGCCTATTATTGTTTTATCCCTTTGGAAATTGATTTCTGTTAAAATCCTTCCTTCAATTTGAGCTTTATGTTATTACTTTGAATTCTTGTATACTCTTGTTCATCAATCATTTGCATACCTAAATCTATTATGAAAAGTTTCTGTTTGTATCGAATTGTTTTGTAAAGGCACATATACATTTCGTTATTCCACATGTGCTTCCGATATGCATCAATTTTATTGTTCACACTATCCTTTTGTACTATGGTGTTTTATGAGATAATTTGGACCTTTACCAGAAATGGTAAAGGGTATGTGCTTAGAGCCAACGATGCTCAGACTTATGTTTGGTGGTCAAACAGAAATAGATGTACCATATTATGAATGTGGTCCCACAGCACCCTCTATGTTCTTTAATATGATATCTAAAGTATTGCTTATTTGTTTATCTATGCGCTTTGGATTATAATGAATTGAATGTAACATCATTGATATGTTCCAAGATATCTCATTTGCCCCTGATTTGCTTTGAAACATTTCTAACGTCATTGTTATGTTCTGAAATATTTCCTTTACCCTTGATATGTTTCGAAACATTTCATACATTATTGATATGTTCCAAGATATTTCATTTGCCCTTGATTTACTCCAAAATATCCTATGTGCCATTCATATGCTCCGAAATATTTCATATGTCATTGATATGTTCCGAAACATTTCATACGCCATTGATATGTTCTGAGATATTTTATTTGCCCTTGATTTACTTTGAAATATTCTATGTGTAATTCATATGCTCCGTAATGTTTCATATGCCATTGATATGTTTCAAAACATTTCATACGTCATTGATATGTTCCGAGATATTTCATTTGCCCTTGATTTACTCCGAAATGCTCCGAAACCTTCTATACGGTCATTGATATATTTCGAAGTGCTTCTTATGCCCTTGATATGCTCCGAAACATTCTTTACATCATTGATATTCTCCGAAAAGTTTTGTATATCATTGATATTCTCCTAAACATTCTTACACCTTTGATTTGTACCGAAATGCTTCATATGTCATTTGATATATGCGTAAATGCTTCCTATACTAATGATATGCTCTAATTTCCTCTCCTCAATTATTATGAATAAAGTATGATTTGAATGAAATGACCCTTGTGATTTTGCGTCTAATGAGATGCTATCTATGAACTCTTGTATTCCTGCCCTGTATTTTGATATCAAGTTTGGTTGAAAACTATCCTCTTTTGCTATGGATATGTTAGTCACTTACTGAGCTCTTTATGCTCATACTATTGCTATATAAATTTTTCAAGTTAGCTTGTCACTTACTAAAAAACTAGATTTGGGTTGAAGCTATGAAAAGTTAAAAGATTTTTGGGCAGATCTTTGTTAGTTGGTAGATTTTTGTTGTATAAGTACACTTTACATATGATGAAATGTTAAGGATAAATCTAAACTTGTGTTGTAAAAGTTAAAAGGACCTCTTATGTTCAGGATTTTTGAAATGATAAGTTTAACTAGTATAATGATATAAACTTATGGTAAATATTGGTTTAGTGATTTTATGTATTCCCATACTTATAGATTTATGATGTGGTTAATGCTCAATTGAGTTGGCTTTGGATTTTATAAATAATTAAGTGAAGTGGTTTATGATTATAAACTGCACAGGTTTTATGAGTGTGAATTTGATGTTTGAATGGTTCTTAATATCCTCAAATGTTAGGTTGGATCCTGGATTGGATTGTTGTTGAATCATGATATTATCAATCCAAGACAGGGTCATATCTCCTGAATGCAATAATATAAATTTGGGGGGCATGACAAAGGCGGTATTAGAGCATGATTTGAGGATCACTGAGAGATTTGATAAGTTTGATGTATAGACTATATTAAGGTTTAGTAATTATAGGACGATCTGTATAATTTTCTTTGATGTCTTCTAGGAATCTAGGGTGACAAGGATATTTGGTCCTACCTCATTTCCTTTGATTAATTGAGTAGGCTGAAAGGGTTGATCGAGAATATCAAATCAAGATGGATTGAGAATTGAATAGTTTAAGAAGCTCAATCCTTCAAGTTTACTAGTGAGCCTGATCCAATGATAGTAGAACAATGAATGATGTGAATGGAGAAAATATTTGATGTTTTAAATTACCTTGATAATTAGAAGGTTTCTCTTGCTACCTTCATGTTAGAAGGAGAGGCTAAGCATAGGTGAAGAACAATGAAGAGGATTTCTGAAGTTAGACATCAGCTAATTACTTGGAAGATATTCATAGAAAATTTTAATGATAAATATTTTCCAGATTGCATTAGAGAGTAGAAGGAATTGGAGTTCTTAAATCTCATCTAAGGAAACTTGACGGTACTAAAGTATGAATCTAAATTCACTGAGCTCTCTAGATTTTGTTGAATCTCGGATTTTGATGATGAAGTCAATTGGTGAAATATTTGTTCTAATATATATTATCGAGATAAGTGTGCAGAAATAACTACGATGGGATGAAAACATGAAGCGATTTACCGTGGTCAAGTCCGTCGGGTGTTCAAGAGTTCATCGGAAGTCCGAGAGATCGTCGGAAGTGTTGCCGGAACCAACCAAGATCGAATCAGGGACTTGCCGAAGTTTTTGGAAGTTCGTCGCAAAGAACGTCGAAGATTTGCGGAACTCACCGGGAAGATTCGGAAGCTAGCCGAAGACTCGTTGAGCTCGCCATACAATCCGAGAGTATGTTGGAAGTCCGTCGGAAGAAATCCGAGGGAAGTGTCGGAAGTCCACCGGAATCTCGCCACAAAGCTCGTCGGAAGTTGACTTCAAGAATGTCAAGTTAAATCACTTAGAATTATGTTTTAAATTCGTAGTTTGCACATGATTAGAGTAAGGATTTGAAAATAATCCTGTCTAAATTTGGTAGGGGCCAACCAGGCTCTTATTGGGCAAACTTGGGCCTTAAACAGGGCCCATTCAACCTTTGTTGAATGGGCCAGGCAGTTGAACCGCCCAGATTGGGGTAGTGGCACCGCCCAGCCTGGGGCGGTAGTATCGCCCCTGTCGCTAGTCTGGGGCGGTAGCATCGCCTAGCTGGGGCGGTGGCATCGCCCATGCTGTGTCAGTCTGCCAGACTAACACAAGCGGTGGCACCGCCTCTAACAAGCGGTTGCACCGCCTCTGATAGGCTGACACCGGGAAACTCAAAAAAATTCAAATTTGGAGCCCAAATTTGAATTCATTTTGAGCCTATAAATACCCTCCCTTTCTCAGCTGAAAGGGTACCCTTTTGAGAGTTAGAATCTTGAGTTAAAGTCTTGAATAGTTTTGAAAAGTCTTATCTCTTGCTAAGTGTTCGCCTTCTTCTTCTTCTTGTGAAATCTTGTAAGAGTGTGAACCTCTTGTAAAGGGTTGTAAGAGGGGTATTTGGTCCTTCCCCTTCAAAGGATTTGCTAGTGGAAGTGCGGAGCCTCATCGTGAAGGCTTCAAGAGTGGATGTAGGTCATTTGACCAAACCACTATACATCATTGTGTTCATGAATGTGTGAGTGTTTACATTTCTGAATTATTTCATTACTTAGCTGCAAATCGTTTAGTTCCTTTACTCAAGCTATTTCATTCAAGTTCTCTTTCGTCAAATCGAAATCTTCTTACGAACTAGTCTTTGTGCCAAATCGATTTCAAAATTACGTTTTTAATCTGCTGCACTAATTCACCCCCCCCCCTCTTAGTACCTTTTCGATCCTAACAGATTTGTCTCATATATGACTGATGATGAATGTAGAAAGGCAAAGAGATTTCAAAGGGGTCAAAGGCTAGCAATAAGAAGCCGGATATCAATCTTAAAACTCCAAAAATATACTGATATAGCAAAAAGAGCTTGTATGATTGAAAAAGACTTGGAGGAGATCCAAGAAATTAGGGGTAAGAACAACAAAGATAGGTTTATTAGCAAAAGTAAGAGAGGAATTGAATCAGAAAGATAGACAAGAGCCTCTCGTCTCACTATTCCAAGTGCTAATAAGTGATATTTAATTTATACGAATACTTCAAGAAAAGGCCTTGGTAGTATTTTGATGTAAGGTGGGGGAGTGATTGTTTAAGCTTCTAGACAACTAAAGAGTTATGAATAGAATTATCGAATTCATGATCTGGAATTAGCGATAATTATTTTTGCTCTAAAGATTTGGAGACATTATTTATATGGGCGGATATTTGAAATCTTTACTGATCATGAGAGTTTAAAGAATATTTTTGCTTAGAAAGAGTTAAATATGAGGTAACGAAGATAGATAGAACTTTAAAAGGATTATGATTGCACTTTCTATTATTATCACCCCAGGTAAAGCCAATATTGTAGCTAATGCATTTTGGTTTTAAAAAAAAATCAATAAGTTTCATGGCTAGTCTAGTTGTGAAGCAATGAAAGTTATTGGAATAAAATTATGACTTGAATGTTATGAGGAACGTACGACACTCAATGATATTGATGGCTTCTATCCAGGTTCAATATGATCTTATTCAACAAATTATAGAAGGACAATGATGAGATCCATATTTAGTTTACTTGAGGAATGCAATAGAAAAAGGATTGAAGCTGGATTTTTGAATTTCAAATGATGGCCTATTGAGATTTGGGGATAGAATATGCATCCCTAATGATCGAGATATTGATAAACGAACCTTAGAGAAATGTAATATTTTCAAGTACACCATGCATCCGGGTAGCACTAAGATGTACAGAGATCTTAAAAATCATTATTGGAGGGAAGGCATGAAGAATAAAATTGCAATAAATATTTCAAAGTGTTTGAATTATTAGCAAATCAAAGTAGAACACCAAAGACCTGGAAGTTTATTGCAACCTTTAAATATTCATGAGCGGAAATGGGAATGTGAAACTATGGATTTTGTTTTGGATCTACCTAGAACTTCTAGAAGGCATAATGCTATTTGGGTCATCAGTGGTAGGTTAACAAAATTTGCACATTTCTTACCTATCAATATGACTTGCTTTTTGATAAGCTTGTGGATTTATATATCCATGATGTTTCAATGCTCAAAAAGTAAGTATCTGACCCCTCTCATATTATTAAGTATGAGATGATTGTGATTGATAAAAACTTGTCTTATGTAGAGAAGCTCACTCAAATCATTGTTAAGAAAGAAATGGATCCTGAGAAATAAGGATCATTGTTCTAGTTAAAATGATTTGGAGGGCATCATTCTATTGATGAACCTACCTGAAAGTTTGAGAAGAAAATGAAGAAAGCTTATCTACAACATTTCATCGTTGTAGGTATGATAAATTTAGAGGACTAGATTTTATTTTTAAGGGGGGGAGAGTGTAAAATCCCTCAATTTTTAAAATGTTGTAAGGGCTTATTTATAATGTAAGGACCTATTTATAAATATAAAGATTGTTTAATAATTTTTTTACACTAAATAATTTTATATTAAAAGTTTATTGCTAGGGACCAAAGTGTGAATCTTAGAAATTAGATATGATTTGTGAAAGATTCACATTAACTTAAAAAAAAGGGATGACATGTGTTATTAGCTTACCTAAGATTGTTCTGTGCCACTGATGTTTGTTCTATGGATGACACAAAAGTTTCCATTATGCATGCTTGCCACCTTACAATCCTTGTATTAAATCAAACCTAAGCAATTAAAGGAACACTTAAGGAAAACTTGTTGCAATGTAGTCTTGATAAGAGAAGGGAAAAGGAATTGAAGGTGGAGAAGAAGTTTGGCTTTGGCTTAAGGTTTTGCATCAATTCCTCAAATTTGGGAATCAAATTTTTCTAAAACAAGTGTTCTAACCCCATCCTATGGCAATCTTGAACTCTGTTTATATCTCAATTCTATTAAATTCGAAAGATTATATCTTTGTATATGATATCTCTCCCATTTGAGAATAAACAAGGAATCTAAAATTTTTTGAGATATTGACATTTCTATATTTTAGTAGCCATAACATTTAGTACCAAACTCTGATTTTAGCAAAACTAAATTCATCCGAAAATAGACTCAAATATCTTTCTTGGGATATTGAGATTATTAAATTTGGAGTCTAAATACCTACCCAAATTGTTATTTCAACTGATCCTATGAGATCTATAAAATAGAGACTATTGATTTTGATCTTTCAGTGCTATTTTATTTGTAACTCTCTGTCTTAGAAAATGATTAGAGCAAATCCTATTTCAAGAGAAACTAGACTCATAGATCTTTCTTTTGATATCAATACAAAAAGATTTGAGATACAAATGCCTATTTAAACATCTGTTCTAATTATCTCTATAAATTCTACAAAATAGAGATAATGTTCTCTGACCTTTGGTTACTAAACTCCTTATAACAGCTTGTTGGAAACTCGAATTCATGCAAAAATTTATTTATCTGAAACTAGATTGATATATCTTTCAAATAACACCTATTTTGAACAAATTGGAGCATATTTGGACATTCAGATAGTTTATTCAATGTGCCTTTCGAATTCTGCCAAAATCAAGCTTTTGTCAATATTGCCTATTGTTGTTTCATCCCTTTGGAAATTGATTTCAACTAAAATCCTTTCTTCAATTTGAGCTTTAGGTTATATCTTTGAATTATTATATACTGTTGTCTTTCAATCATTTGTATACCTCAATCTATTATGTAATGTTTCTATTTATATCGAATTGTTTCGTAAAGGCACATATACGTTTCTTTGTTCCACATATGCTTCCGATATGTATCAATTTTATTGTTCACACTATCCTTTTGTACTATGGTATTTTGTGTGATAATTTGAACCATTGCTAGAAATGGTAAAGGGTATGTACTTAGGGCCCACGATGCTCAGACTTATGTTTGGTGGTTATCTAGAAATAGATGTACCATATTATGAATATGGTCCCACAGCACCCTCTATGTTCTTTGATATGATATATAAAGTATTTCTTATGTGTTTATCTATGTGCTTTGGATGATAATGAAATGAATGTAACATCATTGATATGCTCCAAGATATCTCATTTGCCACTGATTTGTTTTGAATACATTTCTTACATAATTATTATGTTCCGAAATGTTTCCTTTGCCCTTGATATGTTTCGAAACATTTTATACATCATTGATATGTTCCGAGATATTTTATTTGCCCTTGATTTACTCTGAAATATCCTATGTGCCATTCATATGCTCTGAAATATTTCATATGTCATTGATATGTTCCGAAACATTTCATACGTCACTGATATATTCTGAGATATTTTATTTGCCCTTGATTTACTCCGAAATATCCTATGTGTAATTCATATGCTCCGTAATGTTTCATATGTCATTGATATGTTTTGAAACATTTCATACGTCATTGATATATTCTGAGATATTTCATTTGCCCTTGATTTACTTCGAAATATCCTATGTGTCACTCATATGCTCTGAAATATTTCATATGCCGTTGATATGTTCCAAAACTTTCCATATGTCATTGTTATATTTTAAAATCTTTCATTTGCCCTTGATATGTTCTGAAACATTTCACACGTCATTGATATGTTCTGAGATATTTCATTTACTCTTGATATGCTCCGAAACATTTCATACATCATTGATATACTTCAAAATGTCCTATGTGCTATTGATATGCTCTAAAATTCTTCTTATGCCCTTGATATGCTCCGAAACCTTTTATACGGTCATTGATATGCTCTGAAGTGCTTCTTATGCCCTTGATATGCTCCGAAACATTCTTTACGTCATTGATATGCTCCAAAAAGTTTTGTATGTCATTGATATGCTCCTAAACATTCTTACGCCTTTGATATGTGCCTAAATGTTTCATATGCCATTTGATACATGCCTAAATGCTTCCTATGCTAATGATATGCTCCCATTTCCATAAATAAAGTATGATTTGAATAAAATGGCCCTTGTGATTTTGCATCTAATGAGATGCTATCTATGAACTCTTATATTCTTTTCCTATATTTTGATACCAAGTTTGCTTGATAACTATCTTCTTTTGTTATGGATATATTAGTCAGTTGCTGAGCTCTTTAAGCTCATACCGTTGCTATATAAATTTTTTAGGTTAGCTTGTCACTCACTAAAAAGCTAGATTTGGGTTGAAGCTATGAAAAGTTAAAAGATTTTTGGGCAGATCTTTGTTAGTTGATAGATTTTTATTACATAAGTACACTTTACATATGATGAAATGTCAAGGATAAATCTGAACTTGTGTTGTAAAAGTTGAAAGGACCTTTTATGTTCAAGATTTTTTAAATGATAAGTTTAACTGGTATAATGGTATGAACTTATGGTAAATGTTGGTTTAGCGATTTTATGTATTTCTATACTTATGGATTTATGATGTAGTTAATACTTAGTTATGTTAGCTTTAGATTTTATGAATCATTGAGTAAAGTGATTTATGATTATAAACTACACAAGTTTTGTTAGTGTGAATTTGATGTTTGAATGGTTCTCAATGTCCTCAAATGTTAGTTTGGCTCCTGGATTGGATTGTTATTGAATCATGATATTATCAATCTAAGACAGGGTCACACCTCCTGAATGCAATAATATAAATTCGGGGGGCATGATAGAGGTGGTATCAGAGCATGATTTGAGGATCACTAAGAGATTTGATAAGTTTAATGTGCAGACTATATTGAGATTTAGTAATTATATGATAATATATATAATTTTCTTTGATGTCTTCTAGGAATCTAAGATGACAAGGATATTTGGTCCTACCTCATTTCCTTTGATTAATTGAGCAGGCTGAAAGGGTTGATCGGGGATATCAAATCAAGATGGATTAAGAATTGAATAGTTTAAGAAGCTTAATCCTCCCAGTTTACTAGTGAGCCAGATCCAATAATAGTAGAACAATGAATGATGTGAATGGAGAAAATATTTGACATTTTAAATTGCCCTGATGATCAGAAGATTTCTCTTGCTACCTTCATGTTAGAAGGAGAGGCCAAGCATAGGTGGAGAACAATGAAAAGGATTTCTAAAGTTAGACATCAGCCAATCACTTGGAAGGTATTCATAGAAAATTTTAATAATAAATATTTTGTAGATTGTATTAGAGAGCAAAAGAAATTGGAGTTCTTAAATCTCATCTAAGGAAACTTGACGGTACTAAAGTATAAATCTAAATTTACTGAGCTCTCTATATTTGTCTCATATGATTGATGACGAATGTAGAAAGGCAAAGAGATTTGAAAGGGGTCTAAGGCTAGCAATAAGAAGTCGGATATCAACCTTAAAACTCCAAGCATATGTTGATATGACAGAAAGAGCTTGTATGATTGAAAAAGACTTAGAGGAGATCAAAGAAATCAGGCGTAAGAACGACAAAGATAAGTTTATTAGCAAAAGTAAGAGAGGAATTGAATTAGAAAGATAGACAAGAGCCTCTGGTCTCACTATTCCAAGTGGTAATAAGTGATATTTAATTTATACTAATACTTCCAGAAAAGGCCTTGGTAGTATTTTGATGTAAGGTGGGGGAGTGATTGTTTAAGCTTCTAGACAACTAAAGAGTTATGAACAGAATTATGGAATTCATGATATGGAATTAGTGATAATTATTTTTGCTATAAAGATTTGGAGACATTATTCATATGGGTGGATATTTGAAATCATTACAGATCATAAGAGTTTAAAGTACATTTTTGTTTAGAAAGAGTTAAATATGAGGTAATGAAGACGGTTATAACTTTTATAGGATTATGATTACACTTTCTGTTATCACCCTAGGTAAAGCCAATGTTGTAACTAATGCATTTTGGTTTAAAAAAAAAATCAATAAGTTTCATGACTAATCTAGTTGTGAAGCAATAGAATTTATTAGAAGAAAATTATAACTTGAATATTATGAGGAACGTACGACACTCAATAATACTGATGGCTTCTATCCAGGTTCAATATGATCTTATTCAACAAATTATAGAAGGATAATAATGAGATCCATATTTAGTTTACTTGAGGAATGCAATAGAAAAAGGATTGAAGATGGATTTTTGAATTTCAAATGATGGCCTATTGAGATTTGGGGATAGAATATGCATCCCTAATGATCGAGATATTGAGAAATGAACCTTAGAGAAAAGTAATATTTTCAAGTATACCATGCATCCGGGTAGTACTAAGATGTATAGAGATCCTAAAAATCATTATTGGAGGGAAGGCATGAAGAATGAAATTGCAATAAATATTTCAAAGTGGTTGAATTATTAGCAAATCAAAGTAGAACACCAAAGACCTAGAAGTTTGTTGCAACCTTTAAATATTCATGAGTGGAAATGGGAATGTGAAACTATGGATTTTGTTTCAGATCTACCTAGAACTTCTAGACGGCATAATCCTATTTAGGTCATCATTAGTAGGTTAACCAAATTTGCACATTATTTACCTATCAATATGACTTACTTTCTAATAGGCTTATGGATTTATATATCCATGATGTTTTAATGCTCAAAAAGTTGTTAGGGATCGAGTGGCACTAAGAGGGGGGGTGAATTAGTGCAGCGGATAAAACGATAGATTTTTTTTTCAGCGATTTAAAACAAGCTTCAGAAACTTCGTACATGTGAAAGTAACGTTTCGTTTGAACCCGGAAAGATTATGTTTTAACTTTAAAGCATGCGTACGAAGATGAAAAGGAAGTGGAGTAAGTAAAGTAAAGACTTGCAGCAAAGTAAAGAGATAAAATAGAAATTTAAACACACACAATCAAGATGCAACGATGTATAGTGGTTCGGTCAAAGTGACCTACATCCACTTCCGAAGCCTTCTCTGATGAGGCTCCCTTCTTCCACCACCAAATCCTTTGAAGGGTAAGGATTAAATACCCCTCTTACAACCCTTTACAAGTGGTTCACACTCTTACAAGATTTCACAAGAAGAATGAGGTGAACACTTAGCAAGAACAAGACTTTTTAAGACTTTTCAAAGACTTAAAACTAAGATTCTAACTCTCAAAAGGGTTTGCCTTTCAGCTGAGAAAGAAGGGGTATTTATAAGCCTCAAAGTGATTCAAATTTGGGCCCAAACTTAGAGCCAAAAATTTAAATCTATTGAGTTTTTGGTCTTTGTCGGTCTTGGCGATGCCCGACATAGCCGAGCGGTGCTACGCACTGGCTTTCCATCCACACTAGGCGGTGCTACCGCCTACTACAAGAATCGAGTGCACCGCTTCTGTAAAGCTTGTCTTTGCTAAAGTAGTCGGGCAAAGCGATCTTTGCCCCAGTGGCGGTTCAACCACGGCCCATTCACCAAGGTGAATGGGCCTGCTTAAGGCCCAACTCGGCCCAGTAGAGGCCCGGTTGGCCCCCACTGAATTTAGGCAGGATTTTTTCTAAATCCTTGCCCTACTCATGTGCAAACTACGAACTTAAAGACATTCATAAGTTGTTACAAAATCCACAAGTCAAGTCTTCTTCCGTCAAGCTTCCGGCAAACTTCCGACGGTCTTCTGACGATCCCTCAGAAACCATCCTGTGGACTCCCGGCAAGCTCTCGGACTCCACGATGATTTTGGCGAGTTCCCCCGAGCTTCTTTGGCAAGCTCCGATCTTTCTTGGCAAGCTCCGCGAACTTCCGACGAACCTCCTGGTGAACTTCCGAAAACCCTTCGGCAAGCTCCCTACTCATTCTCGGCCAGTTCCGGCAGCAGTCCCAATGAATCTTCAGACTTCCATCGAACACTCGAACTCCCAATGATCCATCGCACTTGACTTCGACCCTTTGTTTCGCTTTACGTCTTCATCCTTATCGTAGTTACTCCTGCACACAAACAACAAACACTCAACTTCGATCTAGACAGTTATTACAACACGAATTGACATTCAGTTGCCCAGCACGTCATTGGTCGACGCTTCGTCCGATCCTTCGACACATCATCCTCTCTTGCGGTTCGTTGCCCAATCGGTGATTGACCTCCGCAATCCCGATATCCTTGGCGCAACACGCTCTTCTTGGCCTGATGCCCGACGTACGAAGCCTCCTACCGATAGTCGACCGAACCTCCGGCTCGACATCCAATATCCTGATATGATCACCTCCGGTGCAACATCAATTCCTCTAGTGTCAACTGTCTAATCCTGATCGATAGTAGAGCTACGTAACTCAACATGCAGTTAGACCACAAATCATACTCAATTAGTTTCATCATCAAAATCCGAGATTCAACAATCTCCCTCTTTTTGATGATGACAACTAATTAATGACTGACGGAGTTAATCAAAACTCCCCGGAGTTTAACACAAACTCCCCCTATCAATATGTAATTGATAGAATCCTTGGATTATCCTAAATCCAAGTAACATGTATCATTTATGTAGTGAGAAAACAACAAACCATTATGCAAATATAAAATATTCAATCTATGCATGAAGTCATCAATCTACTTCTCCCCCTATGTCATCAACAAAAAGGAGAAGTAACATTATAGCTAGTTTTTAAGGATATGCAAATATTACAAACATACTAGCTATTAATCACATCATACAACATTTAGGTATCGTATGTTTATCATGATAAGCAAGATAGTGCTTGTCGTGATGATGGCAAGTTTTTCTATGTTCCTTTGAGAAGTACAAGTAAATTATGCATTTTCTTGACTTCTTTTGCGATATGCATGTAATTTTATAATTTCTTTCTTCTCTTTTGAGAAGAGCAAGCTTGCAAGTTTTGCTTTCTTTGCATGCTAGGACTTTTGCATTCATTTGTAAAAGCCTTCTCCCCCTTTATCAATATCAAATAGAAAAGGAGGATTAATACTATAAATAATCTTGCATGAGATTCAACAATAATTTATAACAAAGATGCAAACAATTTTGTTGAAAAAAAGTGAAGTTGAGCAAGATTTTTGCCTCTCTTGAGATAGCAACTTTTTGCTTCTCAATGTTTAAGCTAGCAAATTTTTCTCTTTTGATACACAAGTTAACAATTTTTCTCCCCTTTTATCAATATCAAAAAGAAGGGAGGAACCAATGAGAAAATTGTATCAATCAATATATCAATCATCACATGATGCATACGAGATGATATTAAAACATGAGAAATCATGTCATGAAGGATATCAATATGTAAATTCAACAAGAATCAAAACCAAAAGATATCATCCATGATTCATAACTTTTCATTTTAGCAAGATCTAGATTCATATTTATCAATTTTTAATTCAAGATAAATGTCATACAACTAAGAATCATGATATATGAAAGCATATCAATATTAAGGATCAAATCATGATTACAAGTGCTAACATATTTTCTTTTCATTCATTTTTAAGCCATGATAAAAGAATAAATCAATGATTCCAATATTAAGCAAAATTCTTTTTCATCAAATTTTCAATCATCACATAAGGCATTTGAGGAAGTATTGAAACAATAATAAAAAAAAATCAATTTTAGCATATAATGTTTCAATCTTCAATCTTGAGTCATGAATCCAAAAGTCATAAATCAAAAGGTTCATGAATCATTTTGACAAATCTCCTTTTTAGGAAATAATAAGTGGAAGTCTTACGAGATCAAACATAAGATCTTGATTCATGCATAAGAATTTTTTACCAAGATCATATTTCATAAGAATCACGACACGAATTCATAAAAATTCAAGTATTAAATTCTGAGAAATCAAAAGACAAGTTACATTTCATTTAAAGAATTTTCTTTTGATAAGACGGAAGGAGCATGGTAAAAGATCTTGATTTATAAAGAGTTTCAAGTCATAGTTGTCAAGATCATGATTTCAATAAAATTTCTTTATAGCTAAATGAAATCTTTTAAAACTTGATTCAAGTATTAAATATGTCTTAACAAGTCATAATTCCAAAAGATTCAAGAATCGTTAAAAGAAAAATCATTCAAGCTCAATTTGTTAACTCAAAACTCATAATCAAAATCATTTTAGAGATTTAAAATGCTAGCTATATGCATTAATCATGACAAGTGATATATCAAAAGTCTACATCAATATTTCAATTATCATGTCATGAAGCATACAAAGTGGTATTGAAACATGAGAGAAAAGTTTAAATTGCACATACAATATTTCAATCATCAAAACATATTTTCTCAAATTGAGTATCAATAAGTTAAGAGAAAATAATTTATATTTTTTTTCATATAACATGGGAGAAACATAAGAGAGTATAGAGATAAAAACTCAAGTTATCAAGATGATGATCTCATAAAAGTAATTCAAAATAGTTTCGTGAAACAAGAGATAAGTTATATTTCATTTGGAAAATTCTCTTTTCAAGTAATTTTTTCATCTAAATATGCCTTTGTCTTTATATACCAAGATAAGCATGAAAGTTCAAGATGTAAAGGCAAAATCTCATAAGGCATTATCAAGACAAAAATGCAACACATTATTTCAAGACATGAGTTTCAATATATCATGATAATGTGTTTCATTTTAAGTTATTTGTTTCATGTAAGTGTACTCATGTTTCAAAAGATGAGTATCAAATTTTAAAACCAAAATATGAGTTTGTCATCAAGATATGATATCACAAGGTCATTAAGCATGATAACAAACTTCTAATATTTTTATTTCAATGATGATTTCATAATGTATGTTCAAATATTTATACGGAAGCCATCATTGTATACATTTGAAATACAAGTTGTCATTTAGCCCATTAAGATCAAAAGCATTACACGTAAAGCATCATGATAGTGCAATTTCTCTTTTTTTTTATGTGTTTCATTTCAAGTGATTTGACGTTCATATGAGTATACTCATGTTTTTCATATAGGTCCAAAGAGCATGTTTCAAGAGAAATCATTAAGACCGAAAACATGAGGCACATTTTTTAAAATATTCATCATGTTTATTTTTATGAGATTCACAAGACTCATAACATGAATTCATTCACCTCAATAGAATGAGAAAAAATACATTTTCATTTTAAGCAATTTGATGTGAGCATATTCAAAATTTTTATGAAAACATGTATCAAAATAAAACACAAGCTTAGTCATAAAACCGTCAAGACCAAATACATAAAAATGATACATTATGATAGTGCATTTTCTTATTTTTAAGTGTTTCAATTTACGTGATTTGATCTTTCATAAGAATGATCAATGTCATACATCATATTTAAATATGAGAGCATCATCAAATTTAGAAATGAATTCATCATTAAAATCATTTCCCATCTTTCTTTCATTTGTTATAACAAGATGATCAATGCTCAAATTTTTGCTAAACTCATACATCATTTTTTTAAAATATGAAAAATACTTTTCGTCATGAAAATCATCAAGTCCAAATGTAATACAAGGCAACATAAAAATCACATTTCTTTCATTTGGAAAATTTATGGGTTAGGTCTTTATAATTGATTTCATGAAGACATGTATCATTTAAAAATTTCATCATAAAAAAAAGGTTAAGACCCATTAATCCAAGATAGAAGTTTTTAGATCAACATCACTTCAACAACTCATGCATGATATAAAATCATCAAGCATCATGTTTAGAGACAATGTAAACCATCAAGATACTCATGCATGGTTTAATCCTAAGCATTATCACAAATCTTACAATCGTCATTCATATTTTTACTTTTCAAAAATACTATAAAGAAAAGCATAGTATAATTTCGAATTTTTTTTAATTTCTAAAAACACAAGAAAAGCATAAAAAAATTCCTACTAACTAAGTTAAGCATTCATGGAAATCATCAAGTAATTTCAAAATAATTTAAGGAAGTTAAGTTACTTACCTCATTGTCGAAGCCCATTAAAGCGTAGTTTGCTTCTTCTTTCCTTGATTCTTCTTTGCAAGCCTTCTTCTTCTTCTTTGGCCTCTTTCTCCATTCAAGTTCATTTGTATTTTTTAATTTTTGTTTAATGAACTTGTTAACATTCATTGTTACGTGTTCAATATCTTCATTGTCCTCATCACTTGAGTTATTACTCAAGTGGCATTTCATAGTTCGGAGTTCAAAAACCTTCTTGTTCTTTAAAAGGTGGTTCATGTGTTCATCATGTTCATCATATTCATCATGTTCCATTTCATAGGTCTTTAAAGACCCAATGAGTTCATCAATAGAATAATTATTTAGATCCTTTGATTCTTGAATCGTCGTTATTTTAGGATCCCACCATTTTGAAAGAGATCTTAAGATCTTGTTAGTGAGTTCAAAATCCGAAAAACTTTTACTAAGACTTTTCAAGCTATTGACGACATCCGTGAAGCGGGTGTACATATCATCGATAGATTCGCTTGGTGTCATTTGGAAGAGCTCAAAATCATGCAACAAGAGGTTTACTTTCGAGTCTTTAACTCTACTAGTTCCCTCATGCGTGATTTCAAGAGTTCGCCAAATGCCAAAAGCCGTTTCGCACATAGAAATCCAATTGAACTCGTTCTTGTTCAAAGCGCAAAATAAGGCATTCATAGCCTTTGCGTTTAAAGAAAATGACCTTTTCTCCAAAATCGACCATTCGTTCGTCGGTTTAGAGGAAGGTTGAAAACCATTTTCGATGATGTTCTATAAATCCAAATCCATTGAAAGCATGAAAACTCTCATTCGAGTTTTCCAATATGTGTAGTCCGAACCGTTAAAGAACGGTGGACGAAAAATCGAAAAGCCATCTTGAAAACCATTTAGAGCCATTTCTCACGGGTGTAAATCCGAAAGAGAAAGAACGTGGCTCTGATACCAATTGTTAGGGATCGAGTGGCACTAAGAGGGGGGGTAAATTAGTGCAGCGGACAAAACGATAGATTTTTTTTCAACGATTTAAAACAAGCTTCGGAAACTTCGTACATGTGAAAGCAACGTTTCGTTTGAACCTGGAAAGATTGCGTTTTAACTTTAAAGCATACGTACGAAGATGAAAAGGAAGTGGAGTAAGTAAAGTAAAGACTTGCAGCAAAGTAAAGAGATAAAACAGAAATTTAAACACTCACACAATCAAGATGCAGCGATGTATAGTGGTTCGGTCAAAGTGACCTGCATGCACTTCCGAAGCCTTCTCTAATGAGGCTCCCTTCTTCCACTACCAAATCCTTTGAAGGGGAAGGATCAAATACCCCTCTTACAACCCTTTACAAGTGGTTCATACTCTTACAAGATTTCACAAGAAGAATGAGGTGAACACTTAGCAAGAACAAGACTTTTCAAGACTTTTCAAAGACTTAAAACTAAGATTCTAACTCTCAAAAGGGTTTGCCTTTCAGCTAAGAAAGAAGGGGTATTTATAAGCCTCAAAGTGATTCAAATTTGGAGCCCAAACTTGGAGCCAAAAATTTGAATCTTTTGAGTTTTTTGGTGTTGTCAGTCCTAGCAGACTGACACAGCCAGGCGGTGCTATCGCCTCAGCCAGGCGGTGCTACCGCTTGGCTTTCCACGCACCAGGCGGTGCTACCACTTGCTACAGCGGTGCTACCACTTGCTACAAGATGGCGGCGCGCACTTCTGATGAGCAGTCTTTGCTCAGCATGAAGACCGGCGGTGCTACCGCCCCAAGCTGGGTGGTTCAACCGCCTGGCCCATTCAGCCAAGGTTGAATGGGCCCTGTTTAAGGCCCAACTCGACCCAGTAGAGGCCCGGTTGGCCCCCACTGAATTTAGGCAGGATTTTTTCTAAATCCTTGCCCTACTTATGTGCAAACTACGAACTTAAAGACATTCCTAAGCTGTTACAAAGTCCGCAAGTCAAGTCTTCTTCCGTTGAGCTTCCGGCGAACTTCCGGCGGTCTTCCGACGATCCCTCGAAAACCATCCTGCAGACTCCCGGCATGCTCTCAGACTCCACGATGATTTTGGCGAGTTCCCCCGAGCTTCTTTGGCAAGCTCCGATCTTTCTTGGCAAGCTCCGTGAACTTCCGACGAACCTCCCGGCGAACTTCCGAAAACCCTTCAGCAAGCTCCCTACTCGTTCTCGGCCAGTTCCGACAGCACTCCCAACGAATCTTCAGACTTCCATCGAACGCTCGAGCTCCCAATGATCCATCGCACTTGACTTCGACCCTTTATTTTGCTTTACGTCTTCATCCTTATCGTAGTTACTCCTGCACACAAACAACAAACACTCTACTTCGATCTAGACAGTTATTACAACACGAATTGATATTCAGTTGCCCAGCATGTCATTGGTCGATGCTTCGTCCGATCCTTCGGCACATCGTCCTCTCTTGCGGTCCGTTGCCCAATCGGTGATTGACCTCCGTAATCCCGATATCCTTGGCGCAACACGCTCTTCTTGGCCCGATGTCCGACGTACGAAGCCTCCTGCCGATAGTCGACCAAACCTCCGGCTCGACATCCAATATCCTGACGTGATCACCTCCGGTGCAACGTCAATTCCTCAAGTGTCAACTGTCTAATCCTGATCGATAATAGACCTGCGTAACTCAATACGTAGTTAGACCACAAATCACACTCAATTAGTTTCATCATCAAAAATCCAAGATTCAACAAAAGTAAGTATTTGATCCCTCTCATATTATTAAGTATGAGCTGATTATGTTTGATAAAAACTTGTCTTATGTAGGGAAGCTCACTCAAATCATTGATAAGAAAGAAATGGATCCTAAGAAATAAGGATCATTCTTCTAGTTAAAATGATTTGGAGGGTATCATTCTATTGATGAACCTACTTGAAAGTCCGAGAAGGAAATGAAGAAAGCTTATCTACAATGTTTCATCATTGTAGGTATGATAAATTTAGAGGACTAAATTTTATTTTTAAGGGGGAGAGAGTGTAACATCCCTCATTTTTTAAAATATTGTAAGGGCTTATTTGTAATATATGGACCTATTTGTAAATATAAGGATTGTTTAATAATTATTTTACATTAAATAATTTAATATTAAAAGTTTATTACTAGGGACCAAAGTATGAATCTTAGAAATTAGATATGATTGGTGAAAGATTCATAATAAGTTAAAAATAAGGGACGATATGTGTCATTAGCTAACCTAAGATTGTGCTATGCCACTTATGTTTGTTCTATGGATGACACATAAGATTTCATTATGCATGCTTGACACCTTACAATCCTTGTATTAAGCTAAACCTAAGCAATTAAAGGAACACTTAAGAGAAACTTGTTGCAATGTAGACTTAAGAAGAGAAGGGAAAAGGAATTGAAGGAGGAGAAGAAGTTTGGCTTTGGCTTGAGGTTTTGCATCAATTCCTCAAATTTGGGAATCAAAATTTTCTAAGACAAGTGTTCTAACCCCATCCTATGGCAATCTTGAACTCTGTTTATATCTCAATTCTATTAAATTTGAAAGATTATATCTTTGTATATAATATCTCTCCCATTTGAGAATAAACTAGGAATCTAAAATTTTTTGAGATATTGATATTTCTATATTTTTGTATCCATAACATTTAGTACCAAATATTGATTTTAGCAAAACTAAATTTATCCAAAAATAGACTCAAATATCTTTCTTGGGATATTGAGATTGTTAAATTTGGAGTCTAAATGCCTACCCAAACTATTATTTCAACTGATCCTATGAGATCTATAAAATAAAGACTATTGATTTTGATCTTTCAATGCTATTTTATTTGTAACTATCTGTCTAAGAAAATGATTAGAGCATATCCTATTTAATGAGAAACTAGACTCATAGATCTTTCTTTTGATGCCAATACTAAAATATTTGAGATACAAATGCCTATTTAAACATCTATTCTAATTATCTCTATAAATTCTGCAAAATAGAGATAATGTTCTCAGACCTTTGGTTACTAAACTCTTTATAACACCTTGATGGAAACTCGAATTCATGAAAAAATTAATTTATCTGAAACAAGATTGAATATCTTTCAAATGACACCTATTTTGAGCCAATTGGAGCATATCTGGTCATTCAGATAGTTTATGCAATGTGACTTTCGAATTATGTCAGAATCAAGCTTTTATCAATATTGCCTATTGTTGTTTCATCCCTTTGGAAATTGATTTCTACTAAAATCCTTCCTTCAATTTGAGCTTTATGTTATATCTTTGAATTCTTATGTACTCTTGTCCTTCAATCATTTATATACCTCAATCTATTATGTAACATTTCTATTTATATCGAATTGTTTCGTAAAGGCACATATTTGTTTTGTTGTTCCATATGTGCTTCCGATATGCATCAATTTTATTATTCACACTATCCTTTTATACTATAGTATTTTGTGAGATAATTTGGACCTTTTCTAGAAATAGTAAAGGGTATGTGCTTAGAGCTCGCGATGCTCAGACTTATATTTGGTGGTCATCCAAAAATAGACGTTCTATATTATGAATATGGTCCCACACCACCCTCTATATTCTTTGATATGATATCTAAAGCATTGCTTATGTGATTATCGATGCACTTTAGATGATAATGAAATGAATGTAATATCATTGATATGTTTCAAGATATTTCATTTGCCCCTGATTTGCTTTGAAACATTTCTTACGTAATTGTTATGTTCCGAAATATTTCCTTTGCCCTTGATATATTTCGAAACATTTCATACATCATTGATATGTTTCGAGATATTTCATTTACCCTTGATTTACTCCGAAATATCCTGTGCCATTCATATGCTCTGAAATATTTCATATGTCATTGATATGTTCTGAGATATTTCATTTACCCTTGATTTACTCTGAAATATCCTATGTGTAATTCATATGCTCCATAATATTTCATATACCATTGATATGTTCTGAAACATTTCATACGTCATTGATATATTTCGAGATATTTCATTTGCCTTTGATTTACTCTGAAATATCCTATATGTCATTCATATGCTCCGAAATATTTCATATACCGTTGATATATTCCGAAACATTTCATATGTCATTGTTATATTCTGAATCTTTCATTTGCCCTTGATATATTCCAAAACATTTCATACGTCATTGATATGTTCCGAGATTTTTCATTTACCCTTTATATGCTCCGAAACATTTCATACGTCATTAATATGCTTCAAAATGTCCTATGTGCCATTGATATGCTCCGAAATGCTTCTTATGCCCTTGATATGCTCTGAAACCGTTTATATGATCATTGATATGCTCTGAAGTGCTTCTTATGCCTTGATATGCTCTGAAACATTCTTTACGTCATTAATATGTTTCAAAAAGTTTTGTATGTCATTGATACACTCCTAAACATTCTTATGCTTTTGATATGTGCCTCAATACTTCATATGTCATTTAATACATGCCTAAATGCTTCCTATGCTAATGATATGTTCTCATTTCCTCTGCTTAATTGTTATGAATAAATTATGATTTGAATAAAATGGCCCTTGTGATTTTGCATCTAATGAAAAGCTATCTATGAACTCTTGCATTATTGCCCTGTATTTTGATACCAAGTTTGCTTGAAAACTATCCTCTTTTGCTATAGATATGTTAGTCAGTTGCTGAGCTCTTTATGCTCATATCGTTGCTATAAATTTTTCAAGTTAGCTTATCGCTCACTGAAAAGCTAGATTTGGGTTGAAGTTGTGAAAAGTTAAAAGATTTTTGGCAGATCTTTATTAATTGATAGATTTTTTATGTATAAGTACACTTTACATATGATGAAATGTCAAGGATAAATCTGAATTTGTGTTGTAAAAGTTGAAAAGGCCTCTTATGTTAAGGATTTTTGAAATGATAAGTTTAACTGGTATAATGATATGAACTTATGGTAAATGTTGGTTTAGCGATTTTATGTATTCCCATACTTATAGATTTATGATGTAGTTAATGCTTAGTTGAGTTAGCTTTGGATTTTATGAATCATTTGTTAGGGATCGAGTGGCACTAAGAGGGGGGGGGGTGAATTAGTGTAGTGGTAAAGAATGATAAACTTTCGGCAATTCTAAACAAGTTTGGAAAACTTCGTACTATTGAAAGCAACGTTTCATTTGAAACCGTTTCAATTGCGTTTTAACTTGAAAGCATACGTAATAAGATAAAGAGGAAGTTGAGTAAGTAAGGCAGCAAAGTGAAGATGGTTTGCAGTAAAGTAAGTTGTGAGAAAGTAAATGCAAACCGATTTATAGTGGTTCGGTCATGCGACCTACGTCCACTCCTGATTCCTCTTCACTTGAGGCCACCGGCTTTTCCATAACTATCCTCCTTCCAACGGGCGAGGATAAACTCTCTTACACACCTCTCCTTTTGACGGGCTTAGAAGATAACCCTTACAAGGCTTCTCACCCCTCTCTTGGTCTAGAACACACTCAAAGCGTAGAGGGAAGATTTGACAAGAGTTTTTCCTTTTTCTTTCTCAATTCTAGACTACCTTTCAACCATGAATGAGAGGGGTATTTATAGGCCTCAAGAGGATTCAAATTTGGAGCCCAAATTTGAATCACTTTCATTCTTCCGGTCTTTGGCGGTGCCACCGCACTTTGTCGATTGTCGAGGCCCGACGATATGTCTTTGGGTGGTTCCACTGCCCAGGGCAGCGGTGCCATCGCCCATGCTCTCGGGTGCTGGGTGGTGCCACCACCCAGCTCTCGGCCACTGGCCGGTGCCACCACCCAGCCTAGTCAGTACACTAGTTTGGGCCTAAAACTCGACCCAAACTAGTCCAAAACAAGGCCCAATTAGCCCCTACTTGGGTTATAGGATTAACACCTAATTCTAACCCAACTTAACATGCTAACTATGAAATTAAAGACATTTCCTAAGCTATTACAAATTCGATAAGTCAAGACTTCTTCTGGTGAACTTTTGGCGTTCTTCCGACGAACCTTCGGAAACTATTCTGCGGACTCCCGGCAAGCTCCTGGACTTCATAATGATCTTAGCGAGTTCCAACGATCTTCATTGGCAAGCTTCGATCTTTCTTGGCAAGCTCCGTAAACTTTTGACGAACCTTCCGGTGAACTTCCAAAAACCCTTTGGCAAGCTCCCTACTCGTTCTCGGCCAGTTCCGGCAGCACTCCCAATGAATCTTCAGACTTCCGTCGAACTCTCAAACTCTAAACGATCCATCGCACTTGTCTTCCAGCACTTTATTTCGCTTTATGTCTTCATCGTTAACATAGTTAATCCTGCACACATATAAACAGAACTCTACTTCGATCTAGACAATTATTATAATGTGAATTGACATTCTGTTGCCTGGCACGTCATTGGTCGGTGCTTCATCTGATTCTTCGGTGCTTTGTTCGATTCTTCGGCGCATCGTCCTCTCTTACGTTTTGTTGCCCAATCAGTGGATGACCTCTATAACCCCAATATCCTTGGTACAACTACACTCTTCTTGGCCTGATGCCCGACGTCCGAAGCCTTCTGTCGATTGTCAACTGAACCTCTAGCTCGACATCCAATAGCCTGACGTGACAATCCGGCACAATGTCAATTCCTCCAGCATCAATTGTCTAATCCTAATTGATAGTAGACCTGCGTAACTCAAAATACAATTAGATCACAAAACATAATCAATTAGTTTCATCATCAAAATCCGAGATTCAACAATCTCCCCCTTTTTGATGATGACAACTAATTGATGACTAACGGAGTTAACTATAACTCCCCGGAGTTTAACCAAACTCCCCCTATCAATTATGCCCTTGATAGAACACTTGGATTTATCCCAAATTAAAGCAACATTCATCACAAATTATGAGAATCATCAAATCATCATGCAAATCTAAAATATTTAATTCAATGCATGAAGTCATCAATCTATTTCTCCCCCTATGTCATCAACAAAAAGGAGAAGTTGCATCATAACTAATTTAAAAGATATATAAGTTTTACAACACACTAGCTATTAATCACATCATAAAACATTTAAGCACAGCTTTGCAATACTCAATCATAGCAAGTTTTTTAAAGATGTCTAAGCATAGCAATTCAATACTTGCTTCTTGTGCAAATTTTCACTATACTTCTCTTGAAATTACAAGGTAGCAATTTTTGATGTTCAAGTTCTTTTCCTCTTTTGTAGGCTAGCAAGATAGCAAGTTTGCACTTTGATTTCTTTGTGATATGCCAAGCTAGCGATTTTGTCTCCCCTTTATCATTGTCAAAAGAAAGGGAGAATGCAATGTTGTAATTTATCAAATTTTCAAATCATGACAAATGAGATAAAAGTGAATATTGACATACATATTTTAATCATAAAAATTCAAGTCATGAATATTAATTCAATAAGCTAGCTCTCCCTTTGTTAATGTCAAAAAGAAAGGGGGGATTAATACTTGAAATAATCTTGCATGAGATTCAACAATAATTTGTAACAAAAATGCAAGCGATTTTGTTGAAAAAGTGAAGTTGAGCAAGATTTTTGCCTCTCTTGAGATAGTAACTTTTTGCTTTTCAATGTTTAAGTTAACAAATTTTTCTCTTTTGATGCACAAGCTAGCAATTTAACTCCCTCTTTATCATTATTGAAAAGAAGGAAGGAACCAATGATCAATTTTAAATTTGTATCAATCAATATATCAATCATCACATGATGTATACAAGACAACAATGCAAAGAAATCATGTCATAAAGGATATCAATATGTAAATTCAACAAGGATCAAAACCAAAAGATATCATTCATGATTCATAACTTTCTTTTTAGCAAGATCAAGATAAATATATCAATTTTCAATTCAAGATAAATATCATACAACCAAGAATCATGATATATAAAAGCATATCAATATCAAGGATCAAGTCATGATTACAAGTGCTAACATATTTTCTTTTCATTCATTTTTAAGCCATGATAAAAGAATAAATCAATGATTCAATCATTAAGCATGTTTCTTTTACATCAATTTTCAATCATCACATAAGGTATTCAAGGAAGTATTGAAACATAAAAAAAATCAATTTTAGCATATAATGTTTCAATCATTGACCTTAAGTCATGAATCATAAATCAAAAGGTTCATGAATTATTTTGATAAGTCTCATTTTTAGGAAATAACAAGAGGAAGTCTTAGGAGATCAAACACAAGATCTTGATTCATACGTAGAAATTTTCATTACGATCATGATTTTATAGAAAGAATTTTAAATAAATAGTTCCGAGAAATCAAAATCATGAAAAAGAAATTTCGAGTAAGGAATAAAAAACTATCGATTTATGCATTCAAACTCTCATTATTCAACACAAGTATCAAGATCATGATATAGATAGACTTGAATTGTTTTCCTCTTTGGTAAATGATAAAAAGAAGCAATCATAGAGGAAAGTATTTTGATTAACAAAAATATCTCAAGTCAAGAATTTAAAGTCATGATTTCAAGTGATCAAGAGATGAGTCATAAAATTATTCAAACTCATTTTGTCAACACGAAACACCTAATCAAATCAAAAACATTTTCGAGATTAATAACATGAATGAAGTGATCATCAACTTTTTAGAGATTACAAAATGATAAATAGAATTTTGATAAACACTTATTATCAAATCATTAATTTCATAATTCATTTAGAAGGTTCTCCTCTATGGTAAATAAAAAGGAATTATAGGAGAACAAAATGAATTAAGGGAGATAGAACATGATTGAAGCATTTAACATGATTGACGCATGATTCATATTTAAAATGTATCTTATGTCGTAAATACGAATCAAGCCTTTGTTAAATCTGAATCATCCTCAAAATTACATTCAATAAATTCATATATGACAAGCATAGATTTATTGAAAAATCGATAAGATAGATAATTGCATTTCATTTTTATAAATTTCTATTCATGTGATTTGCTTCTTATAATCATGCCTTTGCCTTAAAATAAAATGTCAACATTCAAGATGGAAAGATAAATTTTATCATAATGATCATTAAGTCAAATCACATTAAGTATGTGGCATTTTCCAAAAGATTTGATTCAAGAGATTCACATGGATTCATCAAAACCGAAAACTTTAGAGATAGAAGAATTTTCAAGATCATGCATTTTCATTTCATACAAAATGTATTCATATGAGCATGTTCAAATTTTCATGTAAAGACCATGCATCATTTTTAAAACCGAAAGTATCATCAAAACCATTAAGATTCATATATTCATCATACACATTATTTCAAAATATGAGATTTCAAGTCATCAAGAATGATACAATCATTAAGCATGTTTTCATAATGCATCATCAAAATCATTTTAATTCTTTCTTTCATTAGTTATAACAAGATGATTAATACTTAAATTTTTGCTAAAATCATGCATCATTTTATAAATCTGAAAAATAATTTTTGTCATGAAAATCATCAAGTCCAAATATAATACAAGGCAACATCAAAACTACATTTCTTTCATTTTGAAAATTTGTGAGTTAGGTCTTTTGATTTCATAAAGACAAGCATCATCTAAAAATTTTATAATAAAAAAAAGTTAAGACCCAACAATCCAAGATAGAAGTTTTCAAATCAACCTCACTTCAAAAAACTCATACATGATATAAAATTGTCAAGCATCATGTTTAGAGATAATATAAAACATCAAGATACACAAGCATGGGTTAATCCTAGGCAATATCACAAATCATGCAAGTATCATTTAAAATTTTTTTTTTACTTTTCAAAAATACTAGAAAGAAAATCTTGATATATTTTTTGTAAAATTATTTATTGCCTACTAACTAAATTAAACACTCATGAAAAACATCATGTAATTTCAAAATAATTCAAGGGAGTTAAGTTGCTTACCTTGTAGTCAAAGCCCGTCAAAGCCCAATTCATCGTTTCGTCATTTGATTCTTCTTTGTGCTTCTTCTTCTTCTTTGGCCTCTTCCTCCATTCAAGTTCATTTTTAGTTTTAGATTTTTATTTAATGAACTTATTAAATTTTAGTATTCGAAGTCTAAGTTCATCATTATCCTCATCACTTGAGTCATCACTCAAGTCGCATTCATATGTCTGAAGTTCCAAATCCTTCTTGTTCTTTGGAAGGTAGTTCAAGTGTTTATCAAGTTCCAAAAGGCTCATTTCATACGTTATTAATGAGCCAATGAGTTCTTCTATCGGAAGGTCATTTAGATTTTTAGTTTCTTGTATTGCGGTTATTTTAGGATCCCACCTTTTTGGAAGGGATCTTAATATCTTGTTTATGAGTTCAAAATCCAAAAAAGATTTACCAAGAGCTCTTAGACTATTGATGATATCCATGAAACGGGTATACATGTCACCTATAGTCTCGCTTAATTTCATTCCAAAAAGCTCCAAATCATACAATAAGAGGTTTACTTTCGAGTCTTTGACTCTACTAGTTCCCTCGTGTATGATTTCAAGTGTTCACCAAATTTCAAAAGTTGTTTCACATATCGAAATCCGATTGAACTTAGTTTTATCTATAGCACAAAATAAGGCATTCATGGCCTTTGCATTTAAAGAAAAAGACCTTTTCTCCAAATCCGACCATTCGTTTATCAATTTAGAGGGAAGTTGAAAATGGTTTTCAACAATGTTCCACAAATCCAAATCAATTGAAAGCAAGAAAACTCTCATTCGAGTTTTCCAATAAGTGTAGTCCGATCCTTAAAGAACGGTGGACGAACAACCGAAAATCCCTCTTGAAAGCCATGAAGAGCCATTTCTTACGGGTGTAAATCCGAATGAGAAATAACGTGACTCTGATACTAATTATTAGGGATCGAGTGGCACTAAGAGGGGGTGAATTAGTGTAGCGATAAAGAATGATAAACTTTCGATGATTTTAAACAAGTTTAGAAAACTTCATACTATTGAAAGCAACGTTTCATTTGAAACCGTTTCGATTGCATTTTAACTTGAAAGTATACGTAATAAGATGAAGAAGAAGTTGAGTAAAGCAGCAAAGTGAAGATGGTTTGTAGGAAAGTAAGTTGTGAGAAAGTAAATTGAAACTGATTTATAGTGGTTCGGTCATGTGACCTACGTCCACTCCCGATTCCTCTTCACTTGAGGCCACTGGCTTTTCCACTAGTTATCCTCCTTCCAACGGGCAAGGATGAACTCCCTTACAGCACCTCTCCTTTTGATAAGCTTAGAAGATAACCCTTACAAGGCCTCTCACCCATCTCATGGACTAGAACACACTCAAGGCTTAGAGGGAAGATTTGACAAGAATTTTCCCTTTTTCTTTCTCAGTTCTAGACTACCTTTCAACCATGAATGAGAGGGGTATTTATAGGCCTCAGGAGGATTCAAATTTAGAGCCAAATTTAAATCACTTTCGTTCTTCCCGATGCTGGCGATGCCACCGCCCGTCAATGGCGGTGCCACCGCTTGTCAGTTGTCAGACTGATAGTGTACTAGGCGGTTCCACCACCCAAGGTAGCGGTGCCACCGTCCATGCTCTCGGGTGTTGGGAAATACCACTACCCCAGTCTGGGAAGTGTCACCGCCCAGCTCTCGGCCATTGGGTGGTGCCACTGCCCAGCTTGGTCAACACAATGGTTTGGGCCTAAAACTCGGCTCAAACCGGTCCAAAACAAGGCCCAATTGGCTCCTACTTAGGTTATAGGATTAACATCTAATCTTAACTCAAATTAATATGTTAACTACGAAATTAAAGATATTTCCTAAGCTATTACAAAGTCTGACAAGTCAAGACTTCTTCCGGCGAGCTTCCGGCGAACTTCTAGTGGTCTTCCGATGAACTTCTAGCAGTTTTTCGATGAAATTAAAGACATTTCTGGAGCTATTACAAAGTCTGACAAGTCAAGACTTTTTCGGCGAGCTTCCGACGAACTTCTGGCGGTCTTCTGATGAACCTTCAGAAACCATTCTGCAGACTCTCGGTAAGCTCTCGGACTTCACGATAATCTTAGTAGGTTCCAACGAGCTTCATTGGCAAGCTCCGATCTTTCTTGGCAAGCTCCGCAAACTTTCAAAAACCCTTCGGCAAGCTCCCTACTCGTTCTCGGCCAGTTCCGGTAGCACTCCCAACGAATCTTCGGACTTCTATCGAACTCTTGAACTCCCAACGATCCATCGCACTTGTCTTCTGGTACTTTGTTATGCTTTACGTCTTCATCGTTATCGCAGTTAATCCTACACATATAAACAAAACTCTACTTCGATTTAGATAATTATTACAATACGAATTAACATCTTGTTGCCCGATACGTCATTGGTCAGTGCTTCGTCCGATTCTTTGGCACATCATCGATCTAGACAATTATTACAAAACTCTACTTCGTCCTCTCTTGCATTTTTTTGCCCAATCGGTGGTTGACCTTAGCAACCCCGATATCCTTGGTGCAACTCTACTCTTCTTGGTCCGATGCCTGATGTCCAAAGCCTTCTGCCGATTGTCGACCGAACCACTAGCTCGACATCCAAGATCTTGACGTGATCACCCGGCACAATGTCAATTCCTCCAATGTCAACTGTCTAATCCTAATCGATAGTAGACCTGCGGAACTCAAAATGTAGTTAGATCATAAAACATAATCAATTAGTTTCATCATCAAAATCTGAGATTTAACATCATTGAGTGAAGTGGTATATGATTATAAACTGCATAGGTTTTGTGAGTATGAATTTGATGTTTGAATGGCTCTCAATGTCCTCAAATTTTAGTTTGGCTCTTGGATTGGATTATTATTGAATCATGATATTATTGATCTAAGACAGGGTCACACCTCCTGAATGTGATAATATAAATTCGGGGGGCATGATAGAGGTGGTATCAGAGCATGATTTGAGGATCACTAAGAGATTTGATAAGTTTAATGTGCAGACTATATTGAGATTTAGTAATTATATGATAATATGTATAATTTTCTTTGATGTCTTCTAGGAATCTAGGGTGACAAGGATATTTGGTCCTACCTCATTTCCTTTGATTAATTGAGCAGGCTGAAAGGGTTGATCGGGGATATCAAATCAAGATGGATTGAGAATTGAATAGTTTAAGAAGCTTAATCCTCCTAGTTTACTAGTGAGCCTGATCCAATGATAGTAGAATAATGAATGATGTGAATGGAGAAAATATTTGACATTTTAAATTGCACTGATGATCAGAAGATTTCTCTTGCTACCTTCATGTTAGAAGGAGAGGCTAAGCATAGGTGGAGAACAATGAAAAGGATTTCTAAAGTTAGACATCAACTAATCACTTGGAAGGTATTCATAGAAAATTTTAACAATAAATATTTTGTAGATTGTATTAGAGAGCAAAAGGAATTGGAGTTCTTAAATCTCATCTAAGGAATCTTGACGGTACTAAAGTATAAATCTAAATTCACTAAGCTCTCTAGATTTGTCTCATATATGATTGATGACGAATGTAGAAAGGCAAAGAGATTTGAAAGGGGTCTAAGGCTAGCAATAAGAAGCTGGATATCAAACTTAAAACTCCAAGCATATGTTGATATGACAAAAAGAGCTTGTATGATTGAAAAAGACTTGGAGGAGATCAAAGAAATCAGGCGTAAGAACGACAAAGATAAGTTTATTAGCAAAAGTAAGAGAAGACGTGAACCAGAAAGAAAGACAAGAGCCTCTAGTCTCACTATTCCAAGTGGTAATAAATGATATATAATTTATACGAATGCTTCAAGAAAAGGCCTTGGTAGTATTTTGATGTAAGGTGGGAGAGTGATTGTTTAAGCTTCTGGGCAACTAAAGAGTTATGAACAGAATTATCCAATTCATGATCTGGAATTAGCGATAATTGCTTTTGCTCTAAAGATTTGGAGACATTATTCATATGGGCAGATATTTAAAATCTTTACCGATCATGAGCATTTAAAATATGTTTTTGCTTAAAAAGAGTTAAATATAAGGTAACAAAGATGGATAGAACTTTTAAAGGATTATGATTGCACTTTCCATTATCACACTAGGTAAAGCCAATATTGTAGCTAATGCATTTTGGTTTTAAAAAAAAATCTAAAAGTTTCATGACTAGTCTAGTTGTGAAGCAATGGAAGTTATTGGAAGACAATTATGACTTGAATTTTATGAGGAACGTGTGACACTCAATGAAATTAATGACTTCTATCCAGGTTTAATATGATCTTATTCAACAAATTATAGAAGGACAATGATGAGATCCATATTTAGTTTACTTGAGGAATGAAATAGAAAAAGGATTGAAGCTGGATTTTTGAATTTCAAAGGATGGCCTATTGAGATTTGGGGATAAAATATATATCCCTAATGATCGAGGTATTGAGAAATGAACCTTAGAGAAAAGTAATGTTTTCAAGTACACTATGCATCCAAGTAACACTAAGATGTATAGAGATCCTAAAAGTCATCATTGGTGGGAAGGCATGAAGAATGAAATTGCAATAAATATTTCAAAATGTTTGAATTATCAGCAAATCAAAGTAGAATACCAAAGACCTAGAAGTTTGTTGCAACCTTTAAATATTTATGAGAGGAAATGGGAATGTAAAACCATGGATTTTGTTTTGGATCTACTTAGAACCTCTAGAAGGCATAATGCTATTTGGGTCATCATTGGTTGGTTAACCAAATTTGCACATTTCTTACCTATCAATATGACTTACTTTCTGATCGGCTTGTGGATTTATATATCCATGATGTTTCAATGCTCAGAAAGTAAATATCTGATCTCTCTCATATTATTAAGTATGAGCCGATTGTGATTGATAATAACTTATCTTATGTAGAGGAGCTCACTCAAATCATTGATAAGAAAGAAATGAATCCTAAAAAATAAGGATCATTCTTCTAGTTAAAATGATTTGGAGGGCATCATTCTATTGATGAATCTACTTGAAAGTCCGAGAAGGAAACGAAGAAAGCTTATCCACAACTTTTCATTGATGGAGATATGATAAATTTAGAGGACTAAATTTTATTTTTAAGTGGGGGAGAGTGTAACATCCCTCATTTTTTAAAATATTGTAAGAGCTTATTTGTAATGTAAGGATCTATTTGTAAATATGAGGATTGTTTAATAATTTTTTTGCACTAAGTAATTTTATATTAAAAGTTTATTGCTAGGGGCCAAAGTGTAAATCTTAGAAATTGGATATGATTTGTGAAAGATTCACATTAAGTTAAAAAAAGAAGGGAGGATATGTGTCATTAGCTAACATAAGATTATGCTGTGCCACTTATGTTTGTTCTATGGATGACACATAAGCTTCCATTATGCATGCTTGCCATCTTACAATCCTTATATTAAGCTAATCTTCAGCAATTAAAGGAACACTTAAGGGAAACTTGTTGCAACGTAGACTTGAAAAGAGAAGGGAAAAGGAATTGAAGGAGGAGAAGAAGTTTGGCTTTGGCTTGAGGTTTTGCATCAATTCCTCACATTTGTGAATCAAATTTTTCTAAAGCAAGTGTTCTAACCCCATCCAATGGTAATCTTGAACTCTATTTTAATCTCAATTTTGTTAAATTCAAAAGATTATGTCTTTGTATATGATATCTCTCCCATTTGGGAATAAACTAGGAATCTGAAATTTTTTGAGATATTGACCTTTCAGCATTATTCTAGCCATAACGTTTTGTACCAAACTCTGATTTCAGCAAAACTAAATTTATCAAAAATAAACTCAAATATCTTTCAGAGATTCTGAGATTGTCAAATTTGGAGTCTAAATGTCTACCCAAACTATTATTTCAACTGACCCTATGAGATTTGTAAAATAGAGACTATCGATTCTAACCTTTTAATACTCTTTTATTTTAACTCTCTATCTAAGAATATGATTATAGTAAATCCTATTCTATGAGAAACTAGACTCAGAGATTTTTTTTATACCAATATTAAATAATTTGAGATACAAATGCCTATTTAAACATCTATTCTAATCATCTCTATAAATTCTGCAAAATAGAGACGATGTTATCTGACCTTTGTTTACTAAACTCTTTATAACTCTTTGTTGGAAACTCGAATTATGGAAAACATAATTTATCTGAAACTAGATTGGTATATCTTTTAAATGACACCTATTTTGAGCAAATTGGAGCATATTTGGTCATTCAGATAGTTCTTGCAATGTGTTTTTCGAATTATGCCAAAATCAAGCTTTTATCAATATTGCCTATTGTTGTTTCATTCCTTTGGAAATTGATTTCAGCTAAAATCCTTCCTTCAATTTGAGCTTTATATTATTATTTTGAATTCTTGTATACTCGTCCTCAATCATTTGTATACCTGAATCTATTATGTAAAGTTTCTATTTATATCAAATTATTTTGTAAAGGTACATGTATATTTCGTTGTTCCATATGTGCTTCCATTATGCATTAATTTTATTATTCACACTGTCCTTATATACTCTAGTGTCTTATGAGATAATTTGGACCTTTGCTAGAAATGGTAAAGGGATTATTTGGACCTTTGCTAAAAATGATAAAGGGTTTGTGCTTAGAGCCCACGATGCTCAGACTTATGTTTGTTGGTCAACCAGAAATGGATGTGCTATATTATGAATGTGGTCCCACAACACCCTCTATGTTCTTTGATATAATATCTAAAGTATTGCTTATGTGTTTATTTATGTGCTTTGGATGAGAATGAAATGAATGTAATGTCATTGATATGTTCCAAGATATCTCATTTGCCCTTGATTTGCTTTGTAACATTTCTTACATTATTGTTATGTTTTAAAATATTTTATTTGCCCTTGATATATTTTGGAACATTTCATATGTCATTGATATGTTCCTAGATATTTCATTTGTCCTTGATTTACTCTAAAATATCTTATGTGCTATTCATATGCTCTGAAATATTTCATATGTCATTGATATGTTCGAAAATAATTCATACGTCATTGATATGTTTCGAGATATTTCATTTACCCTTGATTTACTCTGAAATATCCTATATATCATTCATATACTTCAAAATATTTCATATATCATTGATATGTTCCCGAACATTTCATACGTCATTGATATGTTTCGAGATATTTCATTTGCCCTTGATGTACTTTGAAATATCCTATGTATCATTCATATACTTTGAAATATTTCATATGCTATTGATATGATCCCGAATATTTCATATATCATTAATATGTTTTGAGAAATTTCATTTGCCCTTGATTTACTCTGAAATATCCTATGTGTCATTCATATGCTCCGAAATAATTCATATGCCGTTAATATGTTCTGAAACATTTCATATGTCATTGTTATGTTCCAAAATCTTTCATTTGCCCTTGATATATTCTGAAACATTTCATACATCATTGATATGTTCTGAGATGTTTCATTTGCCCTTGATATGCTCTGAAACATTTCATACGCCATTGATATGCTTCGAAATGTCCTATGTACCATTGATATACTTTAAAATGTTTCTTATACCCTTGATATGCTCCATAACCTTCTATACGATCATTGATATGCTCCGAAGTGCTTCTTATGCCCTTGATATTCTCCGAAACATTCTTTACGTCATTGATATGCTCCGAAAAATTTCGTATATTATTGATATACTCCTAAACATTCTTACGCCTTTGATATGTGCCTAAATGCTTCATATGTCATTTGATACATGTCTAAATGCTTCCTATGCTATTGATATGCTCCCATTTCCTCTCTTCAATTGTTATGAATAAAGTATGATTTGAATAAAATGACCCTTGTGATTTTGCATCTAATGAGATCCTATCTATGAACTCTTATATTCCTGCCTTGTATTTTGATACCAAGTTTGCTTGAAAACTATTCTCATTTATAATGGATATGTTAGTCGGTTGCTGAGCTCTTTATGCTCATATATGCTCATACCGTTGTTATATAAATTTTTCAGGTTAGCTTGTCACTCATTAAAAAGCTGTGAAAAGCTGTGAATTTGATGTTTGAATGGTTCTTAGTGTTCTCAAATGTTAGTTTGGATATTAGATTAGATTATTATTGAATCATGATATTATAGATCTAAGACAAGGTCACACCTCTTGAATGCGATAATATAAACTCAGGGGGCATGGCAATACCATCGCTTGAGAGTTAATAATTGCATGGCGGTACCACCACCTAGTCTGGGTGGTACCACCGCCCAGAGATCTGGGAGACTGAGGCCTGGGTGGTTCCACTACACAGTTCAGCAATACTGTTTGGGCCATGAGTCTTGCCCAAACCAGTTTGGATTCGGGCCCTACAAGCCCTTAACAATGTTAGTAGGATTACCTCCCAAACCTAACTCTATTTACACCCTAACTATGACATTTAAGGTATATAATAAAGCAAACAATTATGGTAAGTCAAAATTCCTTCTGTCGAGCTTCCGGCGATCTTCCGGTGGACTTCCAACGAATGCTCGACAATCTTTCAACGGACTCCCGGCAAGCTCCTAGACTCTTAACGATCTTCTTAGCGAGTTCCGACGAGCTTCTTTAGCAAGCTCCGATCTTCTCGATGAGCTTCGACGAACTTCCGACGACCTTCTTAGTGAACTTCCGATGTACATTTCGGTAAGCTCCCGATGAACTCTCGACAAATTCTGGCAACACCCCCGATAAACTTTCAAACTCCCAACGAACTCTCGGACTCCCAACGAATCGTTCGATCTTGACTCTAGCACTACATTTTACTTTATTCCTTGATCGCTATCGTAGTTAATCCTGCATACTTTTCTCAACATATAAATTAGATTAATAATTTATCAATTGATTTCATCATCAAAATTCAAGATTCAACATTATTAACTTCATTAAGATAGTATTATTTAGGAAGCAGAATATTAATCATGGAATGATGAAGTAATTTTATATTAAATGGTAGTAAATGCTCATAACTCTTTAAACAATAGATAAGTTAGGATTTCCAAAAATAATGCTAATTGTCTCAAAATTATTGAATCTCAGATTTTGATGATGAAACTAATTGATTGTATTTTGTGATCTAACTGCGTTTTGAGTGACACAAGTCTACTATCGATCAAGATTAGATAGTTGACGATGAAGAAATTGATATTGTGCCGGGTGATCACGTAAGGATATTGGATGTCAAGTCGGAGGTTTGGTCGACAATAGACAGAAGGCTTTGTACGTCGGGCATCAGGCCAAGAAGAGCGGAGTTGCGCCAAGGATATCAGGGTTATGAAGGTCAACTGCCGATTGGGCAACAAGCCGCAAGAGAGGATGATGCACCGAAGAATCGGACGAAGCGCCGACCAATGACGTGCCAGGCAACTGAATGTCAATTCGCATTGTAATAATTGTCTAGATTGAAGTAGAGTTTTGTTTATGTGTGTGCAGGATTAACTACCATAACGATGAAGACGTAAAGCAAAACAAAGTGCCGGAAGACAAGTGTGATGGATCATTGGGAGTTCGAGAGTTCGATGGAAGTCCGAAGATTCGTTGGGAGTGCTGCTGGAACTGGCCGAGAACGAGTAGGGAGCTTGCCGAAGGGTTTTCGGAAGTTCGCCGGAAGGTTCGTCGAAAGTTCACGGAGCATGCCAAGAAAGATTGGAGCTTGCCAAAGAAGCTCGTTGGAACTCGCCAAGATCATCGTGATGTCCAGGAGCTTGCCGGGAGTCCGTAGAATGGTTTCCGAGGGTTCGTCAGAAGACCGTCGGAAGTTCGCCAGAAGCTCACTAGAAGAAGTCTTGACTTGTGGACTTTGTAATAGCTTAGGAAATGTCTTTAAAATTCGTAGTTAGTACTTAATTTAGGTTAGGATTAGGTGTTAATCTTATAACCCAAGTAGGGGCCAAGTAGGCCCGATAACGGACTAGTTTGGGTCGAGTTTAAGGACCAAACTAGTGTGCTGAAAAAGGCTGGGTGGTGGCACTGCCCAGTGGCCAAGAGCCTGGGCGATAGCACTGCCCAGTGCCCGAGAGCCCGGGCGGTGGCACCGCCTTTGGGCAGCAAGCCCAGGTAGTGGCACCGCCGGGCTGGGCGGTGGCACCACCACTGACAGGTGGTGGCAACACCAGCACCGGAAAACATGAAAGTGATTCAAATTTGGGCTCCAAATTTGAATCCTCTTGAGGCCTATAAATACCCCTCTCATTCATGGTTGAAAGGGAGTCTAGAACTAAGAAAGAAATAGGAAAAACTCTCTTAAAATAGTGTCAAAATCTTCTCTCTAAGTTTTAAGTATGTTCTAGTCCAAGAGAGGGGTGAGAGGCCTTGTAAGGGTTACCTCCTAAGCCTATCAAAAGGAGAGATGTTGTAAGGGAATTCATCCTCGCCCGTTGGAAGGAGGATAACTAGTGGAAAGCCAGTGGCCTCAAGTGAAGAGGAATCAAGAGTGGATGTAGGTCGGATGACTAAACCACTATAAAAACAGTTTTCATTTATGTTCATGCATTTATCTTTCTGCAAACCTTTACCTTGCTAAGTTCACTGCCCTTATCTTCTTAAATACACTTTCAATGCAATCAAAATGGTTTTAATCAAAATGTTATTCTTTTCGTATGAAGTTTCCGAAACTTGTTTAAAATCATTGAAAGTTTATTATTCTTTACCGCTACACTAATTCAACCCCCCCTCCCCTCTTAGTGTCGCTTGATCCCTAATAATTGGTATCAGAGCCTCGTTATTTCTCATTCGGATTTACACCCATAAGAAATGGCTCTTCATAGCTTTCAAGAGGGCTTTTCGGTTTTTCGTCCACTGTTCTTTAATGGATCAAACTATACTTATTGGAAAACTCGAATGAGAGTTTTCTTCCTTTCAATTGATTTGGATTTATGGAATGTTGTTGAAAACCATTTTCAACTTCCCTCTAAACCGACGAACGAATGGTCGGATTTGGAGAAGAAATCTTTTTCTTTAAATATAAAGGCTATGAATGCCTTATTTTGTGCTTTGGACAAGAACGAGTTCAATCTGATTTCTATGTGCAAAACGGCATTTGACATTTGGTGAACACTTAAAATCATGCACGAGGGAACTAGTAGAGTCAAAGACTCAAAAGTAAACTTCTTATTGTATGATTTTGAGCTTTTCCAAATGAAACCAAGCGAGACTATCAACAACATGTACACCCGTTTTACAGATATTATCAATAGTCTAAGAGCTCTCGGTAAATCTTTTTTAGATTTTAAACTCATAAACAAGATCTTAAGATCCCTTCCAAAAGGTGGGATCCTAAAATAATGGCGATATAAGAAACTAAAGATTTAAATGATTATTCTATTGAAGAACTCATTAGATCCTTAATGACATAAAATTAGTTTCTTGGAACTTTTAGAACTTGATGAACATTTGAACCACCTTCCAAAGGACAGGAAGGATTTGGAACTCCAAACAATTGAATACCACTCGAGTGATGACTCAAGTGATGAGGACAATGATGAACTTGAACTTCGAACACTAAAATTTAAAAGGTTCATAAAACAAGAATCTAAAATTATAAATAAACTTGAATGAAAGAAGAGGCTACCAAAGAAGAAGAAGAAGGATCGCCAAGAAGAAATAAATGACAAAACAGTGAATTGGGTTTTGATGGTTTTCGACTACAAGGTAAGCAACTTAACCAAAGCTCCTTTTCTTTTTGAAATTACTTGAAATTTTTCATGAGTGCATAGTTTAGTTGGTAGGAAATAAAAAATTTATTTTCAAATATTTTCCTGCTTTTTTCTACTAGAATTTTTTAAAAATAAAAATTTGAATGATGATTGTATGATATGTGATAATGTGTGTACACCTATGAAGACTAATCCATGCTGAAAGGATCAAAAGGCACTAAGAGGGGGGGGTGAATTAGTGCAGTGGATTAAGCTTGTATTCTTGAAAATGATTTCGCAAAGAAACACAAGTTCGTAGGAAGATTTCGATTCGACGAAAGAGAACTTGAAAGTAATTGCTTGTGAAAAGGAACTAACTATGAACTTGCAGCCAAGAAATGAAATGATTCAGAAATATAAACACTCACACATTTAAGGACACAATGATGTATAGTGGTTCGGTCAAATGACCTACATCCACTCTTGAAGCCTTTACGATGAGGCTCCACTCTTCCACTAGCAAGTCCTTTGAAGGGGAAGGATCAAACACCCCATTTTACAACCCTTTACAAGATGTTCACACTTGTACAAGATCTCTCAAGAAGAAGAAGAAGGTGAACACTTAGCAAAGAAAACAACACTTTTCAAAACTCTTCAAAAGCTCAAGACTCAAACTTTTTCTTGCTAAAAAGGGTGCCCTTTCAGCTAAGAAAGGGGGTATTTATAGATCCAAAGTGGATTCAAAATTGGGCTCCAAATTCCAAGTGAATTTGGAGTTTCCATGTTTCTGTGGTCAGGCGGTGCCACACTGTGCCACATCTTTGTGTCGATCTTTGATCGACGTGACAAGCGGTGCCACCGCTTCAGCGGCGGTGCTACCGCTCGATCCGGTGGATCTGGCGGTGCCACCGCCAGCCAGGCGGTTCCACCGCCGTCGGTGTCTGGCGGTGCTACGCTTGCAGACAAAGCGTTCCACCGCTTTGTGTGTGTGTGTGCAGGGTGGTGCTATCGCTTCAGGTGGCGGTTCCACCGCCCAGCTTAGCGGTTCCACCACCCAGGCTTGGGCGGTTCCACCGCTTGCCCTCATTCGACAGAGCCAAACGGGGCCTGTTTAGATCTCAACTTGACACAAGAGTGGCCTGGTTGGCTCCTATCGAATTTTGGGCAGGATTTATTTCTTAAATCCTTGCTCTACTCAAGTACAAATTACGAACATAACTTAACGTGATTTGATCGGACACCCTTCAAGTCGACTTCCCGGCGAGTTCTATGGCGAGATTCCTGCAGGCCTCCGATGCTTCCCTCGGATTGCTACGGTGGTCTCCCAAAGATACTCCGTGCGAGCTCAACTAGTCTTGGTGGTTTCCGAATCTTCGGAAGTTCCGCGAACCTTCGACGATCTTTGAAATGGACTTTCAAAACTTCGACAAGTCCCTCGATTTGATCTTGGATGGTTCCGGCAACTCTTCCGAAAATCTCTCGGACTTCCGATGAACTCTTGAACCCCCGACGGACTTGGCCTCGGTAAATCACGTTATGTTTTCTTTCCATCGTAGTTATTCCTGCACACTCATCTCAACAAAGAGATTAGTACAAATATTTCACTAATTGATTTCATCATCAAAATCCAAGATTTAACACATGCATGTGTATCTTGATGAATTACATTGGTTTTCCATTCTAAACATGATGTTTGATGATTTTATATCATGCATGTTATGTTTTGAAATTTTGAATGATGCAATTTTATGAATGATGCTTGCATGATTATTGACAATGTTTGTTTAAATCCATGAATATCTATGACTTTTCATGAATGATGTATGATTTCTCACACTAAGCTAAATCATCTTATTATAACTAATAATAATGAATGAAAGAATGTTAGAATGATTTTGATGATGCATTATGAAATCATGCTAAATGATTGTATCATGCTTGTTAATTTGAAATCTTATATTTTGGAATATTGTTCTTAACGGCTTTATGATGAAATTTTTAGTTGACATATCATATTTTTTATAATGAAACTTGTCTTGGTTTTAAACTTGATACACATCCCTTAGACAAAAAGGATTTGAGTATGCTTACATGTAATATATCTACGTTGCTCTTTATAAAATTTCTGAATTAAAGATTTTGATGACTTTTTGGAATTACATAATAATGCTCTTGGTGCTAAAAGTGATACATGACTAACCATTTAAGATGGTAAACATCTTGTTATAGCTAACCACAAAGAAAGAAAGAGCTTTAGAACTAAAATGATTTTGATGATGTTTTAAAAAATTCATGGTTGATAATGATAAAAAATGAAAATGTATGTGTATCTTGATGGTTTTGCATTGGTTTTTTGGTTTTAAACATGATGCACATCTTCTATACTAAAAACAATTCACATATAAAAATGAAAAATATACTATCATGATGCTTTATGTTTGATATGTTTTGTCTTGATGGTTTTGATGACAAAACGTATATTTTGGAATTTATACAATGATGGTTTGAACATGATTGTATGAAATCAATTGCATGAAATGAAAATATATTTTCTATCTTATTAAAATTAATGAACTCATTTCATGAATCATATGAATCTCTTGAATCAATTTTGGAAAATGTTACATACTTAATGAGTTACAATTTCATGATCTTTATGATGAAATTGGCCTTTCCATCTTGAATGTTAATATTTCTTTTTAAGGTAAAGGCATGCTTATAAGAAGCAAATCATATGAATACAAATTTATAAAAACGAAATGCAATCCTCTATATTATCGATTTTTCAATATATTGTTAGAACCCTTGCGGATTCTAAGCTTGGGGTTGATCTCTATAGGGGATCGGCATCCTTGGAATACTATAGGGGTTCCTTCCTCCAAGTTGTTGCTCAAAGGCTGCTAAAAGATTGATCTATTGATGATGAAAAGAGGGTGAATACATGGCTATTTATAGTATAGGGCTTCTAAACCCCAACTCCTAATAGGACTCTTACTCAAGACTCCTACTTTTAACCAACTCATACTTCTAATTAGGACTCCTCTAGTAGGACTCCTAATTCTAATATGACTCTTTCCCTAATAGGACTCCTACTTCTAATAGGACTCCTACTTATAATAGGACTCTTTCTCTAATAGGACTCCTACTTCTAATAGGAGTCTTTCTCTAATAGGACTCCTATTTCTAATAGGACTCATTTTCTAAGAAGCAACATAACCCTAACCTAGCCGGCCTCTTCACCTCTTTAATAGGAGTCAGCTAGATAGAATTTACATGAATGCCTTTATCAACGAAACTAAATTAGGACTCTCATAACTAGAGTCCTAATAGACCCGCCCTCTTCAAATCAGCCTTATCCTTGAGGCTAACGTTCCATGAATTCTGGGAATTTGATCATCAAGTCATCATAGTTCTCCCAAGTGATATCTTCTGCTGGTAGGTTTGTCCACTATATTAACACTTTAGTAGCAAGTCGTCGTCATCGAGTTATGATCTGTCGATCAATAATGGCACTTGGTTGGGTCTGGAGCTTTCCTTGGATAGTTATATTTGGTAGATGGCTTTAGGCTATCTCATGTTGTCCCAACTTGAGCTTCAAACATGATACATGGAAGATTTGATGGATTTGGGAGCTGGCGGGTAAGTCCAATCTGTATGCTACTGCTCCGATGTGCTCCAAAATCTAGTAGGGTCCATAGAACCGAGGTGAAAGCTTCATAGATGCTCTGGTTTGGATTGATGTTTGCTTGTATGGCTGGAGTCGTAGGAAGACCCAATCTCTTACTAAAAATTCTTTTTCGCCTTTGTGTTGATCATATTGCTGTTTCATCCTTGCTTGCAGTGAGATTATCTTTTAGCAACTTCAGCATTTTGTCTCTATCTTGTAGTTCCCTGTTTACTTGTTCGGGGGGTCGGCCATACATAGCCTCATAGGGCATTTTATGGAGGAATGATAAATTGTATTATACCATCACTCGACCAAGGAAAGTCACTTTGTCCATTCTTTTGGTCGGTCATGGTGAAGCATCTAAGGTATGTCTTCAAACGCCTATTCACTACTTCAGTTTTGTCGTCGGTTTATGGGTGATATACCGTACTCATCTTTAATTTAGTGCCCTACATTTGGAATAACTCTATCCAAAATTTGCTCGTGAAGACCCTATCATGATCACTTACAATAGATCTCGACATCCCATATAATTTTACAATATTCTCCATAAAGATTCGAGTAATACTAGAAGTAGTGTAGGGATTATGGATGGCACAAAAGTGAGCATACTTTGTAAGGCGATCAACCACGACAAAAATTGTACCTTTTCCTTGTGATGAGGGAAGCCCTTCGATGAAATCCATTAATATATTAGTCCATATTGATTCTGGGATGGGTAGAGGTTGCAACTTTTCGGGACTTGCCACTGTCTCACCTTTATGTCGTTGACATACATCACATTATGCTACAAATTTAGCAATAATATTTTTCATCCCTATCCAATAAAAATTTTACTTAATTCTTTTATAGGTACTAAGGAACCTGGAGTGCCTAGCCACAGGTGTGGAATGCATCTCTTGAAAGATAGTCTTTATGCAAGTAGAATTTGGCACAAGCACAATGCGTCCTTTATATCGCAGGTTCTTTGAGTCCCAACTGTAATGAGCCATGGAGCTTGGTGCTTCCTCTAATTTTTTTATAATTTTACTTATTTCTGGATTATATTGCCATTCTCTCCTAATATCCTCAAGGAAGTTGTTGGTCGAAAGTGAAACAGCCAAAAATTCAGCTTGCTCGGGTAGCCACGAAAGCGCATCTGCTACAACATTATCTTTCCCCTTTTTGTAAGTTATTTCATAATCATATCCAAGAAGCTTTGTTACCCATTTTTTCTGCTCAGGGGAAGATATCTTCTTCTCTAAGAAATATTTTATGCTTTTATGGTCGGTCTTGATTTGAAAGCATCGCCCGATCAAGTATGGTCTCCATTTGGACACCGCATGCACAATCGCGAGCATCTCCTTGTCGTAAATAGTCATCTTGAGATGGGAAGGAGATAATGCCTTACTAGTATAAGTGAGGGGGCAGCCATCTTGCATTAGTATAGCACCAATTCCTACTCCGAAAGCATTAGCTTCAATAATAAAAGTCTTGCTGAAGTCGGGTAACGCTAGTACTAGTGTTATTATCATTGCGATTTTAAGTTCGTCGAAGGCAGTGGTGGCTTTGTATGACCACTAGAAAGAATCTTTTTTCAGCAAGGAAGTAAGGGGTGCACTGATCTTTTCATAGTTTTTCACGAACTTACGGTTGTAACCTGTTAAACCGAGAAAGCCGTGAAGTGATTTTATGTTCCTCGGGGTTGGCCAATTCTGAATTGCTTCAATTTTGGAGGGGTCCACTGCCACCCCTTCCTCTAATATGATATGCCCAAGATATTTCACCTTTTGTTGAAGAAAGTTATACTTCATTTTTTTTAACAAAAAGAACATGTTCTCGCAAAATTGTCAAAACAAGTTGTAAGTGCTGAATATGACTTTCAAGAGAAGGGCTGTAAATAAGGATATCGTCAAAGAAAACTAACACAAACTTTCAAAGATAACTCCAGAAAATATCATTCATAAGGCTCTAGAAGGTGGAGGGAGCACTGGTGTGACCAAAGATCATTACCAGAAATTCGTAGTGACCGTTGTGCATTTGAAAGGCAGTTTTCGGTATGTCTTCTTCGCATACTCATATTTGATGATACCCAAATCGAAGGTCCAGCTTTGTGAAGACTCGTGCTCCCTTTAATTCATCAAGCAACTCATCTACTACTGGAATAGGGTACTTGTCCTTGACGATTATGCCGTTGAGAGCTCGATAATCAACGCACATTCGCCATGTTCCATCTTTCTTTTGTACGAGGAGCACCGGTGAAGAGTAGGGGCTGTAACTTAGCTGAATAACTCCTGTTTCAAGCATCTCTTTTACAATCCTTTCTATTTCATCTTTTTGGAGATGTGGATACCGATATGGTCGAGTATTTGCTGGAGGTTTGCCTGGAAGAATCGGTATACGATGATTATGCCGGCGGTTAGGAGGTAGGCTGCGTGGTTCATCAAATATATCTGAAAATTCAGCAAGCAAGGGAAGTAGGTTTGGATCTTCAAATTTGGTTGGCTCTGATAGAACCCCAGAGGAATTCTATGGAGACTGATCTTTGAGGGAGATCTACCCTTGAAACGCTATAGGGGTTCCACCCTCCAAGTAGCCTAATGGCTGTAATTCTAGATTGATCTTTCTTATTCTAAAGTGGTGGAGGCTACAAGCTATATAGAGCTCCAAACCCTAGCCCTAGGGGCTGCTTCCTAAGTGAACTACCCAATTTGCCCTCAACCTTAGCGGGCCGGCCCAGTAACAAGGGGGGCGACGGCTAAGAAGCCCAAAGACCCAAATATAAACCCTAGCCTCTCTTCTTTATAGGATAGAGGTGGCTAGGTGGGGTTTATTACACTCTCACAGGGTTTTTATTAGATGCTACATGGTTGAGTAGGACCCAACCCTGCTAGGGTCGTATCAAGTCCGCCCTCTTCGAATCAGCTTTGTCCTCAAGGCTGAGGTTCCATGAACTCAGGGAACCGGGTCTTCAACTCCTCATATGATTTCCATGTGACATCTTCGAGTGGTAAATTAGTCCAATGTACTAGTACTTTAATAGAGGGATGTCGACGACATATCACGACTCTACGGTCGAGATGGCTTGTGGTTGGGCTTGAATATTTTCATCATCAGTGGTGTTCGGCAGTTGGATCTGGGGTATCTCGTGTTCTCCCAACTTGGGCTTCAAGCATGATACGTGAAAGACAGGGTGAATTTTGGCATCTTCAGGTAATTTAAGTCTGTATGTCATAGCTCCAATACGCTCTATGATCTGATAGGGCCCATAAAAACATGGAGATAGCTTCATGGAGGCTCGTGTGCTGATGGATAGTTATTTGTATGGCTGTAGGCGAAGATAAACCCAATCTCCTACAAAAAATTCTCTTTTGCTTCTTCGTGTGTCAGCTTGTTGCTTCATTCTAGCTTGAGCGGTAGAGAGATCATCCTTTAGCAGCTGTAGGAGTTTGTCCTTGTCAATTAAATCTTGGTCGACCTGATCTACCTTAGCTGAGCCAATTACGTACTTTGGAATCATAGGAGCCGGCCGACCATATAATGCTTCATATAGGGTACATTTTGTAGATAAATGATATGTAGTATTATACCACCATTCGGCCCAAGGGAGCCATTTCATCCACTCCTTTGGTTGATCACTTTGGTGTTTTGCCAGTGATCGATCATTTTGCATAAGAACGACTCCAATTCTAACTCCAGATGCATCGGCCTCAATGATGAAGGGTCGGCTGAAATCTAGTAGCGCTAGCACCAGTGTTGTCATCATGGCTACCTTAAGTCTATCGAAGGCAGCAGAGGCTTTGTTCGACCATTGGAAGACATCTTTTTTCAGTAGAGAAGTGAGGGGGGCACTAATCTTCCCATAGTCCTTCACGAATTTTTGGTAGTAGCCCGTTAGTCCAAGGAACCCACGTAGCAATTTCACATTTGTAGGTTTCAACCAGCCTTGCATTGCTTTGATTTTTATTGGGTCTACAGCCACTCCTTCTGATATTATGTGCCCAAGGTACTCTACCTTTTGCTGGAGAAAGCTGCACTTTGATAGCTTAATAAAAAGAGTATTCTCCCGAAGGATCGTCAAAATAATTCACAAGTGCTGAAAGTGAGTCTCAAGAGAAAGGCTGTAAATAAGAATATCATCAAAAAATACCAGCACAAATTTGTGAAGAAAGCTCCAAAAAATATCATTCATGAGACTTTGGAAGGTTGAAGGAGCATTAGTGAGTCCAAAGGGCATTTTCAAGAATTCATAATGGCCGTTATGAGTGCGGAAAGCAATTTTTGGGATGTCGCCTTCACATATCCGAATTTGGTGGTAACCGGGATTGGAGGTCCAACTTCGTGAAGACTCGAGCTCCTTTTAATTTATCAAGAAGTTCATCCACCACTAGTATTGGGTACTTATCCTTGACGGTGATGTCATTTAGAGCTCGGTAGTCGATGCACATCCGCCAAGTTCCGTCTTTCTTGTGAACAAGTAGCACCGGTGAGGAGTAGGGGCTGTAGCTTGGCTGAATCACCCCTGTTTCGAGCATTTCCTTCATGATCTTCTCAATTTCATCCTTCTAGAGGTGGGGATAGTGGTAAGTCTAAGTGTTTTCTGGTGGTTTGCCCGGAAGGATTGGAATTCGGTGGTCATGTTGCCGAGTAGGAGGAAGACCACATGGTTCAGCAGAAACATCGTCAAATTCAATAAGCAGTTGGGTGAGATTTTGATCTTTAATTTCTTTTTTCTTCCCCTCTGGTTGCTTCTGGAGATGCATAAGAAAGCCACCATTTATCTTGTATAAAACTTTCTCCATTCGTTGGGTTGAAACGGTAGTTACGTTGCTTCCGTGCGTCCCGCATAGGGTGACCTATTTGCCTTTGCAATAGAATTTCATAATCAATTTGAAAAAGTTCCAAGAGATGTCACCTAGCGTCGTTAGCCATTCTATGCCCAGCATAGCCTCATAATCATCAATTGGTAGGAGGAAGAAGTCGGCAACAATTTCTTGGCCCTACAGTAATAGTTTCACTTGTGGGCATCTTTGGTCATATTTTAGGATTCGGCCATCGGCGACCTTTACGTCGAACTTGCTGCAACCTTCGATGTGGAGCGCTATCCGAGTAGCAACCTTACTATTTAGAAAATTATTAGTACTACCTGTATCGATGAGAACGGTGATCGGTTGTTGTTTGAGCAGACCTCCAACTTTCATCGTTTGCGGATTTGAGTAGCCAGCTAGCGCATGTACCATAAAGTAGGTTGATTGTGGCTCTTCTTCCACATCTTCATCCTCATGTTAAAGACTCTCTTCTGGCTATTCACTGATCTCTTCTTCCACTGGTTCAATCACAAGAAGTCTCCCTTTTTTACAGCGATACTCGCAGCTCCACGGCTCGTCACAATGCCAACATAACCCCTTGGCAGATCAGTCTCGAAGCTCTTCTCTTGTCAACCTTTTTGGTGCAGGAGCTCGACTGATAGGAGGGGGGGCTGAGGGATTCGATATTGCTGATTGGGGAATGACCCTAGTCCTTCGGGCTTCGTGGTTCAATCGCTCCTCCTGAAGTCGTGCGAAAGAGATGGCTGCCATAAGCGTGTACGATTGTCGTGATTTAACTTCTCCCCGGATCTTCGGCTTCAAGCCCTCAATAAATGTCCTCAATAACTGTTTTTCAGACCAATCATGAGTTTGATTAGATAACCTTTCAAACCTGGTTTGATACTCCTGGATGGTGGAGGTTTGTCAGATCTTTGCTAGTTGTCCGTCGATGTTCTCGTAATCGGTTGGTCCGAAGTGGATCAGCAGTCCTTCTTTGAATTGTTGCCATGAGAGGACTCCATGAGTGTGTTCAAACCAATCAAACCATTGTATGGCATCTCCTTCAAGATGTATAGCTGCAATTTCCACCATAGATGCGTCCACGGTTTTGTGATACCGAAAATATCGCTCCGCACGCGAGATCCAACCAATCGGGTCTCCTTCTTCCCATCTAGGGAAGTCCACCCTCATGCGTGGATAGTAGGGATCGGTCATAGAGCCTCCCTTCTCTTGGGAGTCATCTCTTCGATCAGATCTCTCTCCTTGATGAGATTTCTTTGGGCTCGGTGATCGACCCAAACTGAGTTCGACAAAGAGAGCCCGAATCTTATCCTTCATTCACGTCTCGAAGGCTTTGAATTTAGCATTTATCATCTCCTTGGATGCCATAGTATATGCCTCCAGATCTGTAATATTAAGATCTCTCTTTTGTTGCTAGATTAAAGGCATGAATTGTTTGAGGGAAGTGGTGGCCGAAAGGGTTTGTGGATTGGTGGATGTAGGCAGCGGTTTAGGCTTGTTTTGTGGCTATTTTGGGTGCTGTTTGGGGCTACGATTTGATGGATTTTTGGGCTGAGATGGTAGTGGATGAAGGTTAGGGATAAGGGTTTTATATCTGTGGTAGATCGCAGCAAAGATTTGACAAAAATCAATGGAAATTACTGCCTATATGCGCTGTCTCGTAAGAGCAGAATTATCGTCGAAGAAATAGCGGTTTCTTGATGAAATTTCCAGCGAAAACTCAGGGGTTTGAGGAGGGGGTTTGACGATAGAATCTTAGTTTAGATAGCAACAAGGATAACAAATTGGATCAAGAAATTTCGGCAGCAAAGCAGTAAAGAAATCGGTGCAAGTTACGATAGCAGAATTCTCGTCGAAAAATTTCAGCAGTTTGTGACGAGAGATTGCAGCAACACACGAATTTTTTTTTGATGAATTTCACAATAGATCAATCATGGATGGGAGCCAAGATGATCTATGAGGTGCACAAAAAATTTCGTTGCAAAAGGATAATAATTAGATCGGTTAAAGGCAGCAACACACGACTGAAATTTTCTATAGCAATCCTTCATTCGCAAAGATGGTAACTTTTATGACGCAAGAAATTCGCAGGCAAGGGATCGATAGAAAAACTTCTTTTTGATATTTTAGATGAAAAATTGTAGTAGCAAAAGGTATTGGTGGTATAAAAATACCAAATCTCTGATGCAATTGGAGGTGGCGACTGTAGATTGAATTAATCTACGTTAAGAGATGACGGTGGAGATAACGATGTCAAGAGAAATTATGGGAATTGCTTGGCTGATGGTGGGCGGCAGGGATGGCAGCAAAAGCAGCAAGATTGCTGCTCTGATACCAGATGATAGAACCCCAAAGGAATTCTATGAAGATTGATCTTTGAGGGGGATCAACCCTTGGAACGCTATAGGGGTTCCACCCTCCAAGTAGCCTAGTGGCTGCAATTCTAGATTGATCTTTCTTATTCCAAAGAGGTGGAGGCTACAAGCTTATATAGAGCTCCAAACCCTAGCCCTAGGGGCTGCTTCCTAAGTGAACTACCCAATTTGCCATCAACCTTAGCGGGCCAGCCCAGTAATAAAGGAGGCGGCGGCTAAGAAGCCCAAAGACCCAAATATAAACCCTAGCCTCTCTTCTTTATAGGATAGAGGCAGCTAGGTGGGGTTTATTACACTCTCATAGGGTTTTTATTAGATGCTACATGGTTGAGTAGGACCCAACCATGCTAGGGTCCTATCAGGCTCTCCCTTAGATTGCTACTCAAGTTGTACCAAAAAGCCGCTGCATGTTTTATACAAAACTTTCTTCATTCGTTAGGTGCAAATCATCTTACGTCGCCCCCACGTTTCCCGCACAATATCACCTATTTCCCCTTACTGTAAAATTTCATAATTAATTTTAAAAAATTTCAAGAAACATCACCTAATGTCGTCAACCATTTGATACCAAGCACTGCCTCATAATCATCAAGAGGGAGGAGGAAAAAATCTGCAATTATCTCTTAGTCCTACAATAATAGTTTCACCCGTGGGCACCTACGATCACACTTCAAAATTCGTCCATCTACGACCTTAACATCGAACCTACTGTAATTCTCAATAGGTAAGGCCATCAAGACAGCAACCTTGCTATTCATAAAACTATTAGTGCTCCCGGTGTCAATAAGAATGGTGATCGATTGTTGCTTCAGAAATCCTCCCACTTTCATTGTTTGTGGGTTCACATAACCGGCAAGGGCATGCATCATAATATCAATTGGCTACTATTCTTAATTCGTGACCTCTTCCTCATGCTCTTGGACCACCTCCTCCATATCTTCAAGAGGTTCAATCAATAGGAGGCAGCCCCTTTTGCAGCGATGATCGTGGTTCCACGGCTCATCGTAATACCAACAAAGATCCTTTGCTGATCGGTCAGAAGTTCTTCTCTTGTCAATTTTTTTGGCAGCGAAGGATGGTTGGGAGCAGAAGGGGGTTTATATGCTGAGGTTCTAGGAGTGGTTCTCATCCTTCGAGCATCTTGACTGAGCCGTTCTTCTTGTATTCAGGCAAAAGAAATCGTAGCCATCACGGTACGGGGCTGTCACGCCTTAACTTCCCCTATTATCTCTAGTTTGAGTCATTCGATGAATGTTCCTAACAATTGATGGTCAGTCCAATCACGAGCTAGGTAGGATAGCTTCTCAAACCTGGTTTGGTACTCTTGAATCGTAGAGGTTTATCGAATCTTTGTGAGTTGGTCGTCGATATTTTCATACTCTGTAGGTCCGAAACGGTTCAGCAATTCGTTCTTCAATTGATTCCATGTCAGAGCCCCATGATTATATTCCAGCCAATTATATCATTGAATAGCATCTCCTTCAAAGTGGATGATAGCAATCTCCACTATAGCATTATCTGACGTTCGGTAGGAGCGAAAGTAATGTTCGACGCACGAAATCCACCCCGCCGGGTCTCCTTCCCATCGTGGGAAGTCCACCCGCATGCGTGGTTGAAGCATGTCGGAGGGCTGTCCCTCCTTCTCTGGGGTCTTTCTAAATTCTCTCCTTGCTGCAATTTGGTTGAAGCATGTCGGAGGGCTGTCCCTCCTTCTCTGGGGTTTTTCTGAAGACCACTTGAAAGGAACATCAAGTGATGAGGATAGTGACGATGACATTGCCCTCTTGTCTCAAAAATTTTAAAAATTCATAAGAAGAAATAAATTTAAAAATGATACTAAAAAAAACTTGAACCAAGAAAGGATTAAGTCATATGTTACGAATGCAAGAAGCCGGGGCACTTCAAAAATGAATACCCCCAAGCCAAGAAGAAGCAACCGAAGAAGAAGAAAGCTTTAAAGGCGACATGGGATGACTCAAGTAACTTCGAGAATGAAGAAGTAAGCAACAAAGAGGAGGCCAACTTTGTGCTAATGGCTTTAGGAGAAGAGACACACTCACCATCACAAGCTAGGAGAAAGAGATTGCATCTTGATAGTGGATTCTCAAGGCACATGTCCGAAGATCCATCTCAATTCTCTATGCTCACTAGCAAAGGAGGGTATGTCACCTTCGAAGATAACAACAAGGGTAAAATCATTGGATTTTAATTGATGATATATTACTAGTTGATGATGTTTTTCAATTGATGATGTATTACTAGTTGATGGATTAAAACAAAATCTTTTGAGCATTATCAATTATGCGATAAAGGTTACATCGTTAGATTTGAATCTAATGCTTGCATCATTGAAAAACCAAACAACAACATATCCATGATTGCGTTAAAACAAAATAATGTTTACACTATTAACATTGATGAACTTAGTAATGAAATGTACTTTTCTGTTTTAAATGATGATGCTTCGCTTTGGCATAGGAGATTAGGCCATGCAAGCATGAAACTAATATCTAAAATTTCATCTAAAGAACTAGCATGAGGAATTCCTAATATCAAGTTTGTCAAGGATTAAGTATGTGATGCTTGTCAACTAGGAAAACAAATAAAAACTAGCTTCAAACCAAAAAATCAAATAAGCACCTCTAGACCATTACAATTGATCCATATGGATTTATTTAGACCAATTAACACAACAAGCCTAGGAGGCAGCAAATATGCATTTGTCATTGTAGATGACTATAGTAGATACACTTGGACCTATTTCTTGGCTCACAAAAGTGATTGCTTTAAATGCTTCACTAAATTTTGCAAACTTGCTCAAAACGAAAAGAGTTTCATGATTTCAACGATTCGGAGTGATCATGGTAGAGAATTTCAAAACCATTACTTTCAAACTTTTTGTGAATCTAATGGATATAATCACAACTTCTCTACTCCGAGGAATCCTCAACAAAATGGAGTAGTAGAAAGAAAGAATAGAAATTTACAAGAAATGGTAAGAACCTTGTTAAATGAACAAAGTTTACCCAAATATTTTTGGGCCGAAGCCATTAATACGGCTTGCTATGTCATGAATAGGGTTCTAGTAAGACCATCTCTATCCAAGTCTCTATATGAATTGTGGAATAACAAAAAACCTAATGTTTCTTACTTTAAAGTTTTCGGTTGCAAATGCTTTATCTTAAATTAAAAGGATGCCTTAGAAAAATTCGATGCTAAATCCGATGAAGGCATCTTTCTTGACTACTCTTCAATTTCTAAAGCTTTTCATGTTTTTAACAAAAGAACTTTAATTATAGAAGAGTCTATTTATGTAGTTTTTAATGAAGTTTCTGAACTTAAGAAAAATGATTTTGATGATGATCTTGGTTTTGATGGTTTAAATTTGAATGAACCCTCTCCTCAACAAAATAGTAACTTGGATTTATCTTCTTCTGAATTTTCCTTACCTAAGGAATGGAAGTATGTAGATGCCCATCCTAAGGAGCTAATTATAGGAGACACATCAAAAGGGGTTCAAACTCGTTCTTCTTTTAAAAATTTTTCTGCCCATGCCGCTTTTCTTTCTCAAATTGAACCTAAGTTCATTGATGATAACTTGAAAGATGATTCTTGGGTTATCACAATGTAAGAAGAATTGAATCAAATTGAGAGAAATGAGGTATAGAAACTTATTCCTAGATCTAGTGATCATTTAGTTATTGGTACTAAATAGGTCTTTAGAAACAAGCAAGATGAATGTGGTATCGTGGTTAGAAACAAGGCTAGATTAGTAGCCAAAGGTTTTAACCAAGAAGAAGGTATCGATTACGAAGAAACCTTCGCTCTTGTGGAAAGATTAGAAGCTATTAGGATGCTCCTTGCCTATGCTAGTAGTAATAATTTTAAATTATTTCAAATGGATGTTAAAAGTACTTTCTTAAATGGCTTTATTTCTGAGGAAGTGTTTGTTGAACAACCTCCTGGTTTTGAAAACTCTTCTTTTCCTAACCATGTGTTTAAATTGATTAAGGCTCTCTATGGTTTAAAACAAGCTCCAAGGGCTTGGTATGAGAGACTTAGCTCATTTCTAATTTTAAATAATTTTACTAAAGGCAAGGTTGATGCTATATTATTTGTTAAACATTTTGAAAATAATTTTCTTATTCAAATTTATGTTGATGAAATTATTTTTGGTTCTACTAATGAATCATTATGTGAATCATTCACCAAGTATATTAGTCATGAATTTGAAATGAGTCTAATGGGTGAACTAACCTTCTTTCTAGGATTACAAATTAAACAACTTAGTAATGGTATATTTCTTAATCAATCTAAATATACATTAGAATTATTAAAATGATGTAACATGGATAGTTCAAAAGCTATAAACACTCCTATGAGTACTTCCACTAAGTTAGACATGGATGAGAGTGAAGAAAATTTTGATCAAAAACATAAAGGGGAATGATAGGTAGTTTACTTTACCTCACCGCAACTAGACCAGATATCATGTTTAGTGTAAGACTTTGTGCAAGATTTCAAGCTAATCCTAGGTTGTCTCATCTTAAAGCTATTAAAAGAATCCTTAGATATCGTAAAGGCACTCCTAACTTAGGATTATGGTATCCAAAATCTGATGACTTTGATTTAAAAACCTATGCGGATACGGATTTTGGCGGATGTAGAATAGATAAAAAAAAGCACATCCGAAACATGCCAATTTTTAGGACATGCACTTGTTTCTTAGACTTCCAAGAAACAAAATTCGATTGCACTATCCATGGCAGAAGTCGAATACATAGCCGCTAGTACATATTGTGCACAAGCTGTTTAGATGAAAAATACTTTAGAAGAATATGGAATTCATTTAAAGAATATTTTCATAAAATATGATAACACAAGTGCTTTTTGTTTAACCAAGAATCCCATTCAACACTCTAGAACTAAGCACATTAACATTATGCATCATTTTATATGAGATCATGTCAATAATAATGATGTCATTCTAGAATTTATTGATACAAAATATCAATTAGTGGATATTTTCTTAAAACCTATAAATGAAGAACAATTTGACTTCATTAGAAGAGAATTAGGCATGTTAAATTGTCCTAATACATGAAGATGTTATATATTCTTTTTCCGAAATTTTCAACTTTGGCTTTCATTGTCTCATCTTGATATTATCTTCTTGTTTTCAGATGACATCTCTACAATATCTTCTCTTGAGTGGAGTTCTCATTTTTATCCTTCAATCATAATATTTTTAAAGCCTTCATGATGTTGTAAAAGTTTTGGATGATTTGGCATCATGACGTTGCTTTCCTCCTTCTTTGAAAGATGGATCTTAATGATATAATAAAATTGATTTTATGCTCCCTCAAATTCCTTTAAGCATGACTAAAGAAATCTCGTATCTTACATTTTATATGAAACTTAACATATACATAAATAAATGAATTTTGCTTAAAAAATTAAGCTTTATATTGTTCATCTCAGATTTTTATTGTTAATTTCTACAATTTGAGGTTTTAAGACTTAATATCATTCACCTCATGTTTTCTATGAGAATGCTAAGTTGAATCTTTCTATGAAATTTTTGATGTTGATATGTTTTACTTCACGAATTTGTAAATGCCAAGTTGAAGCTTTAACATCTCTTTCTCATGGATTTTATCTTTTAATTCATATGAGATGTTTTGATGAATAGTCTATCCTTCCACTTTATAATCTTATTCCTGGATTTTCAAAATCGCATCTTAAGCCTTACATCCTCTTTCATGAATGAATCTTTCATAACTTGATAAATAATGATTAACTATTTTCTGGACTTCATAAACATGATTTAAAATGATGATCAAAACATTTTTGGATTTATCAGATGACATATTTTCCAAGCCTCATGTCTCAAATGTGTTTGATATTCCTGATAAATGACCACTCTTACATTTTTTTTGTGATATGATACCTTATGATGACTACTTCACCTCCTTTTTATTGATGACAAAGGGGGAGAAGAATGTAGCAAATGAATTGATGACTTGATAATGAATTGATGACTTGATTGCATTGAGAAGAATAATGCCAAAATGAATTGACATTTTTTTTTATTTTGCTTGTGCCATGCTTTGTAATAAAAAATGCTTACCATCATTGAAAGCATCGTAATGTATCGCAATTATATGTAGTGTATCGCAATTATGTGGAATGTATCACATATATCTCAAATGGTTCATGCATGCATAAAATGTTAATATAAGATTGCTATCGTATCATGTTTAAATTTGGTATCTTCCATTGATATGATAAGTTATCACTTCGTTTGAATGAATGATGTCATGCTTTGGATTTGTAAATTTTATTTTGATATCATTTGATCCTTGCTACATTTTAAAATTTTAGTTGACATCATTTGTCAAAATAATGATTGTCTATCATCATTCGACTTGAAAAATATAAAGTTTCGTATTTATGGATGAAAGAACATGCTTGTTAAGCATTATTATAAGTTCAATGGATGAAACTTATTGGTTTCGGTTTGAATTCAAAGAGATTGAATTCAAGCATTTTCTTTCTCATAATATGGCATATAGATAGGGGGAGTTAAGATTAACTCCATCATCAATTGATTGTCATCATTAAAAAGGGGGAGATTGTTGAATCTTGGATTTTGATGATGAAGTCAATTGATGGGTTTTTGATATAATCTATATTATTGAGATAAGTGTGCAGGATTAACTATGATAGCTTGAAGACATAAAGTAAATTACTGGAGTTAAGTAGTTAGGAGTTCGAGAGTCCACCGGATGTCCGAAAGATCGTTGGTAGTGTTGCCGGAACCAACTGAGAAAGAATCAGGGACTTGTCGAAGGTTTCGAAAGTTCGTTGGAAAGATCATTGAAGGTTTGTAGAGATCACCAAGAAGATTTGGAAGCTTGCCAAAGATTTGTCAACTCACCACAAGTCCGGGAACTTGCTGGGAATTCGCCGGAAGAAATCCGAGGGTACGTCGGAAGTCTATTGAAAGTTCACCAGAAAACTCGCCGGAAGAAGACTCGACATTGCTAGTTGTTAATTTCCTTAGAATTATGTTTTAATTCCATAGTTAGTACATAATTAGGATAAGGATTAGGTAATAATCCTATTTAACCCTTGTAGGGGCCAACTGGACCTTATTTGGGCTGAAGTTAGGGCCCATTCTGCCTTGCTAGACCCAAGTGGTGGCACCGCCCAGGAACCGAAATCCCAGGTGTTATGGGTGGTGACACCGCCCCAGGTCAACGGTGGTACCACTGACTTTAATGCCTGGCAGGCGGTGGTACCGCTAGAACACAGAGCCCGAGGACTCTGTCAGGCAGTGGTACCACCAGTGTTAGGCGGTGGTACCGCTAGTAGCCTGGAAAACCAAGAAGATTTAAATTTGGGCTCTAAATTTAAATCCTCTTGGAGCCTATAAAAACCCCTCCCATCCCTGGATTGCAACATGCAAGCACATACACTTTGAAAGCTAGAAAACACTGTTCAAATCTCTTTAGTTTTCTCTAGTATTTGATTCTAAAGAAAGGAGAGAGTGCTTGTAAGGGTTGTCTCCTAAGCCCATCAAAAGTAGAAAGTACTGTCAAAGGGAATTGGTCTTCGCCCTTGGAAGGAAGACACCTAGTAGAAAGCCGATGACCTCAAGAGAAGAGGAATCGGGAGTGGACGTAGATCGTATGACTGAACCACTATAAAATTGGTTTGCCTTTACTTATTGTTCTTTAAATTTCTGCAAACCTATTTATTTTGCTTACTCCGCTTCCTCCTCACTTTCTTACGAATCATTTTAAGTTTATATGCAATCGAAACCAGATTTCATCGAAACATATTTTTGTGGCACAAATTTTTCGAAGTTGTTTTAAATCACCGAAAAGTTATCGTTATTAACCGCTGCACTAATTCACACCCCCCCCCTCTTAGTGCCGCACGATCCCTAACAGGCCTCTCTTCTTTACAAATCCTAGGATCAATCTTAAATTTTTAGAGATCGCTGCAAAAGTAATCTTTGAAATCCCTCTGTTAATTCTTGAAGTTGTTTCTACCCTTTCATATAGATTTTTTTCATTATTAATACATGTAGACCAATGGCACCTAGAAGATCCTCAAGGGACAAGGGGAAGAGGAGAGTAGATGAATCCTATAACCCCATTCTCTTTAACTCAAATGAAAATGCCCTTATGTTTCCAAACTTTGAATCTAGGAGTGTACATAAATGAAAATATGTAGATCTAGAAGAATTAGGGGATTTAGAGCCTATCCAATGATTTGCAAACTTATATGTTCTTCCTATCTTGCAAATAAGTGAACCAATTTACCTTAGACTTGTTTATTTATTGTACAATAATTTGAATGTAGACGAAGACGATAGGGTATCAACTTACCTCTTAGGGCCTCATATACTAATTACGGATAGTGTAATTTGTAACCTTATAGGAATTTTTGAGAAAAGAAGAGGTTACTACTTTAGAGGTTAATGGGACTTAGATGCAATTGGAATCACTTACTCTGAAGCCTTAGGTATCATTTTTGGAAACCCGAACTTGTCAATCATTCCTAAGAGTTGTGAACATCTACTGCCCTTTAATTCTAAAGTACTTCATCATATCATAATAAGTATTTTACTTCCTAAACAATATCATCATGATGAGATAAGTCAAATGGAGCTAGGAATGATATATTAGATCATGGATGGATATCAAAATTGTTTTGGATACTTAATATGACAAAACATAATCGAACTATTAACTAAAGATTTAATTCTTGGCTAATGCATGCACATGATATTATAATATGAGGAAACCATTAAGGTAGATAGATTTAATGTAATCAATAGAAATATATTGAGACGATTAAGGTGTACACTAAGAAATGACATTTGGACTATGGTTCCTAGAAGAACCGATCCTCCCCCTCCAGAACCAGAACCTGAAATATCAATATTTATGAGTAATCAATTCCTCTCACTAATCCCTTTGAGGCAGCACTGACGGATCCAACACCTTCATCATCTATCGACCATATAATGACTTGATTGGATCAACTTGAATCATGATAAGATTATATCATAACTAAAGTGTGATAAGTTTATCGTTAACTTAATACCTTGTTTAGACACTTTGGTGTACCACCCGATGAGTAGCTTGTATTTTTAAAGAACTCTTTGTTGTACTTCTTATATATTATGACTTTATGTGTTGTAAATCACTTCTTAACCTTTTATGTTGTAATGATACACATTTCCTTTTAAGTTTCATGTAATGCGCTAATTGGGAATGTTAAATTATCCGAATGCATGAGTTTCTTGTTCACTTTTTTGGAACTTTCATTATTTTTCATAAATGGAGCTTTTATCGAATTTATTTTGTATTATTTTCCTCTTATATTGGTATTGAGTTTATTCATGGATTTTTGATACTCTTACTTTGTCACTTAAATGTTTTTTACAACCCTCTTCCTATCGATAAAAATATCTTTTACGGATTTCATTGATATACTTGATTCTTGTGTGAATTTTTGCAATGATTATGAATGGACTTTATTTGATTGAAATGTCATTCATGGACTTTATTTGATAAAAGTGACATTCACGGATTTTTCATTCACGGATTTTATTTGATAGAAATATTATTTACGGATTTCATTGATACACTTGATTCTTGTATGAATCTCTTCCTTCTATTCATTTTTTTTATGTTACGAGTCCTTTAGCTCTTGATGAAAGTAGAAGTTTGATGAATTTCTGATAGCTTGAATGAATTCTTTTCCTTGTACTATTCATAGACTTTTGATTGCTTAATCCTTCTTGTTGAATGAACTAAATGATCCTTCTTGATGAATGAACTTTTCCTTATACTTTCTCTTTTTTTCCTTGTCAAGAAGAATCCTGCTCAAGTATGAATAAAGTTGTGCTAGTTTGTTTATTTCATCTTTGCTAAAGGAATGCTAGCATGAGTAGTGCTAGTTTGTACATTTCCTTTTTGCTTGGCTACAAATGAAAAGTCACTATCTTGCTATCCCAACAATGTAAAATTTTGCTTGCGTGAAATGATTGCCTATTTCCTTTTTATTGATGACAAAGGGGGAGAAAGTGGTATAGTGATGAAAGCTTATAATGTACTTGAAATATGCTTGGTATTATGAATGGTATCGTAAATGCTTGAAATGTATCATGCTTGAAATTATGAATATTTGAAATATGCTTGGTATCATGAATGATACTATAAAGGCTTGAAATGTATCATGCTTGGTATTATGAATGCTTAAAAAAAGTTTCATACTTGAAATGATAAATTTTTATCATGCTTAGAAATAAATATCATGCTTACTATCGTATTTGATTTGGTGAATGTCTATCATCATCATTTGGTATCGAACTTAAAATTTGTATCATGCTTAATATCCTAATTGCAATTGGCATCATACTTTGAAATGATGAATGCCCATTATCATTTGGTATCGAACTTAAAGTTTGTATCATGCTTAATAACAGATTTGAAATTGGTATCATACTTTGAAACAATAAATGTATATCATCATTTGGTATCGAACTTGAAAATGATGCTTTGGCATCATATTGACAAATTTTGGTATCATGATAAATACGTGATATCGCGTTTTGAGATAAAGAATCATGCTTAGTATCATGTTATGCATGTTGATAAGTTGAAATTCATGTAACTTATCGGTCAATGCTTGAATTCGAAGGTTTTGAATTCAATTGTGTCTTTTCTCAAAGTATGGCATATAGATAGGGGGAGTTAAAGTTAACTTTGTCATCAATTGGTTGTGATCATCAAAAAGGGGGAGATTGTTGAATCTCAAATTTTGATGATGAAATCAATTGATAAATTATTGATCTAATCCATATGTTAAGAAAAGTATTATAGGATTAACTATGATCATGAATAAGGCATAAAGTAGATATTGTGCCAGAGTCAAAGATTGGATGATTCGTCGGGAGTTCGTTAAGAAGTTCATCGGGAGGTTTGTCAGAACTCGTCGAGAAGTTTGTCGAAAGCTCGTCGAAAGTTCACTAAGAAGTTCATCGAAAGTTCACCAAGAATTTTATCGGGAGTTCACCGGAGCTCGTCGAGAAGTTCATTAGGAGCTCGTCGAGAAATTCATCGGGAGTTTGCCGAGAAGATTATTGAGAGTTCAAGAGCTTGTCGGGAGTCCGTCGAAAAATCGCCAAGAGTCCATCAGAAGTTCGCTGGAGGATTGTCGGAAGCTTGTCAGGAATTCACCGGAATAACATTTGACATATTGGACATAATTTGCTTAGTTAATATCTTAATTATCATAGTTAGGGCTTAGTTTGAGTTAGGATTGGGAGGTAATCCCACTAACTTAGTTAAAGGCCAATTAGACTAGAATTAGAACTAGTTTCGGCCGAACTGATGGCCCAAACAGTGACCTAGAACTTGTCTGGCAATGGCACCGCTAAGACTGGGCGGTGGAACTGCTCAGGGCTCAGTCTCCTAAGAGGTTTGGGCAGTGATACCACCGATAGTTAATGCTGCCAGGTTGTAGTATCATCTGGATCCAATAGCCGAGACTCTATTTGGCAGTAATATCGCTAGACTGGGTGGTGGTACCGCCCAGTGTTAGAGAGTATAGGCGGTTGTACCGCTAATACCTCGGAAATCCAAGATGAGACCTTTTTTAGGTCTATTTTTGAAGCTAATTGAGGCCTATAAATTTCCCACACTCTTTTGCTTGTGGAGCATAGAAAAGTAGAAAAAAAGTTAGATCTTAGTGAAAACGTTGTTGTAATCTTTTGAGAGTTCACCTCCACCGGTTCTATCTTAGAATCTTGTATAAGGATAAGTGAGCGAATTATAAAAAGGTTAACTCCTGAACCTATTAAAAGGAGAAAAGATCTATAAAAAGGGGTGACTGATCTTCGCCCATTGAAGGAAGATCAATAGTGGAAGCCGATGACCTCGATATTGGGATCTAGAGTGGCACAAAGAGGGAGGGGGTGAATTAGTGTAGCAGTTAAGAACAATAAATTTCAACTATTTAAAAGGATTTCAAAAACTTCATACATTGAAAACCTCATTTCAACTAAAACTGATTTCGATTGAAGCATGTCGGAAATGTAATTAACTTGAGAGCATTTAGAAATGAAGAAAGATAATGATAAGGAAGTAAGGCAGCCAAATAAAATGGTTTGCAGAAAGATAAAAGCAAAGAGTAAACGTGAACCAGATTTTTATAGTGGTTCGATCAAATGACCTATGTCCACTCTCGATTTCTCTTCTCTTGAGGCCACTGGCTTTCTACTAGTTGTCTTTCGTCTAATGGGCAAAGACGAACTCCCTTACAGCACCTCTCCTTTTGATAGGCTTAGGAGATAACCCTTACAAGTACTATACTCCTCTCTTTCGATGGAATATAAATGAGAACTAGAGGAGGGATGTTTAGAAGGATTTTCATAGCATTTTATTCCTTTTAAAATCTCTGTGCTTATATATTCAACCCAGGGATGAGAGGGGTATTTATAGGCTCTAATCTGATTTAAACTTGGAGCCAGAAACCTTTCCATCCTAGGTTTACTAAGTACTGGCGGTACCACTGCCTATCACTAGCGGTACCACCACTAATTTGACCCTGACACTGGGTGATACCATCGCCTAGTTTGGCGGTACTACTGCTTGACACACTACCACGATCAGTGTACTTAGCGGTACCACTGCCCAAGTGCTTTGACACTAGGCCATACCACCACCTAGTCTGGGCGGTACCACCACCCAGTACATCCTCGAGAGCTGGACCTAGGGTGGTGCCACTGCCCTAGTCTAGCGGTGTCATTGCCAAACAAGATCCAGCACTTCTGGTTGGGCCTTGAATTTAGCCCAAACGAATCCATTAATAGGCTCAGTTGGCCCCTACCAAGGTTATAGGATTATCACCTAATACTAACCTTAATTACATGCTAACTATGAAATTAAAAAAAAATTTCAACACAAATCAATGTCCGGCACATCAAGTCTTCTTTCGGTGAACTTCCAACGAACTTTCAGTGGTCTTCCGACAAACCCGTGGACACTATTCTGTGGACTCCCGGTAAGCTCCTGGACTTCACAATGATCTTAGCGAGTTCCTATAAGTCTTCTTTGGCAAGCTTCGATCTTTCTCGGCGAGCTCCGTGAACTTTCGATGAACCTTCTGACTTCCTTTGGCAAGCTCCTTACTCATTCTTGGCTAGTTCCGATAGCATTCTAATGAATCTTCTGACTTCCTTCGAACTCTCGAACTCTCAACATCGCTTAATGTCTTCATCATTATCGTAGTTAATCCTACACACTAAGTATATCTTAACCCTACTTTGATCTAGACAATTACAACTCGAATCAACATCTTATTGCTCGACACATCATTGGTTGGCATTCGTCTGGTTCTTCGGTGCATCATCCACTCTTATGACTTATTGCCTAATCAATGGTTGACCTCTACAACCTCGATCTCCTTGGCGCAACTCTGCTCTTCTTAGCCCGATGCCTGATATCTTTGTCTGATGCTTTTTGCTGATTATCGACCATGTTGAGATTGAAACGTAAAACAGAAGATGATTGATTACATAGCAGAGTCGATGTTTATTTATACAAGGAGAGGGAGGATTTTCCTCAACAAAGCAGTGAGATTTCCTCATGTAGTTGAGGAAATCTTTTCTACTATCATGCCCCCGCAAGATAGTGCTCCTATCAAGAATGCCAATCTTGGACCGATGTAATGAAAATGGTTTACGAGCAAGAGGCTTCGTAAATTAGTTTGCTAGTTGATCAGCCGTGTGGACATGAGAGACATGTAGTTAATGCCGGAGAACTTGATCTCGCACAAAGTGGAAGTCAATGGCAATATGCTTCATGCGAGAGTGGAACACTAGAATGGCGCATAGGTATGTAGCTCCAATATTATCACAGTAGATTGTAGGAGTGAGAGTAGAGTTGATGTTGAGTTCATCGAGTAGATTTGTTACCCAATTGAGTTCTACAGCAGTAGTGGCGATGACACGGTATTCAGCTTTAATTATTGACTGTGTAACTGTCTTTTACTTCTTGGATCTCCAACTGATTGGATTAGCTCCAAGAAAGACAATATACCCTGACATGGATGTTTTGTCATCAAAGTTACCTGCCCAATCAGCATCGACAAAAGCATGGAGATGAAGTAAGGAGTGTTTGCGGAGAAAGAGACCATGATTGATTGTCCCTTTAAGATATCGTAAGATGCGCTTGACTGTAAACCAATGCATAGTAGATGATCGATGCATAAATTGTGATAACTTGTTGACCGCAAACGAGATGTCAGGATGGATGAGAGCTAAGTACTGTAATGAGCCAACTGCTTATCGATATTGAGTAGGTTCTGTAGCAGGACTTCCATCACATAGTTTGAGTGATACAGTTGAGAGAGGAGATGTAACATCTTTTGCATCCTATATATTTGTCTTGGATAATAAATCTTGAATGTACTTTCTTTATGACAGGAAGAGACCTGAAGGTGTGTATGTGGCTTCTACTCCCAAAAAGTAGCTTAGGGTGCCTAGATCTTTAAGGGAGAATCGATATGTTAATTGCTTAATGAATACTTAAATCTATATAGGATTATTACCCGTGACAATAATGTCATCTACATACACTAGAAGATATATTGTGCCTTCATTTTGTCATCGTAGAAATAACGACGTATCAGACTTAGAGTTGATAAAGCCTGTTGAAGTCAAAAATAAGCCAAGTTCATTGTACCAAGCTCTTGGAGCCTGACGAAGACCATAGATTGCTTTTTGTAGTTTGCAAACATGTGTTGGGTATTGAGGATGGAGAAAACTAGGAGGTTGCTGCATAAAGATGTCTTCAGTTAGAGTTCCCTGTAGAAAAATATTATTAACATCCAATTGGCGTAATTGTCAGCCTATAGTGGTAGTCAAACTCAAGATAAGACGGATTATTGTGGGTTTAATAACGGGACTGAATGTCTCAGTGAAATCAATACCAGGTCATTGATGAAACCCTTTGGCGACTAGTCATGCTTTATATCTGGCAATGGATCCATCGGGGTTTCACTTAATTCGAAAAACCCACTTACACCCGATGATGTTTTGTGTATGATGAAAGAGTACAAGAGTCCATGTTGAGTTATAGAGTATGGCATCATATTCTTCACACATGGCTTTACGCTAGTGTGGAGATTTTTGGGCTTGAGTGAATGTGGTGAGCTCAATAGTCTTAGGTGAGGATTTTGTGATAGTATGTAAGTCAAGGATTTGACGTGGTTTAAAAATACCACTCTTGGAGCATGTTGTCATTGGATATTCAGAGGCTAAGGGATTATGAGGTTGTATTATTGGTAGAGGTGGTGGAGAGTTATTGACACGAGCTAGGTTCGGCTGAGGTACTTCAGTGTCATTGGGCCTAGAAGGAGGTAAAAAAAATGATTGAGGTTCTGAATGTGTGGTCTCGTTAATAGGCAGAACTTGAGAAGGAGGGATTGGAGGAGTAAAGGAAGGAATACACAATTGCTGAATTAGAATAGTAGTAGTGTGTAGATCCTAAGGGGAAGAATTGGACGGTGTCATAGGGGTCTTGTTTGACAGTGTCGGAGGTATACTCCAGTGATGAATGTTTGCCAGAGTGCCTTGCATGGTAGGAGACTCATGGTTGTGGAAAGGAAAGGTAGATTCCACAAAAATAATGCGATGTGATATAAAGATTTGTTGGGTGTGAGGATTATAGCATCGGAAAGCGTTATGTTCTCGAGAGTATCCGATGAAGACGCAAGGCTTGGATCATGAAGTTAACTTATGTGAGGCATAGGGACGTAACCATGAATAATATAGATAGCCAAATACTTTGAGTTTTTGAAAGTTTAGAGATTTATAAAATAGTATTTCAAATGGAAACTGATATTGTAAGACTAGAGAAAGCATACGATTGATAAGATAGACTGTAGTTTAAAAGGCTATTGTCCAAAAGGTTGGAGGCATGGAGGCCTGATGTAGCATTGTATGACCGGTTTCAATTATATGTCGATGTCTGCGTTCAGTAGAGCCAACTGGCTGAGGAGTATGTGGGGGTGACTTGAGGTGTTGTATACCATGGGCTGAGAGATAGGATGTCAAGGCTTGATATTCACCTCCACCATCAGAGTAGACTATTTTTATGGTAGATTGAAAATAGTTCTCAACTAACTTTTTAAAGTTAAGAAAGACTATAGAAACTTCAGATTTATGATGGAGAGGATACAACCATGTATACTTACTAAAATAATCTATAAAAATGACATAAAATTTTAATTTATTAAAAGAAATGGTGGGAGCAGGACCCCAAACATTCGTATAAATAATTTCAAATAGTTTAGAGCAAGATATGGAAGATGTACCAAATGGCTGTCTATGACTTTTATTGTTAAGACAAGCATCACAATGAGTTATAAAGTTACTTGATTTGAAACTAGGAAGAGAATAACGAGAAATTAATTTTTGCTGGATAAGGGATGAGGTATGACCGAGACGACGATGCCACACATCAGTTGAAGTTGCAATTGAAGAGTGGGTAGTGGGTTGGGTTATTTGTGGAGCTGATGGCCATTCGTAAATGTTGCCTCTATTCTAGCCCTGGACCAAGGATGCCCCCGTATTCAAATCCTTGACAAGAAAAGAATCAGGAAAGAATTCAATAAAAGTATTGTTGTGTTTGCAGAATTTAGAAACATAAATGAGGTTTTGCTTAATGTGAGATGCACACAAAACATCATCAATTGTAAAACTTGTGTTATGGGAATTAAGCGTTGTGGAACCAGTATGAGTAATAGGAATAGCTTTACCATCACCGATGATGATATCTTCATTACCGCCATAATTATTATGGATGGACAAGTTTTGAAGATCAAACGTGATGTGATGAGAAGCGCTAGAGTCCACAATCCAATTAGGTTGATTTGTAGCTGGTGTGGTCATAAGATTTGCTTGAGGCCATCATGATGGAGTAGGAGATTTGGGTCGAGACTGACAAACTTTGGCGGAGTGTCCGATTTTATCACATAGTTGGCAAACAATTCGTTGTTGGATTATGAGGTCAGGACGTCAAGGCTGATGGTTATTGGAGTTGCCACCTTGATAGTAATATTGATGAGGCAGAGTGAAGGGGGTTTGGTTGGGACTCGGAGTCAAGAGTCATCTTGGCCAAACCTTTGTTGATATTCTTCTTGTATTGGTTGCTCGTCTTCTTGGACCTTTGACTAACTTGAGCTGTGATGGTTGGTCCGACCAACTTGTCTGCACCCTTCAAGTACGTCTCATAGTCAGCCAACTTATCATAAAGTTCTTCGAAAGACACCAATGAGTCGCGTACTCGAATTGCAGTTGCCGATTCCTTGTACTTAACTCCTAGGCCATTGAGGGTATGGATTATCACTTCTTCGTCACAGAGGGAATGACTTGTCAAAGCCAAATCATCAATGATAATTTTGATATTTTGTAGATAATCAGCAATGGTACTTCCCTCTTGTTTTGTTTTCATTAGACTGGATAAGAGGTTGAGCTTGCGAGTACGCGAATGATTTGCCAAGGTTGTTTGCAACTTGCACCATTCTTCTACAACAGTTGCACATGAAGATATCAATGGTGCGACGGATCCAGCAATTAAAGCTTGAATAGCTTGGAGGATGAGACGGTCTTGACGTAACCATAGCTTATGAGCTGGATTTGGTACTAGACTGGGTTCTCCGGGGATGGTCATCATTGCTAGTGGACAACTGAGAGATCCATCGACGTAGCCTAGTAAGTCATATCCAAATAGGAGATTAGAAAACTGGGCTCACCAAGATGCGTAGTTGTCGCCTTTTGATAACTTGAAAGGGATTAGCGTGACAACATTGATGGAGATAAGCCCTGTATGTGGAGAAGCACTTTAATTCCCTATAGAAATAGTAACTGGAACATCAGAAGTAAATGATGAAGACATTCTGAATATACTAATCCGAGGGCTTCTTGCCGTTGAAGAGGAGGTGTAGTCACTTCTGCAAATCAGTGCTGGATGTGGCCTGGTTGCCATGGGTGACAACCCTATACGGATCTAAGGCCGGTGAGGTCAAAGAGTAATGGGGCAGCCCGGAGAGAGCAGAGAGGAGCTTGGATGATGCCTGCGAAGTCAAGTAGTGTGAGCAGCAAGTAGTTATGAGGTAGCCTAGTGAGGGATGGGTGTGTTTCTTCAATCGGCAAGACAAAGTTACTACAGTTCTATTAGAGTGCTATAGTACTATTTGTAGCATTGGCAGTGTCGGAGAGAGTTGAAGCAGGGTTCCAGTCCTAGAGAGAGCAACAGCAATGATGGAGAGAGGGGTTTGCTTGAATCACGGTGAAACCAACTAAAAAATAGAGCAATCGATATCTTGCATCATTAGTAGTAATGAACTAATAGAATCTGATCGCTAGATGATCCGATCACCGATCAGAGGCAGCGATAGGAAACTACAGTGATTCCTGGGTCAACAACAAAGAAAGGAGGCAGCGAAGAGTGCCGGGGCGGAGATCCATTGAGCAGAAAACAATGGTGGCAGCCCTTTCTTGCTCGAGGGGAAGGAGTTCGCTGGCCGGGGGGGAAAAGTGACAGTTGCCGGTCAGAGAGCAGCGGTGGGGGTGTATAGCCTAGAAGCAGCGGTGGTTGCTGCCAAGGTTCAAGGAGAGGTGAAGCCGCTCAACGATCTAGGAGGGTGAGGGCAGAGATGCTGGCGCAGAGCGACAATGGGAAAGATAGCCGCCATTCGCCAAAGAAGTGCCACAGTTGCCGTTGGGAAGAAAGGGACGGCAGAGGGGAGAGGGTTCTTGGCATCGGCCCGGTGGAATTAGAGAAGGGGACGACTGGCCTGTTTCTGTCGCACCGCACGCTGGCTACGGCAGTTGCTGTTGATGTCGGCAATGAAGAGGGGTGCGTGGCCGCCGGTTGAAGCCACGGCTGAGGGGGTCGTGGCCGAGGGGAAGAAGCTGCCACCATCCACCAAGGATGTGCCATAGTCACCAGGGAGGAGGGGAAGGAAACGGTGGGCTGATCAATGGATTCCTCAGCTGGAAAGAGGAAAGATGAAGCTGAGGGAGACCTGTGATCTCTACTGTGGCGCCGCTACATTGGCAGCAACACAGGTGAGAAGAACGCAGTGAACAACGCCGCCGGAGAAGGAGCAGAACACCGATCGTAGTGGAGGAAAGAAAGACTCCTCAGATACTGCACCTTTCGCCGAGCTTGGAAGATGACACCGATCAATTGCTATTGTCAGACAGCGAGAAAAAGATCTTGCACTTAGGCAAGCGGCTCTGATACCATGTTGAGATTGAAATGTAAAACAGAAGATGATTGATTACATAGCAGAGTCGATGTTTATTTATACAAGGAGAGGGAGGATTTTCCTCAACAAAACAGCGAGATTTCCTCATGCAGTTGAGGAAATCTTATCTGCTATCAGATCGGACCTCTAGCTCGATGTCCAATCTCCTGACATGATTTTCTCTAGCATAACGCTGATTCATCCTGTGTCAATTATCTAATCCTGATTGATAGTAGACCTGCGCCACTCAAAACGTAGTTAGACAATAAAACATAATCAATTAGTTTCATCATCAAAATCTGAGACTCAACGATCTCCCTCTTTTTGATGATGACAACTAATTGATGATGGAGTTTACCTTAACTCCTCAGAGTTTAACCAAACTCCCCTTATCAATATGTCATATTGATAGAACACTTGGATTATGCTAAACCCAAGCAATATGTATCATGTCATTTAAAAATATCATGCAAATATATAAAAATATTCAACATATATTGCATGTAATCATCAATCCAATCTACTTCTCCCCCTTTGTCATCAATAAAAAGGAGAAGTTGCATCATAGCTAGTTTTAAGATATGCAAGTTTTACAATTATACTAGCTATTAATCTAGATGTTCAACATACATCACTTTAAAATATTCAATTATGATAAGTTTTTAAGGATGTGCAATCATGACAATTCAATACATGCTTCTTATGCAAGTTTGCACTTTGCTTCTCTTGAGATTGTAAGGTAGCAATTGTTCTTTTTCTTTTGAGAAGTGCAACTAGCTTTCCTTTGCTAGCAAGCAAATTTTTTGCAAAAATGACATCACTTTAAACATGCAAGCTAACCTTTTATTATAACATACAAGCATAGAAGCATGGCACGTGTAAGATTGTAAATTTTTTAAGTTTTGCATTTTTTGCTTCTATTGAGATAGCACTTCTTTGCTACTCTTTAGATTGTAAGATTGCAATTGTGGGTAATATTCATGATAGCAAGTTCTTTCCTTGCAATGATTGGATTAGCAAATTTTTTATTCAAGTGTACAAGTGAGCAATTTTACTTTGTGATGCACAAGCTAGCAATATTTCTTTCTCTTGTAATACATAGGCCAGTAAGCTAACTCCCCCTTTGTTTTTGTCAAAAAGAAGAGAGGGAATATGATGATATAAGCTTCTCACATCAATTATAAATTTACATCAATAAAAATCAATGACAATCAATACAAAGAATCAATGATTATGAGAAATGATTCATTTCGATATATTTCTTCTTTTGTAAATAGCAAAAGATCTTAGGAAAATAAAGAAGAGATCATGATATATGCACAATATTTCTAAATTCATCATGAATCATAAGAAAAATTTCGAGTGTCAAATATCGATATATCAAAATCATGACTTAAATTGTTTTCCTCTTTAGTAAATGAAGAAAAGGAGTCATGAAGGAAAAAGAGTTTCGATTCCCATAAAAATCATCTCAAGTCATAAGTCCAAGAAATCAAGATCAGGTCATGATTACAAATGCTAATATGTTTTCTTTCCCCTTTTTACCTTTAAAGAAAGAAATAAAGGGAAAGGGAAGAATACAAATCTTGTTTTACATCAATGTTCAAATCATCACAAAAGGTATACAAAACAAAGAAATCATGTCATTTCTATATCATGAAAGATATGATATTAAGGCTCAAGAAGAACATTATTCATTTGGGAATAGATAGCACAAAGAGTAGCTTGATTCATGCATAGGAATTCTCATCAAGATCACATTTCATAAGAAATTCCAAGTATCAATTATCAAGTAATAATCACATTTCTTGAAATTTCTCATGTCAAGAAGCCAAAAGAAAGTTCATGATTCGGTTAAAACAAAACCTCATTCAAGTCAATTCATCAACTCAAAACTCATAATCAAATTATCATTTTTGAGATTCAAAATGACAAATAGATTCTTGATAAAAACTTTTTATCAAATCATCAATTTCATGATTCATTTAAATGGATTCTTCAACACATCATCAAAATCTCATTCATAATTCAAGTGATTCACAAAATATCATAATAAAAAAACTTTTAAAAATAGTAAAATTTCAAGAATCAAGCATTTCCCTTTTTTTATGATTAATTTCATATAAGCATGCCTTCGTCTTTTAATGTCAAATAAAGATAAGGAAGAAAGTTCAAGACATAAAGGCAAAATTCATCACCAAAACTTTTAAAGTCAAAAAATATAACACATCATATGAAAAATTCATCATAAAAATGATTAAGACAAAAAAAAATATAAGAGTCACTCATCATGCATAATGTGTTTTATTTTAAGTTGTTTGTTTCATATAGGTGTGCTCATGTTTTAAAAGATGAATATCATATTTAAAACCAAAACTTGAGTTTCATCATCAAGATATAATACATTCAAATCCTCATGCATGATATCATAAAATCAAGATAACAAATTTTTATTGTCAAGATATTCATCATTTTTAACTCATTCAATTTGACAAATTTACCAAAACTTTAAAGATAGAGAATTTATACAAAAACATTCCTCTTTTTATGTGTTTCAATTCATACAAATTGGCCTTACATAGAAATGTTCAAATCAAGTCAACTACCAAAATCATACACATACATTTAACACTTTCATCATCAAGTATGATTTCAAAAGGTATATTTAAGATTTTTATTCGAAAGTCATGTATCATCATATAAATTGGAAATTATTATCAAAATCTTTCATTCTAGTTCCAAACACATCATCAAAATCACATTCAAGAAATTCATGAGATTTATAAAGCATACATGGATTCAAGGAACAAGCATTTTCTTTTTATGATTTATTTCATTTAAGCATGTTCAAATTTTTCATATGAAAACCATCATCTTGTAAGTTTGAGACAAGGTTTCTTTAAAATCATCAAGACCAAACACATGAAACATGAAACATCATGATAGTGAATTTTCTCATTTTATGTATTTCACTTTAAGTTAGTTGTTTTTATACAAGTATGCTCATGTTTTTCATATAGATCCAAAAAGCAAGTTTCAAGAAAAATTATTAAGACCAAAAACATGATACACAAATTTATTTTCAAAACATTGATTATGATTATTTTCATACAAAATTCATGAAATAAGTTTATTAATCTCAATAGAATGAAAAATACATTTTCATTTCATGTAATTTGATTACACATAGGAATGTTCAAGTCTTTTACGAATACATGTATCAACATTTAAAAAATGAGACATAAGTTTCATCATAAAATTATCAAGATCAAACACATAAAGCATAAAACATCATGATAGTGCATTTTTCATTTTTATATGTTTTAATTTGAGTGAGCATGTTCAGATTTTTCATGCAAGGGCCAAGCATCATATTTAGAGCTGAAAGCATCATCAAAACCACTTTTAAATCTATCATTCTTTCTTTCATTGTTATTAGTTATAACAAAATTTTTCTTCTTCCATGATTCTAGCTTAGTGTTAAAAGAAATCAAGAGTCATGCTCAAATTTTGCCAAAATTATGTAACAATTTATAAATCCAAAAAATAATTTTTATCATGAAAATCTTCAATATGAAAAACATATTATTCCAAAACATAGGATTCCAATTTTCATTACTTCAAATCCTCATTAAGCATGATATCATTAAACATGAAAACCGAAATACACAATCATGGGTTAATCCTATTAGATGTACAAACATAATCATGCTAATTGATTTATTATATCAAAACCATACATCAAGATTGAAACTGAAAACTGATATAGAAATCATATGTATGGAATTGCATTATCACACATCATGTAATTATCATCCATAATGTTACATACATCATTCAAAATTTTGAATCATAGTATACATGAAACTTTAACAATATAATTTTCATGATCAATTTTTTTTTAATTTTTCAAAAACGCTAAAAAGAGAAGTATGATATAATTTTTTAAAATAATTTTTTTATTTCCTACCAACTAAATTAAGCACTCATGAAAAGGTCATATAATTTCAAAACAATGTAAGAACATTTTAGGTGAGTTACTTACCTCGTTGTTGAAACCCGTCAAAGCCCAATTCACTATTTCATCACTTGATTTTTCTTTGTGTTTCTTCCTCCATTCAAGTTTATTTTTAGTTTTAGATTTTTGTTTAATGAACTTATTAAAATTCATTAAAAGTTCAAGGTTCTCAACATTGTCCTCATCACTTGAGTCATCACTCAAGTGGTATTTATTTATCCAAAATTCTAAATCCTTCCTATTCTTTGGAAGGTGATTCATGTGTTCTTCAAGTTCTAAGAGGCTCATTTCATATGTCATTATTGAGCCAATTAGTTCTCCAAATGAAAATTTATTTAGTTCTTTAGTTTCTTGTATTGCTGTTACTTTAGGATCCCACCTTTTTGGAAGGGATCTTAAGATCTTGTTAGTGAGTTTAAAATTTGAAAAACATTTACCAATGGCTTTTAGACTATTGATGACATCCGAGAAATGGGAGAACATGTCGCCGATAGTCTCACTTGGTTCTATTCGAAAAAACTCGAAATCATGCAATAAGAGATTTACTTTCAAGTCTTTGACTCCACTGGTGCCCTCATGCATGATTTTAAGTATGCGCCAAATATCAAAAGTCATTTCACATGTAGAAATTATTGAATCTCAAATTTTGATGATGAAGTCAATTAATAGGTTATTTGATCTAATCCATATTATTAAGATAAGTGTGCAGGATTAACTACGATAGCTTGAAGATATAAAACAAATTACCGGAGTTAAGTTGTTGGGAGTTCGAGAGTCCACCAGAAGTCCGAAGGATCATCGAAAGTGTTGTCGGAACCAACCGAGAAAGAATCGGAGACTTGCCGAAGGTTTCGAAAGTTCGTCAAAAAGATCATTGGAGGTTCGCGAAGCTCACTGAGAAGGTTCGGAAGCTTGCCAAAGATTCGCCGAACTCACCATAAAGTCTAAGAGCCTATTGGGAGTCCTTTGGAAGAAATCCGAGGGTGCATCAGAAGTCCGTCGGAAGTTCATCGGAAGCTCATCGAAAGAAAACTTGAAACTGCCAGTTTAGTCTGTGCTAGAATTATGTTTAAAATTCATAGTTAGCATATAATTAGGATAAGGATTAGGTAATAATCTTGTTTAACCTTGCTAGGGGCTAACTGGGCTTTGTTTGGACTGAATTGGGCCAAGACGAAGGGTATATCACCTTCGAAGATAACAACAAGGGTAAAATCATTGGCAAGGGAACTATAGGTAACAAATCAAGTTTTTCAAATGATAATATGTTATTTATAGATGGTTTAAGACACAATCTTTTGAGCATTAGTCAATTATGTGATAATGGATATATTGTAAAATTTGAATCTAATGATTGCATCATTGAAAAACTACACAATAACACATCTATGATTGCACTAAAACAAAATAATGTCTATACCATAAACATTGATGATATTAGTAATGAAATGTGATTTTCGGTTTTAAATGATGATGCTTGGCTTTGATATAGAAGATTAGGTTATGCGAGCATGAAACTAATCACTTAAATCACATCTAAAGGACTTGTAAGAGGCATTCCTAATATTAAGTTCATTAAAGACAAAGTATATGATTCATGTCAACTAGGAAAACAAATAAAAACTAGCTTCAAACCAAAGAATCAAATAAGCACCTCTAGACCATTGTAATTGATCCATATGGATTTATTTGGACCAATTAACACAACAAGTATAGGAGGTAGCAAATATGTATTTGTCATTGTAGATGACTATAGTAGATACACTTGGATCTATTTCTTGGCTCACAAAAGTGATTGCTTTAAATGTTTTACTAAATTTTATAAACTTACTCAAAACGAAAAAGGGTTTCATGATTTCATCGATTCAGAGTGATCACGATGGTGAATTTCAAAACCATGACTTTCAAAATTTTTGTGAATCTAATGGATATAACCACAACTTCTCTACTCCAAGGAATCCTCAACAAATTGGAGTAGTAGAAAAAAGAATAGAAATTTATAAGAAATGGCAAGAACCATGTTAAATGAACATATTTTACTCAAATATTTTTAGGCCGAAGCCATTAATACGGCTTGCTATGTCATGAATAGGGTTCTAATAAGACCATCTCTATCCAAAACCTCTTATGAATTATGAAATAATAAAAAACTAAATATTTCTTATTTTAAAGTTTTCGGTTGCAAATGCTTTGTCTTGAATGAAAAGGATGCCTTAGGAAAATTCGATGCTAAATCCGATGAAGGTATCTTTCTTGGTTATTCTTCCGTTTCTAAAGTTTTTTGTGTTTTTAACAAAAGAACCTTGATTATAGAAGAGTTTATTCATGTAGTTTTTAATGAAGTTTCGAATTTAAGAAAAATGATTTTGATAATGATCTTGGTTTTGATGGCTTGAATTTGAATGAACCCCCTTCTCAAAATGGTAACTTGGATGCATCTTCTTCCTAAATTTCCATACTTAAGGAATGGAAGTATATAGATGCCTATCCAAAGGAGCTAATTATAGGAGACACATCAAAAGGGGTTCAAACTCGTTCTTCTTTTAAAAATTTTTGTGCTTATACCGCCTTCCTCTCTCAAATTAAACCTAAGTGTATTGATGAAGCCTTGAAAGATGATTCTTAGGTTATCGCAATGCAAGAGGAATTGAACCAATTTGAGAGGAATGGGGTATGGAAACTTGTTCCTAGACCAAGTAACCATTTAGTTATAGGTACTAAATAGGTATTTAGAAACAAGCAAGATGAATTTGATATCATGGTTAGAAACAAGACTAGATTAGTGGCCAAAGGTTTCAACCAAGAAGAAGGTATCGATTATGAAGAGACATTCGCTCTTGTGGCAAGATTCGAAGCCTTTAGGTTGCTCCTTGCCTATGCTAGTAGTAATAATTTTAAATTATTTCAAATGGATATCAAAAGTACTTTCTTAAATGATTTTATTTTTGAAGAAGTGTTTGTTGAACAACCAACTAATTTTGAAAAGTCTTATTTTTCTAATCATGTGTTTAAATTGACTAAAGTTCTTTATAGATTAAAACAAGCCCTAAGGGCTTGGTATGAGAGACTTAGTTCATTTCTAATTTCAAATAATTTTACTAAAGGCAAGGTTGATACTACATTATTTGTTAAATATTTTAAAAATAATTTTCTTATTGTTCAAATTTATGTTGATGACATTATCTTTGGTTCTACCAATGAATCACTATGTGAATCATTTGCCAAGTGTATGAGTCATGAATTTAAAATGAGTCTAATGGGTGAACTAACCTTCTTTTTAGGATTATAAATTAAACAACTTAGTGATGGTATATTTCTTAATCAATCTAAATATATATTAGAATTGTTAAAATGATTCAACATGGATGGTTCAAAAGCTATAAATACTCCTATGAGTACTTCCACTAAGTTAGACTTAGATGAAAGTGGAGAGAATTTTGATCAAAAAATATATAGGGGAATGATAGGTAGCTTACTTTACCTCACCGCAACTAGACCGGATATCATGTTTAGTGTAGGACTTTGTGTAAGATTTTAAGCTAACCCTAAGTTGTCTCACCTTAAAGCCGTTAAAAGAATCCTTAGATACCTTAAAGGAACTCCTAACCTAGGACTATGGTATCCAAAATCTGATGACTTTAATTTAAAAGCCTATGCGGATATGGATTTTGGCGGATGTAGAATAGATAGAAAAAGTACATCTGGAATATGTCAATTTTTAGGACATGCACTAGTTTCTTGGACTTTCAAGAAATAAAACTCGATTGCACTATCTACGGCCGAAGCCGAATACATAGCCGCGAGTGCATGTTGTGCATAAGTTGTTTGGATGAAAAATACTTTAGAAGACTATGAAATTCATTTAAAAAATATTTCCATAAAATGTGACAACACAAGTGCTATTTGTCTAATCAAAAATCTCATTCAACACTCTAGAACGAAGCATATTGACATAAGGTATCACTTTATATGAGATCATGTCAATAATAATGATGTCATTCTAGAATTTATTGATACAAAATATCAATTGACGGACATCTTCACAAAACCCCTAAATGAAGAATAATTTGACTTCATTAGAAGAGAATTAGGCATGTTAAATTATCCTAATGCATGAAGAAGTTATATATTTTTTTTTCAAAATTTTTTAAACTTCAGTTTTGATAGTCTTAACTTGTTATCATTCTTCGATTTTTTATGACGTCTTTATATCATCTTTTAAAACAGAGCTCTCATTTTTATCTTTCGATCGTAATATTTTTAATAAAGCTATCATTTTTTATCATAATATTTTTTTGGCCTTCATGATGTAGTAATATTTTGAATGATTTGGTATTATGATGTTATTCTCCTCCTTCTTCGAATGATGGATCTCAATGATATAGTAAAAATTGATTTTATACTCCCTCCACCTCCTTTAAGCATAACTAAAGAAATTTCATAACTTACATTTCATATGAAGCTTAACATGTGCATAAATTAATTTCATAAAATTTGCTTAAAAAATTATGCTCTTAAATGTTCATTTCAGATTTTTATTCTTATGCTAATTCAAGGTTTTAAGACTTAATATCTATCACCTCATGATTTCTATGAGAATACCAAGTTGAATCTTTCTATGAAATTTTTGATGTTGATATGTTTCACTTCATGAATTCATAAATGCCAAGTTGAAGCTTTGTGAATTTTGACATCTCTTTCTCACGATTTTTTTTTAAATTCATATGAGATGTTTTGATGAATGACTTTAATGATCTAACCTTCCACTTTATAATTTTATTCTTGTATTTTCAAATTGCAATCTTAAGCCTTTCATCTTTTTTCATGTGTGAATCTTTCATAGCTTGATAAATGATGATTGATCATTTTTCGGATTTCATAAACATGATTTAAAATGATGATCAAAATATTTTTGGATTTATCGGGTGACATATTTTATTTTCGTAGCCTCATGTATCAAATGTGTTTGATATTCTTGATAAATGACTACTCTTACATATTTTTTTTTATGTGATATGATACCTTATGATGACTACTTCACCTCCTTTTTGTTGATGACAAAGGGGGAGAAGAATGTGCAAATAAATTGATGACATGTGCAAATGACTTAATAAAATGTCTTACATGCAACATATTGAGAAGAATATGACTTATGTGTATCGTATCAAATCACAATGGCTCATATGTTGTGTATTGCAATATGATGAAATGAAAAATGTCTTATATGCTTTAAATTGCATTATGATTGCCTTTGCCATGCTTTATATTCAAAAATTGGTTGATGCCTTTAAAAGCATCGCAATAAAATTTGTATCATATCATAATGTATCGCAAATGCTTAACCTTTTTGAAAAATTATTATTATATCATGTTTAAAATTTGATATACTTTATTGATATGATAAATTAACATCTCATTTGATGATGTATCGCTTAATGATATCATGCCTTGCATTTGCATTAATATCATTTTGATCCATGTTGTATTTCAAATTGGTATCTCTTGTCGAAGTGACAAATGTATATCATTCGACTTGAAAATAAGTAAAATACGAAGTTTCATATTTATGGATAAAGGATCATGCTTGTTAAGCATGACAATAAGTTTAACGGATGGAACTTATCGGTTTTGGCTTGAATTCAAGGAAATTGAATTCAAGTATTTTCTTTCTCATAATATGGCATATAGATAGGGGGAGTTAAGATTAACACTGTCATCAATTGATTGTCATCATCTAAAAGGGGGAGATTGTTGAATCTCGAATTTTGATGATGAAGTCAATTGATAGGTTATTTGATCTAATCCATATTATTAAGATAAGTGTGCAGGATTAACTACGATAGCTTGAAAACATAAAGCAAATTACCGGAGTTAAGTTGTTGGGAGTTCGAGAGTCCACCGGAAGTTCGAAGGATTATCGGAAGTGCTGCTGAAACCAATCGAGAAAGAATCGAGGACTTGTTGAAGTTTTTGGAAGTTCGTCGGAAAGATCATCAGAGGTTTACAAATCTCACCGAGAAGGTTCGAAAGCTTGCTAAAGATTCGTCAAACTCGCCATAAAGTCCAGGAGCCTATTGGGAGTCCACTGGAAGAAATCCAAGTGTGCATCAGAAGTCCACCGGAAGTTCGCCGGAAGCTCGCCGAAAGAAAACTCGAAGCTGTCGATTTAGTCTTTGCTTAGAATTATGTCTAAAATTTGTAGTTAGTATATAATTAGGGTAAGGATTAGGAAATAATCCTATTTAACCCTGGTAGGGGCCAACTAGGCATTGTTTGGACTGAATTGGGCCGGATTCATGGCCCATTTAGAAGTTCTAGACTAGGTCTGGTGGTAGCACTGCCAGACTAGGGCGGTGGCACCGCCTTGGGAAAAACTTCCTAGATGGTCTAGGCCGTGGTACCGCCCCTGGTCAGCGGTGGTATCGCTAGCAATTATTACCTGCCAACGGTGGTACCGCTTGACAAGCGGTGGTATTGCCAGTCCACAGAGCCCGAGGACTTTGTCTGGTGGTGGTGCCGTTAGTCTGGGCGATGGTACTACCCAATACATTGACAAAGCAAGGTGAACAGGTGGTGGTACCGCTAGTGCCAGGCAGTGGTACTACTAATAATTGGAAATCCGAGATGTAACTCTTTTTTGCTCCATTTTTGGAAGCCAATTGAGTCTATAAATACCCCTTTTCCCTCAGTTGGAAAAGCACCTTTAGAGAAGTTGAAAACTAAGTCAAAGCTTTAGCAAAATCTTGTTTCAATAGCTTGAGTGTTCACCTCCCTCTTTTTCCTTATCAAAAATCTGTAAGAGTGTGAATCACTTGTAAAAGTTTGTACGACGGGTGTTTGGTTCTTCCCCTTCAAAGAAGTTTGATAGTGGAAGTTGGGAGCCTCATCAAAGGAGCCTTCAGAAGTGGACGTAGGTCATTTGACCGAACCACTATACATCGCTGCATAATTTGAATGTGTGAGCTTTTAAATTTCTGCATCTTACCTTTACTTAGCTGCAAATTGTTTGGTCTTCTTCTCCCTACTCTCATTTACATTCACTCGAACTATTTTAGCTAAAACTTCTTTTGTCGAATTGAAATTTCCTTATGAACTAACTCTCTTAAATCGGTTTCAAGTTTACAAGTTTTAATCTGCTGCACTAATTCAAAACCCCACCTCCCCCCCCCCCTCCCGCCCCCCAACCCTCTTAGTGCCGCTCAGATCCTAACAGAAATCTGATTAAACTCATTTTTATCTGAAGTGCAAAATAAGGCATTCATGGCCTTTGCATTGAAAGAAAAAGATTTTCTCTCTAAATCCAACCATTCGTTCATCGGTTTATAGGAAAGTTGAAAGTCATTTTCAATGATATTTCATATATTTAAATCCAAAAAAATTAAGAAAACTCACATTCGAGTTTTTCAATAAGTGTAGTCTGATTCGTTAAACAACAAAGGACAAACAATCGAAAAACTCACTTGAAAACCATCGAGTCATTCATGGGTGTGAATCTAAAAGAGAAACAACGTGGCTTTGATACCAATTGTTGGGATCTAGAGTGGCACTAAGAGGGGGGATGAATTAGTGCAGCGGTTAAGAACGATAAATTTTAGCGATTTAAAAGGATTTCGAAAACTTCATATGTTGAAAACCTCATTTCAACTAAAACCGATTTTGATTGAAGCATGTCAGAAACGTAATTAACTTGAGAGCATTTAGAGATGAAGAAAAACAGTGATAAGAAAGTAGGGCAGCCAAATAAAATGGTTTGCAAAAAGATAAAAGCAATAAGCAAACACAAACCAGATTTTTCTAGTGGTTCAATCATATAACCTACAGTCACTCCCGATTCCTCCTCTTTTGAGGCCATCGGCTTTACACTAATTGTCTTCCTTCCAACAAGTGAAGACGAACTCCCTTACAGTACCTCTCCTTTTGATGGGCTCAGGAGAAAACCCTTACAAGCACTTCACTCCTCTCTTTCAATGGTATACAAATAAGAACTAGAGGAGGGATGTTTAGAAGGATTTTTACATCATTTTATTCTTTTTAAAATCTCTGTGCTTGTGTATTCAACCCAAGAATGAGAGGGGAATTTATAGGCTCTAATCTAATTCAAATATGGAGCTAAAAACCTTCTCATCCCAGGTTTACCGAGTACTAGTGATACCGCCGCCAATTTGACCCTAACACTAGGTGGTACCACTACCCAGTCTGGCAGTACTACCGATTGACACACTGCCACGGTCAGTGTACTGGGTGATACTGCTAATCATATGTGCCCTACAAGCAAATCACATGAGTGATGGAACTTGTGACTTGATATGTACTATTTCTCTTTGCTTATTATTAGATATTTTATCACTTTATCTTACATGTTGCATATATTGTGATGTCCTTGGATCTGTGCAATGGGAATCGAATCGTGATGAGATCATGATAATGAGACCGATTCACCTTTAAATACAGACCCTAAATATTCTTGGTTATTAGTTACTCGAAAGGGACATCGAGACAACCGAATAAACTAGTGGCTACTCATGTGCGGACATTAAGAGTATAGTGCAAGTGCTCAATAAGGAATGAGTTCACTGATTGATCCGCTTATGGAATGTTGGATGGTTATTAATACCTTACGTCAGACAGTGATTCCGTAGTCCCAATAGTGTATCTGGTCTTTAGACTTGAAACACCAATAATGTCCTGTATGAGTTCTCCACTCTTTGATATCGGACTTATAGGTTTGGAAAGTTACAAATCTAGTACAACCGATTATTGAGAATGGTAGCTAATCTTACGAGGGCTATTGAGTATCAATAGAGGATCATTCGCTCTCGATATCATGAGAGGAATATCCCATGTATTCTTGCTCGAACAAATCCTTGGTCAAGGTTATTCGGATTGAGAGAGAAAGAGTTCTCTGGGAAATCCGACAAGAGCAAGACTCGAGGAGAGACCGTATGGGCCTAACAGCACCATACCCAATATTATAGATACATGGTAACTAAGGATAGATAGGTCCAAAGGATTAGATTCCCCTATATCGTTTGGTGGCTATGGCATAGTGACCTAGTACGTCCGCAGTCGATGAGTTGGGTGAATTATTATAGAGATAATAATTCACTAAGTCAGAAGGAGTTCTGACAAGTATCACTCACGGCCAACTCGATATTGAGCCTAGAGGGTCACACACATATGATAAGTGTTGCGACAAGTAGAGGTTCGGATATGAGATATCCGTTGGAGCCCCTATCTTATTGGATATCCATTAAGCCCCGAAATTATTGGATCCTAAGATGAGATCCAATAATTGCTAATAAGAGATTATTGGGTAGAGATCCACTAATCTAAGAGGCTTGGGTAATTGGATGGAGATCCAATACCCAATAAGGCAAGATCTATTAGGGTTTACGGGGGCCTCTATAAATAGGAGGGAACCAAAGCTCTATAAGCTGGGAGTTCTTTTGGTGGCCACCTCCTATTCTCCTCTCCCCAGAGAGGTGCATCATCACAGTCCCTGTCGTGTGGATCCCGCTAGAGCGAAGGACGCTTGACCTCCTTCATCCTTCCTACAGATTTGTAAGGATTCAGGGAAATATGATCTCCCTAGGTATTTTCTTTTACACATGCAGTTTTCATGGATTTGATTTGACGCACTGATCTTTGCACGACGATAGAACCTTTCTATGGGAAATCTATGGTTTTATTTTTTGTTCTTCCGTTGCTTATGAGATGTCGCCCCATAGGATTTTCCAATAGTGGTATCAGAGCCAGGTTGTTCGTGCGAAGATCAGATCTTAAATTGTGTATGTTGTGATTTAGAACAGTTTTTGTCATCAAAATCGTTGACGCAAAAGGTGAGGAAGGGCAGAAAGTGTTGCAACCCTTGTTGCGCTCGCACAACGGCCACAAGGCTGCTTACAGCCTTGCTTCCTGCAATGACAACGGCGGTGGTGGCTATATGCAAGGAGCCCACTAGCAAGCTGTAGGCGACGATAGGTGGCCGACGACCTGCTGCCTGCCTGCAAGGCACGGGCAAAGGCACCCGCATCGGCAGCGGTGCCCGCGAGGTCCCTACGGGTGGCACTTGCTACAACAACGCTACCTACAGGGCAGTGACGCTCGCCCGTGAGCAAAAGCGCCTGTTGCGTCGACGCCCGCCGCGGGCAGGGGTGGCGCACCCGCGGGTAGTGGCCGCTGCTTGTAGGGTGGCAGTGGCCACAATGTCGCAATGTAGCAGGCAGAAGAGGGATTAGGGTTTTCTAGGCAAAAGATATTTTTGTCCCTCGGAATTTCAAAAATTTCAATTTCTGTCCCTTTTGACAGAATGACCAAAATACCCCTCAGAATTTAGAAAATTCTCTGAATATCCCTGTTTTCAGGAAAAATATATATGTTAATTAAATAGTTTAATTAACTATTATTATTTATCTAGTAGTCCTATAAAATAACATATACATGTGATGTATAATGTGGACAGATGATCATGGACTTGTGATGTGATGTGTACATGTGATTATTATTATTGGGGCTTGCGAGCCTCTATTTTTCTCGTTTATTGTTGAGCCTGCATGCGTATAATTATGTTGTAATTATATGAGGAGGCACAGTGGTAATGAGACCCATAAGGTCGAGATAGACGATCCGACGCATGGAGATACGTTGAGATGCCAATAGAACCGACGAAGCGAGAAGGACGATCATAGGGCATGGAGATGCACCAAAGCACATATAGATCTTGATGTGAGTGATTGGGCCCACTGGCTCGGGCCTAATCACATTAGGATATGGTCCATGATCATTTGGTGTGATTGCTCATGTGATGTGTGATTAATTATAAACCTACTAGATATGTGTATATATTTGCATGCGATGTAGATATATATATTAAATATGCATGTGTGTGACACATTTTGTTAGGAGACCAAATCAAAATCCCGTCTATTAATAATATTAAATTGGTAAATGTGAGGTAATTAGATTGACCCACGTGGCCTTCCATCGTTATAGGTAGGAACCGATTCTCGGTGTAGGTTGAGTTGCTCGAGTCCCTCAAGACTCACCTATATCGCGTTTCACTATCTTATCTATGACATAGAGATGTTACCGGTGACTTGAGGACATGGTATGCTTGGTCGAGTCCCTCAAGAGTATATCATCGAATCAGACTCATCTTGTAACGACGGTGATAACTTAACCAAACATCATGGTTGGTCGAGTCCCTCGAGGTCATGGTGGTTCGGAGGCCGAACAGGATGGGAATCACAAGGAGTTGTGATTGGCAAGAGTTGCCTATCTTTACGGGCTTAACGTAATTGGTCGAGTCCCTCAAGGTTATGTTAAGATGCCAATTGGATCCTGATCCCCACTAGAGATCCGTCGGGGGTCTCCGATTCACATACCAGAGGGTGTTGTGTGTCTCATAAAAAATTAGTGAGAATACATTCAGATAAAAGTCCTTATCTTAATTGTTTAATTTTTGTAAAGTCTACATGTTATTTATTTCTGCTACATCCTTAATTTCAAAGAATGTTACTTTCAAATCCTTTACGTGGCATACTTGATAATAACCACCTCACTAGTCCAAATTATACGGATTGGCTTCCTAATCTGAGAATCATTCTCACAACGGAGAAAATCATGTACGTCCTTGATATAGTGATCCCTTAACCCGACGAAGGGGCAAGCGAGGATGAGATTGCTCGTTATGTGAAGTACATAAATGATTTCGCTCTTGCTCAATGTTATATGTTTACCTCGATGACTACAGAGTTACAGAGACAACATGAAAATATGGATGCTAATTCCATACTTCTGTATCTCCGCAAACTGTTTGAGGAACAGGGAAGAACTCAGTGATATGAGATATCAAAGAGTCTTTTCCATACTAGGATGACTGAGGGAACACCGGTTCAGAACCATGTCCTTAAGATGATTGAGTGGATCGAGAAACTCATAGGTATAGGAATGGTCCTAGAGGATAACCTGTGTAGAACTTGTGCTTCAGTCCCTACTAGATTCCTTTTCTCAGTTCATAATGAATATTAATATGAACAAACTTGAGGTGACCCTCCCAAAGCTCGTCAATTTATTGAGAGAAGCAGAGAGCACCATCAAGAAATAGAAGCCAGTTCTCTATACTGGTGAGACTAGAAAGAAAAAGAAGGCTAAGAAGTCCCTTAAGAAGGGCGAGGGCAAGGGCAAAATGGGTAAGACAAAGGTTGCCAGGAAAGACCTAACAAAGGACAAAGGCCAGTGCTTCCATTGGGGCAAAGATGGGCACCAAAAGAGGAACTACAAAGAGTACCTTACAGAGAGGGCGAAACAGAAGCTTGGAGAAGCTTCAGGTACATTCATGATCAGCCTCTATTTGTTAGAATCTTATGATAACACATGGGTATTGGATACCAGGAGTACTTATCATATCTGCAATTAGTTGCAGGTTCTGGCAAAACCTAGAAGATTTAATAGAGACGAGAGGGACCTTAAGATGGGCAATGGAGCAAAGTTTGTAACAGCGGCTGTTGGCAAGGTCACCTTACATCTACCTGGTGGAGCTATTATTGCATTAGATGCATGCTATTATGTTCCTTCTTTTATCAAAAATATTATTTCCATTTCATGTTTGACAGTTAGTAGATATAAATTAGTTTTTGAAAACAATGGTTGTTCAATAATATTAGATGATGAGATCATCACGAGAGGAACATTGCATAATGGTTTATTTATGCTAGATATAACTCCATATATCATGAGTGTAAGTGAGTCTAAGAGGAAACGAGAAGAGGTGATTAATGTATATCTGTGGCATTGTAGGTTAGGTCACATCCACGAGAGAAGGATTCAAAAGTTGCTGAAGAATTGATATCTAAATCCATTTGACTATGAGTCATATGCGACTTACGAACCTTGCCTTCGTAGAAAGATGACCAACTCTCCATTAAGTAGAATAGGAGAGAGAGCCACTAAGTTATTGGAACTCATATATAGTGATGTATGTGGTCCCATGTCGACTCATGCCATAGGTGGTTACTCCTACTTTATTACTTTTATTAATGATTTCTTAAGATACGGATATGTGTACTTGATGAAGTACAAGTCTGAGGCTTTTGAGAAATTTAAGGAATATAAGAATGAAGTGGAGAACCAGACAGGAAAGAGTATTAAAACCCTTCGATTAGCTCGAGGAGGTAAGTACTTGAGTACAGAGTTCACCCAATTCCTCAAAGACTATGAGATTTTATCCCAATGGACACCTCCTTATACACCGCAGCTTAATGGTGTATCAGAAAGGAGGAATCGCACACTGTTAGATATGGTGCGTTCCATGATGAGTTTCGTCAACCTACCCATCTCATTTTAGGGATATGCCCTAGAGATCGTAGTTTACCTTCTGAACAGAATTCTAACTAAGTCAGTAATGTCTACTTCATTTAAGATATGGAATGGGAAGAAGCCCGATCTTAAAGTTGTTAAGATTTGGGACTACCCTACCCACGTCAAGAGACACAACCCCGATAAGTTAGAATCCAGGAAGAAACGGTGCAAGTTTATGGGATATCCCAAGGAAACTTGTAAGTATTATTTCTATCATCCTAAGGACCAAAAAGTCTTTATAGCCAAGAGAGTAGTGTTCCTTGAGAAGGAACACATTCTTGGTGGAGACAATGGGAGCATGATAGAGTTGAGTGAGGTTGGAGAACCTAGCTCAAGCACCATTCCACAACTAAAATCTTTTCAGATACCTAGCACACAAGTTCCAACTTTACGTAGGTGCGGTAGAGTATCCTATCCTCCTAAGAGATATGTGGGACATATCAGAAGGCTATTAAACCTCAAACCTACGAGGAGGCTATTATGAGCATAGACTCCGAGAAATGGCAAGAAGCCATGAATTCAAAAATGGATTCCATGTACTCCAACAAGGTTTGGAACATAGTTGATGCACCCGAGGGTATCATACCCATTGGCTACAAATGGATCTTCAAGAAGAAGATCGGAGTAGATGGAAAAGTAAAGACCTATAAAGCAAGGCTAGTAGCTAAGGAGTATCGCCAAAGGCAAGATGTTGACTATGACAAACTTTCTCACCTATAGCCATGCTAAAATCTATTCGAATTCTATTAGCTACTGCAGCACACTATGATTATGAGATTTGACAGATAGATGTCAAAACCGCATTCCTTAATGGCAACCTCGAGGAGGAGGTGTATATGATACAGCCTGAGGGATTTGTGTCCAGAGATAACCCAGATAAAGTGTGCAGGTTGCTTAGGTCCAACTATGGACTGAAGCAAGCTTTCCGAAGTTGAAACATAAGATTTGATGATGTAATCAGATCTTATGACTTCGTTAAGAATGAAGATGAGCCTTGTGTGTACAGGAAAGTAAGTGGGAGCACTATTATCTTTTTGGTATTATATGTGGATGACATCCTGATCATTGGGAATGATGTAGAAATGCTCTCCATAGTAAAGGCTTGGCTATCTAGGCACTTCTCCATGAAGGACTTAGGGGAAGCATCATACGTATTGGGGATACGGATCTATAGAGATAGATCCAAGAGGATGCTTGGCTTATCCCAATCCAGGTACATAGATACCATTATCAAAAGGTTTGGTATGGAAAATTCCAAGAGAGGTCTCATACTAATGAGACATGAAATATCAGTTTCTAGGAGTATGTCCCTAAAGACTCTTGAAGAAAGGGCACACATGGATATGATACCATATGCCTTAGCGATAGGATCTATCATGTATGCTATGCAATGTACCAGGCCTAATATAGTGCATGCTTTGAGTGTCACGAGTAGGTATCAAGCAGATCCAAGCTTGGAGCATTGAAAAATAGTAAAATGTATCATTAAGTACTTGAGAAGGACTAAGGATCTTTTACTAGTATATGGAGGCAGTAGCCTCAGGGTTGAGGGCTACACGGACACGAGCTTCTAATCCGATGTCGATGATAGCAAGTGTAATTTAGGGTATGTGTTCACCCTGAATGGAGGAGCAGTATGTTGGAAGAGTTCCAAGCAAGATACTACTGCTGACTCAACCACAAAGGCAGAATCAACAATTGTGGTAGAGGCAGCAAAGGAGGGAGTCTGGATGAAGAAGTTCATTATAGACTTGGGAGTCATGTCAAGCAGCGAGGAGCTGATTCCCTTATATTGCGACAACTACGGGGTGATTACTCAAATATGGGAACCCGGGTCTCATTAGAAGTGTTCTGAGGAGGTTCTAGCTTATTAGAGAGATCGTGGCCCGAAGAGATGTAGTAGTGGAAGGAGTTCCATCTGAAGATAATATTGCAAATCCATTGACAAAGCCATTGACTCAGATTGTCTTTGAGCGTCACAGAGGTCTGATAGGAATCAGACATGTTGGTGATTGGCTTTAGGTCAAGTGGGAGATTGCTAGTCATATATGCCCTGCAAGCAAATCACATGAGTGATGGCACTTGTAACTTGATAGGTACTCTTTCTCTTTGCTTATTATTAGGTATTTTATCACTTTATCTTACATGTTGTATATATTATGATGTCCTTGGATCTGTGCAATGAGAATCAGATAGTGAAGAAATCATGATAATGAGATCGATTCACCTTTAAACACAAACCTTAAATAATCCTAGTCATAGGTTACTCGAGAGGGACATCGAGACAACCGGATAGACTGGTGTATTGTATACCCGTCCATATGATGGAGGTGGCTAGTCTCATAGCTACTCGTGTGGGGACACTAAGGGTACAGTGCAGGTGCTCATTAGGGAATGAGTTCACTGATTGATCCACTTACGGAATGCTGGATGGTTATTGATACCTCACGTTAGATAGTAATTCTGTAGTCCTAGTAGTGTATCTGGTCCTTAGACTTAAGACACTAAGGATGTCATATATGAGTACTCCACTCTTTGATACCGAACTTATAGGTTTGGAAAGTTCCAGATCTAATACAGTCAGTTATTGAGAGTGATAGCCAACCTAACAAGGGCTATTGAGTGTCAATAGAGGATCATCCACTCTCAGTATCATAAGAAGAATATCTCATGTATTCTTGCTCGAACAAATCCTTGGCCAAGGTTATTCGAATTGAAAGAGATAGAGTTCTCTGGGCGAATCCGACAAGAGTAAGACTCGAGGAGAGACCGTATGGGCCTGATAGCACCATGCCTAATATAGGGTCTCTGGGATATTAGTTAGATGAGGGACTATAGATACATGGTAACTAAGGACAAATAGGTCCAATGGATTGGATTCCCCTGTATCGTCTGGGGGCTATTGCGTAGTGGCCTTGTACGTCCGCAGTCGATGAGTCGGGTGAATTATTATAGAGATAATAATTCACTAAGTCAGAAGGAGTTCTGACAAGTATGACTCACGACCAGCTCGATATTGGGCCTAGAGGGTCACACATATATGGTAGGTGTTGCGACAAGTAGAGGTTCGGATATGAGATATCTGTTGGAGCCCCTATCTTATTGGATATCCATTAAGCCCTTGAATTATTGGATCCTAAGATGAGATCCAATAATTGCTAATAAGAGATTATTAGGTAAAGACCCACTAATCCAAGAGGCTTGGGTAATTAGATAGAGATCCAATACCCAACAGGGTAAGATCCATTAGGGCTTACAAGGGGCCTCTATAAATAGGAGGGAACCAAAGCTCTATAGGCTGGGAGTTCTTTTTTTGGGCCACCTCCTGTTCTCCTCTCCCTAAAGAGGTGCATCATCGCAGTCCCTGCCGTGTGGATATCGTTAGAGAGGAGGATGCTTGACCTCCTTCATCCTTCCTATAGATCTGTAGGGATTCAGGGATATACGATCTTCCTAGTTATTTTCTTTTACACATGTAGTTTTCACGGATTTGATTTGACACACCGATCTTCGCACAACAATGGAACCTTTCTACGAGAAATCTATGGTTTTGTTTTTTGTTCTTCTACTGCACATAAGATGTTGCCCCATAGGATTTTCCAACAAATACCACCCCATAAGTGCTCTAACACTAGGTAGTACTATCGCCTAGTCTGGGCCTTACCACCGCTAGTACATCTTGGGGAGCTAGACCTAGGGCGGTGCCACCGCCCTAGTCTAGCGGTGTCATCACTAGACAAGGTCCAGCACTTCTGGTTGGGCCTTGAATCTGACCTAAACAAATCCATTAACGGGCCCAGTTGGCCCCTACCAAGGTTTTAGGATTAACACTTAATCCTAACCCTAATTACGTGCTAACTACAAAATTAAAGATATTTTCTACAAAAATCAAAGTCTGTCACATCAAGTCTTCTTCTGGCGAACTTCCGGTGGTCTTCCAACAAACCCTCAAACACCATTCTACGGACTCCCGACAAGCTCCTAGACTTCATGACGATCTTGGTGAGTTCCTATGAGTCTTCGTTGGCAAGCTCCAAACTTTCTCGGGGAGCTCCACGAACTTTCGATGAACCTTCCAGTGAACTTCCGAAAACCCTTCGGCAAGCTCCTTACTCGTTATCGGCCAGTTCCGACAGCACTCCGATGAATCTTCAGACTTCCGTTGAACTCTCAAACTCTCAACGATTCCATCGTACTTGACTCCAGCACTTTGTTTCGCTTAATATCTTCATCATTATCATAGTTAATTCTGCATACTAAGTAAATCTTAACCATACTTCGATCTAAACAATTATAACATGAATCACCATCCTATTGCCCGGCACATCATTGGTCAGCGCTTCATTCGGTTCTTCGATGCATTGTCCTCTCTTGCAACCTGTTGCCCAATCGGTAGTTGACCTCTGCAACCCCGATCTCCTTGACATAACTTTTCTCTTCTTGGCTCAATGCCCAATATCTTTGTTCGAAGCTTTCTGTCGATTATCGACCGGACCTCCGGCTCGACGTCCAATATCCTGACATGATTTCCTCCATTGCAATGCTGATTCATCCTATGTCAACTGTCAAATCCCGATTGATAGTAGACCTGTGTCCCTCAAAACATAATCAGACAACCAAACACAATCAATTAGTTTCATCATCAAAATCTGAGACTCAACACTCGATGGAGGAGGAATCGAAAGTGGACATAGGTCACAACGATCGAAGCACTGTAAATCTGGTGTGTTCTTTCCTTGGTGCTTACTCTTATTACTTAGCTGCTATCTTTATTTTACATTTACTTCAAGTCAATATCTTTTCGATATGATTTTATCAACTCGAAAGAATTTCTAGTCGCAACCGTCTTGAACATATGCACTAATTCACCCCTCCTCTTAGTGTCATCTTGATCCTAATAGGTTTGAGTCAGAAAATCCCCCTCCTGACCATGACTTGTGTGTAGGAATCTGGCGAACATGCGGCGAATCGCCTACTAGAGGAGGAGATCACAATTAGGAGGCGAGTCTCTAACTCAACCCAACCTGACACTCACTTCCACCTCTTGAGTATCTACCTAGGCAACCTTGCGCATCCGGAGTTGATCAAGCCGTGCTGACTCCTTGGCCACAGTGTAAATATTCACCAACAAGAAGCAAAAAGTTGCTATCTCAAGAGAAGCAAAAATTTTGCTTAACTTCACATTCTCAAAAACTTACTAGCTTGCAAATCTCAAAACAAAAACAAAACTTGCTAGCTTTCATACTTCAAATAGAAGTAAAACTTTCCAACTTGCTAGCTTGCATGTTCTAACTAATTAGCATTTGAGTAACATAGGACTATCTTCGATCATGAAAAGATAATTTGATTGAAGCAAAAAGAATCAAGAAATTGGGCCAAAGTAAAACATGCCAGAAGATTGGATGTCGGCTCGAAGGACTAGTTGACGCATCAACAAAAGGCTTTGGGCCATGAGTTCGGGTATCGGATCAGACATTATACCAAGGAGATCAGATGTTGTAGGAGGTCAACAAGCTAATTGGGTAATACGCCGAAGGAGAGGATGATGCGCCGAAGGAGAGGAAGATGCGCCGAAGGGTCGAATGAAGCATCGAATAAACCAATGACATGTCGGACAAAAGATTCATTCTTTATAATTAATTGTGTCTTGATCAAAGTAGTTTAGGTTGTTATTGAGTTGGTTTTGAATATAATTAGATAACTCAATTAGGGGCCTATTGGGCCTAAGTTGGGACTGATTTGGGCCTATTGAGAGGTCTATTTAGTGACCCAAAAGTTAGGTTAGGTGGTGACACCACCAGAGGCTCAGTCTCCAAGACACAGTCTTCGAGACTATATCAGGTGATGGTACCACTCGACTGGGAATTGGTACCACCCAATGTTAGTGCTGCAAGTGGTGGTACTGCCTAGCATAGGCCATGGTACTGCTCGTACCCAAAAGACCTAGAAATTTAAATTTTGGCTCCAATTTTGAAACCATTTGGGGCCTATAAATACCCCAATTAATTAGCAAGAAAGGAGCAAGAATTCTTAAGAAAAAAATTAAGAAAACTATGCCAAAATGTTGAGTTCCCTCCTTAAGCTTAGAAGTTGATCTAAGAGAGGTGTGTGAGGGTTACCTTGTAAAAAGGGGGGTGTAAAGGTTCTCTCCTGAGCTTATCAAAAGGATAAAAGGGTTGTAAGATGGTAGTTAATATTTACCTATTGAAAGAAGATCGATAGTGAAAGCTGGTGGCCTCGACAGAGGAGGAATTAGGAGTGGATATAGGTCACGATGACTGAACCACTATAAAATTGGTGTGCATCTTCTTTTTACTCTTCATTACTATTATTTTTCTATTTTAACTACTTATTACGTTTACTCTAAGTCAAGCACACTTCGATATCATTTTCAATCGAATCAAGCTTCTCTAAATTGTCGAAGTCTTCCATTTCGATGTAATTTTTCAAAAGCACTAATTCATCCCCTCCCCCCCCCCCCTCCCTCCCTCCCTCTTAGTATCGATTTCAATCCTAATAATAACTTGCATTATCTATCATGTGTTTGTTGAATTTGTTACTTATGGATCCTGGGTTAAATACTTTCTCTAACCCGTCTCCTCTTTTATAGGTCCTTAAGGGACTACAAAAGATTTCGGGGAGGCTGACCCTTTATGGATAGATATAGTGCTATATGATTTAAGCAAAACCAACTAAGTTCGTGACACTACAATGATTATGGTGGTTGCAATTATGCCATTGTAGTAGCATTTGCTTGTCACGACCAACATCAATAGGACATCAAAAGCTACGATTCCCAACAGTTGTGCAGGCAGACACATGGGCACAACCACATGTCATAGCAACTGTGGGGGCCACTAATTTATTAGTTATAGGTGCTCTATAAGCCAATCACATGAGTAATGGCACTTGTAACACGTTGCGTCAATCTCTTTGCTTATGATTATAGGTATTTTCTCGTGAGTAATGGCACTTGTCCTCGGATTTGTACAATAGGAATCAGATCGTGATGAGATTATAATAATGATAGAACCCCAGAGGAATTCTATGGAGATTGATCTTTGAGGGGGATCAACCCTTGGAACGCTACAGGGGTTCCACCCTCCAAGTAACCTGGTGGTTGCAATTGTAGATTGATCTTTCTTATTCCAAAGAGGTGGAGGCTACAAGCTTATATAAAGCTCCAAACCCTAGCCCTAGGGGCTGCTTCCTAAGTGAACTACCCAATTTACCCTCAACCTTAGCGGGTCGGCCCAGTAACAAGGGGGCGATGGCTAAGAAGCCCAAAGACCCAAATATAAACCCTAGCCTCTCTTCTTTATAGGATAGAGGTGGCTAGGTGGGGTTTATTACATTCTCACAGGGTTTTTATTAGCTGCTACATGGTTAAGTAGGACCTTACCCTGCTAGGGTCCTATCAAGCCTGCCCTCTTCAAATCAGCCTTGTCCTCAAGGCTGGGGTTCCATGAACTCAGGGAACCGGGACTTCAGCTCCTCATATGATTCCCATGTGGCATCTTCGAGTGGTAAATTAGTCCAATGTACTAGTACTTCAGTAGAGGGACGTCGACGACGTATCACGACTCTGCGGTCGAGGATGGCTTGTGGTTGGACTTGAATATTTCCATCATCAGTGGTGTTGGATAGTTGGATCTGGGGTGTCTCGTGTTCTCCTAACTTGGGCTTCAAGCATGACACGTGGAAGACAGGGTGAATTTTGGCATCTTCGGGTAATTTAAGTCATGCGCCCACGGCTCCAATACGCTCTATGATCTGATAGGGCCCATAAAAATGTGGAGATAGCTTCATGGAGGCTCGTGTGTTGATGGATAGTTGCTTGTATGGTTGTAGGCGAAGATAAACCCAGTCTCCTACTAAAAATTCTCTTTCACTTCTTCGTGTGTCAGCTTGCTGCTTCATTCTAGCTTGAGCGTAGAGAGATTATCCTTTAGCAATTTGTAGGAGTTTGTCCTGTCAATTAAATCTTGGTCGACTGATCTACCTTAGCCGAGCCAATTACATACTTTGGAATCACAGGGGCCGACCGACCATATCTTCATATGGGGTACATTTTGTAGATGAATGATATGTAGTATTGTACCACCATTCGGCCCAGGGGAGCCATTTCGTTCACTCCTTTGGTCGATCACTAGCGAAACACAGAAGGTATATCTCTAAATATCTGTTCACCACTTCTGTTTGGCCGTCAGTTTGTGGATGATATGCAGTGCTCATCTTGAGTTGGTGCCCTGTAACTGAAATAACTCAGTCCAAAATTTGCTAGTGAAGACCATGTCACGATCACTTATGATGGACCTTGGCATCCCATGTAGTTTGACAATATTTTCTATGAAAATCTGAGCAATACTAACAGTAGTGTAGGGATTTCGCACACAAAAATAAGCATATTTCGTAAGTCGATCAACCACCACAAGGATTGTGCTTTTACCTTTGGAAGGTGGCAGCCCTTCGATGAAGTCCATGGAGATGTCAGTCCACACCGAGTCTGGTATGGGTAGTGGTTGTAGTTTCCCTGGACTCACCACTGTTTCACCTTTTTGCTGTTGACATACATCACATTGTGCTACGTATTCAGAAATAATTTTTTTCATCCCTTTCCAATAAAAGTTTTGCTTCACTCTTTTGTAGGTTCTTAGAAATCCGGAGTGCCCTGCTAAAGGTGTGGAGTGCATTTCGTGCAGAATGACTTTGATGCAAGGGGAATTTGGTATAAGCACAATACGACCTTTATAGCATAGATCCCTCGAATCCCAAGTATAGTGAGCTATTGCGCTTGGATCCTCATCCAATTTTTTGATGATGTTGCTGGTTTCTGGATCCTTCTTCCATTCCTCCTCCTCGGTTGTTCTTTGGAGATGCATAAGAAAGCCACCATTTATCTTGTGTAAAACTTTCTCCATTCGTTGGGTTGAAACGGTGGTTACGTTGCTTCCGCGCTTCCCGCGTAGGGTGACCTGTTTACCTTTGCAATAGAATTTCATAATCAATTTGGAAAAGTTCCAAGAGACATCACCTAGTGTCGTCAGCCATTCTATGCCCAGCACAGCCTTACAATCATCAATTGGTAGGAGGAAGAAGTCAGCAATAATTTCTTGGCCCTGCAGTAATAGTTTCACCTGTGGGCATCTTTGGTCGCATTTTAGGATTCGGCCGTCGGCAACCTTTACGTCGAACTTGCTGCAACCTTCGATATAGAGCGCCATCCGAGCAGCAACCTTACTATTTAGAAAATTATTAGTACTGCCTGTATCGATGAGAATGGTGATTGGTTGTTGTTTGAGCAGGCCTCCAACTTTCATCGTTTGCGGATTTGAGTAGCCGGCTAGCGCATGTACCATAAAGTCGGTTGATTGTGGCTCTTCTTCCACATCTTCATCCTCATGTTCAAGATTCTCTTCTGGCTGTTCACTGATCTCTTCTTCCACTGGTTCAATCATAAGAAGTCTCCCTTTTTTACAGCGATGCTCGCGGCTCCATGGCTCGTCACAATGCCAACATAACCCCTTGGCAGATTGGTCTCGAAGCTCTTCTCTTGTCAACCTTTTTGGTGCAGGAGCTTGACTGATAGTAGAGGGGGCTGAGGGATTTGATATTACTAGTTTGGGAATGACCCTAGTCCTTCGGGCTTCGTGGTTCAATCGCTCCTCCTGAAGTCGTGCGAAAGAGATGGCTGCCATATGCATGTACGGTTGTCGTGCTTTAACTTCTCCCCGGATCTCCGGCTTCAAGCCCTCAATAAATGTCCCCAATAACTATTTTTCAAACCAATCACAAGTTTGATTAGATAACCTTTCAAACCTGGTTTGATACTCCTGGATGGTGGAGGTTTGTCGGATCTTTGCTAGTTGTCCGTCGATGTTCTCGTAATCGGTTGTTCCGAAACGGATCAGCAGTCCTTCTTTGAATTGTCGCCATGAGAGGACTCCATGAGTATGTTCAAACCAATCAAACCATTATATGGCATCTCCTTCAAGATATATAGCTGCAATTTCTACCATAGATGCATCTGCGGTTTTGTGGTACCGAAAATATCGCTCCGCGCGCGAGATCCAACCAATCGGGTCTCCTTCTTCCCATCTAGGGAAGTCCACCCTCATGCATGGATAGTGGGGATCGGCCATAGAGCCTCCCCTCTCTTGGAGGTCATCTCTTCGATTAGAGCTCTCCCCTTGATGTGATTTCTTTGGGCTCGGTGGTCGACCCAAACTAAGTTCGGCAAAGAGAGTCTAAATCTTCTCCTCCATTCGTGTCTTGAAGGCTTCGAATTTAGCATCAATTGCCTTCTCGGATGCCATAGCATATGTCTCCAAATCTGTAATATTAAGATCTCTTTTTTGCTGTCGAGTTAAAGGCATGTATTGGTTGAGAGAAGTGGTGGTTGAAAGGGTTGGTAGATTGGTGAATGTAGGCTGCGGTTTAGGCTTGTTTTGTGGCTATTTTGGGTGCTGTTTGGGGCTACTATTTGATCGAGTTTTGGGCTGAGATGGTAGTGGATGAAGGTTAGGGAAGAGGGTTTTAGATCTGTGGTAGCTCGCAGCAAAGATTTGACAAAAATCAGTAGAAATTGCTGCCTATATGCGCTGTCTCGTAAGAGCAGAATTGTCGTCGAAGAAATAGCGGTTTCTCAATGAAATTTCCAGTGAAAACTCAGGGGTTTGAGGAGGGGGTTTGATGGTAGAATCTTAGTTTAGATAGCAACAAGGATAACAAATTGGATCAAGAAATTTCGGCAGCAAAGCAGTAAAGAAATCGGTGCAAGTTGCGATAGCAGAATTCTCGTCAAAAAATTTCAGTAGTTTGTGACGAGAGATTGCAGCAACACACGAATTTGTTTTTGTGATGAATTCCATAATAGATCAATCATGGATGGGAGCCAAGATGATCTATGAGGTGCATAAAAAATTTCATTCAAAAAGGATAACAATTAGATCGGTTAAAGGCAGCAACACATGGCTAAAATTTTCTGCAGCAATCCTTCGTTCGCAAAGATGGTAACTTTTGCGATGCAAGGAATTTGCAGCAAGGGATCGATAGAAAAACTTCTTTTTAATATTTTAGATGAAAAATTGCAGCAGCAAAAGGTATTGGTGGTAGAAAAATACCAGATCTCTGATGCAATTAGAGGTGGCGACTGTAGATTGATTTGATCTATGTCAAGAGATGACGATGGAGACGACGACGTCAAGAGAAATTATGGGAATTGCGTGGCTAATGGTGGGCAGCAGGGATGGCAGCAAAAGCAGCAAGATCGCTGCTCTGATACCAGATGATAGAACCCTAGAGGAATTCTATGGAGATTGATCTTTGAGGGGGATCAACCCTTGGAACGCTATAGGGGTTCCACCCTCCAAGTAGCCTGGTGGCTGCAATTGTAGATTGATCTTTCTTATTCCAAAGAGGTGGAGGCTACAAGCTTATATAGAGCTCCAAACCCTAGCCCTAGGGGCTGCTTCCTAAGTGAACGACCCAATTTGCCCTCAACCTTAGCGGGCCGGCCCAATAACAAGGGGGCGACGGCTAAGAAGCCCAAAGACCCAAATATAAACCCTAGCCTCTCTTCTTTATAGGATAGAGGTGGCTAGGTGGGGTTTATTACATTCTCACAGGGTTTTTATTAGCTGCTACATGGTTGAGTATGACCTTACCCTGCTAGGGTCCTATCACTACGATTCCCAACAGTTGTGCAGGCAGACACATGGGCACAACCACATGTCATAGCAACTGTGGGGGCCACTAATTTATTAGTTATAGGTGCTCTATAAGTTAATCACGTGAGTAATGGCACTTATAACACGTTGTGTCAATCTCTTTGCTTATGATTATAGGTATTTTCTCGTGAGTAATGGCACTTGTCCTCGGATTTGTACAATAGGAATCAGATCGTGATGAGATTATAATAATGAGACTGATTCACCTTTAAACATATACCCTAAATAATCTTAGTCATAGATTACTTGAGAGGAACTTCGAGATAATTGGACAAACTGGTGTATTGTATACTTGTCCATATGATGGAGGTGGCTGGTCTCATACCTACTCATATGGAGACACTAAGGATACAATCCAAGTGCTCATTAGAGAATGAGTTCACTGATTGATCCGCTTATGGAATACTGGATGGTTAATGATACCTGATGTTAGATAGTAATTCCATAGTCCCAATTGTGTATCTGGTCCTTAGACTTGAGATACCAAAAATACCTTATATAAGTGTTCCATTCTTTGATGCTGAACATACAGGTTTGGAAGTTTCAGATTTGGTACAATCAATATTTGGGAATGGTAGCCAACCTTACGAAAGCAGTTGAGTGCTATAGTATCATCCACTCTTGGTATTATAAGAGGATTATCTCATATGTTCTTGTTAATGTAAATCCCTAGCTAGGGTTATTCGGATTGAGAGAGAAAGAGTTCTCTAGGAGAATCCGATTAGAGCGAGACTCGAGTGGAAACCATATGGGCTTGATAGCACCATGCCTGATATACAATCTTTGGGATATTAAATGGATAAGGGACTATAGGTACATGGTAACTAAGGATAGATAGGTCCAAAGGATTAGATTCCCATGTATCATCTAGGGATTACGGCATAGTAGCCTAGTATATCCGTAATTGATGAGTCGAGTGAATTATTATGGAGATAATAATTCACTGAGTCAGAAGAAGTTCTGACAGGCATGATTCACAATCAACTCGATATTGGGCCTAGAGAGTCATAGACATATGGTGGGTGTTGTGTCGAGTAAAGGTTCAGATATGAGATATCCGCCAAAGCCCCTATCTTATTGGATATCCAATAAGCATTTGAATTATTGGATCCCATGGATGAGATCATATAAGAGATTAATGGGTAGAGACCCATTAATCTAAGAGGCTTGGGTAATTGGATGAAGATCTAGTACCCAATAGGGTAAGATCCATTAGGGTTAATAGGGGGCTTCTATAAATAAAAGGTAACCAAAGGCCCATATGCTAGGGTTTTCTTAGTAGCCACCTTCTATTCTCCTCTCCCTAAAGAGGAGCATCTTTGTAGCCCCTACCATGTGAATCACCACTAGAGATAAGAACGCTTGACCTCCTTCATCATCTCCCATAGATTTACAGAAATTCAAGGATATACGATCTCCCTAGGTATTATCTTTCATATACATAATTTTTGATTTTACGAATTTTTACGCACTGATCTTCGCATGACGATGAAGCCTTTTTGTGAAAATTTAGGATGTTTTATTTTTTATTCTTCCGCTGTGCATGTGATGTCACCCCTAGATTTCCTAATAGTGGTATAAGAGCTAGGTTATTAATATGAAGATTGGATTTTAACTACGTGTGTTGTGATTTAGAGAGGCTTTTGATGTCAAAATCATTGACGCAAAAATGAGAAAGGGCAGCAACTATTGTTGCCTTTGTTGCACTCACAGAGTGGCCAATGGCTGCTTGCAGCCTTGGCCATCTCTGATGGCATGCCTGTAACAAAGGCGGCTACGGGTAAAGGGCTCACAAGCAGACTGCCTAAAGGTTGTAGGCGGCGCTTGTGGGCACACGCTGTAGGCGGCACCTATGGGCACATGCTGTAGGTGGCACCTGTGGGCACACATTGTTGGCGACGCCCATAGGAGAGCAGCCTACGGGCACCAACTACAAGCGACGCGGGTTGTGCTCAACTGCAAGGGGCGGCTTCGTTTGCAGCGGTACTCGCAAGATGGTGTCCTTGCCCATAAGGGTGACCACCACTGCGAGCACAGAGCTAGCAGGGATGCCCATGGGCAGGGGCACGCTCCCATGGGCACACCGCCTATGGGGGCAGCGGTCACCCGTAAGGGGTAGTGCCGCCCGTAGGCACACAGCCCGCGAGCGAGCTACCCGTGAGCAATGGTGGTGCACCTGCCCACAATGGCTGTCGCTAGCAAACACAGTAGAACAACGAGGAAGGGAGTTAGGTTTTCCAAGAAAAAGATAATTTTGCCCCTCGAAATTTTAAAATTTTCACTTTTATCCTTTTGTCTAAATTACCAAAATACCGTTCATAATTTAAAAACTTCTTTGCATGTCCTCAATTTCAAAAAATATTAGTTAATTAAAAGGTTTAATTAACTATTATTATTTTTCTAGTAGTCTTATATAATGATATGTATATGTGATGTATGAAGTGGATAAATGATGATGGACCGTGTGATGTGATGTATGTGTATAATGTAATCATTATTATAATTATTATTATGGCCTACGAGCCTTTATTTTTCTCGTTTATTTTTAGGCCTGCATACCTATAATTAGATTGTAATTACACGAGGAGGCACAGTAGAAGCGTGAAAGCAATAGTAGGACCAACGAGGCCAAGACAGACGATCATGATGCAAAGATATGCGCTGAGATGTCGACGGAACAGATGAGGACAAGATGGATGTGTTGAATCTCGGATTTTGATGATGAAACTAATTGATTATGCTTAGTTGTCTAATTACGTTTTGAGTGATGCAAGTCTACTATCGATCAGGATTAGACAATTGACATAGGATGAATCAGCATTGCGTCGGAGGAGATCATGTCAATATATTAGACGTTGTGCTAAAGGTCCGATCGACAATCAGCAGAAGGCTTCAGACATCAGGCATTGGGCCAAGAAGAGTGGTGTTGCGCCAAGAAGATCAGGGTTATGAAAGTTAACTACTGATTGGGCAATAAGTCACAAGAGAGGACGGTGTACCGAAGAATTGGATGAAGCACCGACCAATGACGTGCTGGGCAACAAGAGATTGATTCATGTAACTGACTAGATCAAAGTAGAGTTAAGGTTTATGTGTGTAGGATTAACTATGATAATAATAAAGATATAAAGAGAAACAAAGTGCAAGAGTCAAATGCGATGGAATCGTTGGGAGTTCAAGAGTTCAATAGAAGTCCAAAGATTCATCGGGAGTGCTGTCGGAACTAGCCTAGAATGAGTAGAGAGCTTTTGAAGGGTTTTCGAAAGTTTGCTAGAAGGTTCATCGGAAGTTTGCGGAGCTCGTCGAGAAAAATTGGAGCTTACCGAAGAAGCTCGTCAGAACTCGCCAAGATCAATCGAGAAGTCCAGGAGCTTGTTCGGAGTCCACAGAATGGTATCTGAGGGTTCATCGGAAGACCACCGAAAGTTCATCGGAAGCTCGCTAGAGAAAGACTTGATGTGCTAGACTTTGTATTAGCTTAGAAAATATTTTTAATTTCGTAGTTAGCATATAATTGGGGTTAGGAGTAAGTGTTAATCTTATAACCTTGGTAGAGGCCAACTAGGCCTAGTATTGGACTGGTTTGGGCTAAGTTTAAGGCCCAACCAAGAGTGTTGGACCTGTCTAGCGGTGGCACAATTAGACTGGGGTGGTGGCATCACTCAGGTCCAACTCCCCATGTTATACTGGGCAGTACCACTGCCCAATACAAACTAGTGGTGGTACTGCCAATGACAAGTGATGGTACCACCAATACCCAGTAAACCCAGGATGAGAATATTTTTGGCTCCATATTTGAATTAGATTGGAACCTATAAAAATGCCTCCTATCCCTGGGTTGAAAATACAAGCACATACACTTTGAAAGTAGAGAAACTCTGTTTAAATCTCTAGAAATCCTCTCCTTTAGTCCTTACTTATTTTCAAGTTAAAAGAGAGGAGAGTGCTTGTAAGGGTTACCTCCTAAGCCCATCAAAAGGAGAGAGTGCTGTAAGGGACTTGTCTTCACTCGTTGGAAGGAAGATAACTAGTGGAAAGTCGGTGGCCTCAAGTGAAGAGAAATCGGGAGTGGATATAGGTCGTATGACCGAACCATTATAAATTCGGTTTGTATTTAATTTCTCACAATTTACATTTCAATAAACCATCTTCACTTGCTACTCCATTTATTCATCTCTAAATGCTTACAAGCTAAATACGTTTTCGATATACTTTGATTAAAATCGATTTTCATCGAAACGTGATTTTATCCTACGAAGTTTTTAATGTACGAACTTGTTTGAATTACCAAAAATTTTTGTTATTAACCACTACACTAATTCACCCCCCCCCCCCCCTTCTTAGTGCCGCTCTAGATTCCAACAATTGGTATCAGAGCCTCGTTATTTCTCTTTCAGATTCACACCCATGAGAAATGGCTCTTCATGGCTTTCAAGAGGGTTTTTCAATTATTCATCCTCCGTTCTTTAACGGATCAGACTACACATATTGGAAAACTCGAATGAGAGTTTTCTTGATTTCTCTACATTTAAACTTATGGAATGTCATAGAAAATGGCTTTCAACTTCCCTCTAAACTAATGAATGAATGGTCGGATTTGGAGAGAAAATCTTTTTCATTAAATGTAAAGGCTATGAATGTCTTATTTTGTGCTCTAGATAAAACTGAGTTTAATCGGATTTCTACCTATAAAATAGCTTTCGATATTTGGCACACACTTGAAGTCACACATGAAGGAACAAGTAGAGTCAAAGACTTGAAAGTTAACATTTTGATGTATGATTTTGAGTCTTTTTGAATGGAACCAAGCGAGACTATCGATGACATATACTCCCGTTTCTCAGATGTCATCAATAGTCTAAGAGCACTTGGTAATTATTTTTCAAATTTTGAATTCGTTAACAAGATTTTATGTTCTCTTCCGAAAAATTGGGATTCTAAAGTAACCACTATACAAGAAGCTAAAAATTTAAATGATTTGCCTATTGAAGAACTAATTGGATTTTTGATGACCTATGAAATAACACTCTTGGAACATGTTGGACATGATGAACATATGAACCACCTTCCAAAGGATAGGAAGAATTTAGAATTTCAGACAAATGAATACCAGTTGAGTAATGACTCAAGTGTTAAGGAAAATGATGAACTTGAACTTCGAACACCAAAATTTAATAAATTCATTAAATAAAAATCTAAAATAAAAAATAAACTTGAATGAAGAAAGAGGTCAAAGAAGAAGAAGGCACCCAAGGGCAAATTAAGTGCATCCGAAAGTGAAATGGCATATTGCACTTTGACAATCTTCGACGATAAGGTAAGCAACTTAACCAAAACTCCCTTGAACTATTTTGAAATTATATGATGTCTTTTCATGACTGCTTAATTTAGATAGTAGGAAATAAAAAATTATTTTTAAAAATATTATCATGTTTTTCTTTCTAGTATTTTGAAAAGTAAAAATTATGATTGATGATTGGATGATTCCATGAATGCTTATGATTTTCATATTGGATTTTGATGTATGGTTTTAACATGAAAATTAATTAGCATGATTATGTTAATCCATGATTGTGTATTTTAGTTTTCATACTTAATGATATTATGTATGAGGATTTGAAGTAATGATATCCTATGTTTTGGAATAATGTGTTGATAGCTTTGATAAAATTTATACGATGATGCATGTCTTTATGAAATAAATTGTAAAACTAAGAGACTTAACCCACATAACTTCTCAAATGAAAGAAAAGTGGTTTTGATAATGCTTTCAACTTCCAACATGATGCATGGCTTTTATATGAAAACTTGAACATGCTTATATGAGGTCAACCACATAAAATAAAACACATAAAAATTAAAAATGTGATACCATGATGTTTTATTTTTTATGTGTTTGGTCTTGACGGTTTTATGACAAAACTTATGTCTCATTTTTTAAATGTTGATACATGTTTTCATAGGAGGACTTGAGCATACTTACATGCAATCAATCTACATTGTTCTAAATAAAATTTACGAATGAAAGATTTTGATAATAATATTCAATTTGTATGATGATACATGGCTTTCGAATAAAAATCTTGAACATACCTTATGAAATCATACTGTATGATTTCGATTGTTAACTTGATGCTTCGCTCTCGTATGAAAGATTTGAACATTTCTATGTGAGACCAAATTGCATGAATTGAAACACATAAAAAGAGGAATGTTTTTGTGAAAATTCTCTATCTTTAAAGTTTTGAAAAATTTGTCAAATTGAATAAGATAAAAATGATGAATATCTCGATATTAAAAGGATGTTATCATGCTTGAAAGTTGTGGAATCATGCTTGATGATTTGTTTTACGAAATTTGCCTTTTCGCTCTTGAATGTTAATACTTGTTTTTATTAAAGGCAAAGGCTTGATTATAAAATGAAACACATTATCATAAATTGAACCTTATGTTTTGAAATAATGTGTTATATTTTTGTCTTGATGATTTTTATGTTGAAGTTTGTCTTTCGGTTTTGAATGTTGTTACTTCTATTTGATTTGACATATAAAGACAAATGCATACTTAGACGAAATGAATTACTTAAAAAGAAAAAAACTTTTCCTATCTTATCGAGATTAAAGAATTTTTTTTAATCTCGTGAATGATTTTGATGATTCATTTTGTAAAATTTAATGAGCTAAAAATGACGAATATCTTAACAATAAAAGCTTGTATAATGCTTGATAAATTCACATTTTAAAGCTATGCATGATGAATAATATGTCTTGGACTAATATGTTATATATGTTTTTGGTCTAAATTATTTTTATGATGTTTTTGTCTTTACATCTTGAACTTTCATATTTATCTCTATTTGACACTAAAAGACAAAAGCATGCTTAAATGAAATTAATCATAAAAAAGGGAAATGCATGATTCTTGAAATTTTACTATCTCTAAAAGTTTTTTGATTTTTTCCATGAAAGACAAGTAATAAATTCATTTATGATATTTTGTAAATCACTTGAATTATGAATGAGATTTTGATGATGTGGTAATAACCTTATTCATGTTATGAATCTCAAAAATGATAATTTGATTATGAGTTTTGAGTTGACGAATTGACTTGAATGAGATTTTTGTTTCAATCGAATCATGAACTTTCTTTTGACTTCTTGACTTGAGAAATTTTAAGAAACATGATTATTACTTGATATTTGATAGTTGGAATTTCTTATGAAATGTGATCTTATTGAGATTTCTTATGCATGAAACAAATTGTTCTCTTTGCTATTTGCAACCAAATGAATCATGATTGATATCATTGCTATTATACCTCCTATGATTCATGTTGTAGAGAAAGAATTTATAAATCATGATGCATTGAGATTTCTTATGAAATAATCAAGTGCTCATGTGATTCTTTGCTAAAAAAAATATTTACGATTCATGATCTTGATAATTACAACTTGAATTCCTTTTTAATCAAGATCCTTTTAAGAGAATTTTTATCTATATCGTGATCTTGATATCTTGATGATTGAAATCCTTCCTTATGAAATGCGAATTTGATATCTTTGTGATGATTTATTATTAAAAGGATTTGTCAAATGAATCATGTTCTTCTTGATTTTCTAGAGCTTTGATATCATATCTTTCATGATTTAGAAATGACATGAGTACCTTGGCTTGCATGCCTTATGTGATGATTGAAAATTAACTTGCTTCACAAATCATGACTTGATCTATGATATTGATATATTTTTAGCATGATCCTTGGTTGTATAATTCTTTTGCTTTATTAAAAAAATTTGTCAAATGAATCATGTCCTTCTTGAATTTTCTTGATATCATGACATGATTTCTTTATATGGCTTGTATAATGATTGAAAGATTATTGTAAACTCTTATTGATGTAAATTTATAATTGATGTAAAAGTCTATATCATTGGATCCTCCACTTTATTTTGACAATAACTAAGGTGGAGCTAGCTTGCTAGCTTGTATATCACAAGAGAAAGTGATAAACATAGCTGAAACTTGCAAAAAGGCAAAACTTGCACTTCTCAAAATGAGAAGAAAGAAATTATAAAGTTGCATTATTTTTAAACTCATGAGCTTGCATGTTTAAAATGTTATAAATTTTATAAAAATTACTAGCTCATTAAAAAAAAAAAGTTGATAGCTTGTAAAGGTGAAACTTAGTTACAAAAAAGAAAATTTGAAAGGGAGCTAGCTTGCGTATCGCAAAGTATGCTAGCTTGCTTATCATTATTGCTTGCTTGCTTATCATCAATTTCCTTCATATCATAATTTATTTATGACTCCTTTGAATTCATGACTTGATATATTAAAAATTCATGATAAAAAATTTATTATTTTATCATAATCAAGGTATTGATGTAAAAGACTATCTTTCTCTTTGACATTGACAAATGGGGAGAAGGGTTTGCTAGCTTGTGCATAAAGCAAAGTTGCTAGTTTATGTATCATAAAGGAAGCAAAAAGTGCAAACCTACACATCTTTGGAAACTATTAGCTTGCATGTTTAGAGTTGTAAAAAGTTTACAAAAATTACTAGCTTGATCATTGCACAAGAAGCAAGTAAAACTTGTCATTCTTGAACTTAAAATCTTGCTATGATTGAATGTTTTAAAGAGATATATGTTGAACATCTAAATTGATAGCTAGTATAATTAGAAAACTTGCATATCTTTTAAACTAGCTATGATGACATAAGGGGAGAAGTAGATTGATGACTTCATGCAATGTATGATTGAATATTTTACATATTTGCATGATGTTTTTGTTGACATGATTTTGATACATGTTGCTTGGATTTGGGATAATCCATGTGTTCTATCAATGTGGCATATTGATAGGAGGAGTTTGGTTAAACTCCGGGAGTTAAAGTTAACTCCGTCATCAATTAGTTGTCATCATCAAAAAGAGGGAGATTGTTGAATCTCAGATTTTGATGATAAAACTAATTGATTGTGTTTAGTTGTTTAATTACATTTTAAGTGACGTAGGTTTACTATCGATCAGAATTAGATAGTTGACACAGGATGAATCAGCGTTGCGTCGGAGGAGATCATGTTAGTATATTGGACGTCGTGCTAGAGGTCTGATCGGCAATCAATAGAAGACTTCAAACATTAGGCATCGAGCCAAGAAGAGTAATGTTACGCTAAGGAGATTGGGGTTGCGGAGGTTAACCGTCAATTGGGCAACAAGCCGTAAGAGAGGACGGTGCGCCGAAGAACTAGACAAAGCATTGACCAATGGTGTGTCAGGCAATAGGAGGTTGATTCATGCAACTAACTAGATCAAAGTAGAGTTAAGGTTTATTTGTATAGGATTAACTACAATAACGATGAAGACATAAAGCGTAACAAAGTGCTGGAGTCAAGTGCGATGGAATCGTTGGGAGTTTGAGAGTTCAATGAAAATCCAAAGATTTATTGGGAGTACTATCGGAACTAGCCAAGAATGAGTAGGGAGCTTGTAAAGGGTTTTCGAAAGTTTGCCATAAGGTTCGTCGGAAGTTCATGGAGCTCGTCGAGAAAGATTGGAACTTGCCGAAGAAGCTCGTCGGAACTCACCAAGATCAATCGAGAGGTCCAGGAGTTTGCCGGGAGTCCGCAGAATGGTGTCCAAGGGTTTGTTGGAAGACTACTAGAAGTTCACCGGAAGCTCGCCGAAGGAAGACTTGATGTGCCAGACTTTGTGTTAGCTTAGGAAATATTTTTAATTTCATAGTTAGCACATAATGGGGGTTAGGATTAAGTGCTAATCTTATAACCCTAGTAGGGGCCAATTGGGCTCGGTATTAGACTGGTTTGGGCAGGGTTTAAGGCCTAACAAGGAGTGCTTGACCTGTTTGGAGGGGGCACCACCAGACTAAGGCGTTGGCACCAACCAGGTCCAACTCCCCAGGTTGTACTAGGTGGTGGTACCACCCAGACTAGGCTGTGGTACCACCCAGTACATTGATCATGTTAGTGTGTCAGGCGGTGGTACTGCTAGTGTCAGGGTCCAACTAGCGATGGTACCATTAGTGGCAAGTGGTGGTATCGCTAGTATCCGGTAAACTCAGGATAGAAAGGTTTTTGACTCCAAGTTTGAATCAGATTGAAATCTATAAAAACCCCTCCCATCCCTAGGTTGAAAATGCAAGCACATACACTTTGAAAGTAGAGAAACTCTATTTAAATCTCTAAAAATCCTCTCTGCTAGTCCTTACTTATTTTCAAGTTAAAAGAGAGAAGAGAGTGCTGTTGAATCTTGGATTTTGATTATGAAGTCAATTGATAAGTTATTTGATCTAATCCATATTATTGAGATAAGTGTGCAGGATTAACTACGATAGCATGAAGACAAAGTAAATTACCAGAGTCAAGTTGTTGGGAGTTCAAGAGTCCACCGAAAGTCCGAAGGATCGTCAGAAGTGTTGCCAGATCCAACCGAGAAAGAATCGAGGACTTGTCGAAGGTTTCGGAAGTTCACCGAAAAGATCATCGGAGGTTCGTGGAGTTCACCTAGAAGGTTCGGAAGCCTACCAAAGATTCATCAAACTTGCCACAAGTCCGGGAGCCTACTAGGAGTCCGCCGGAAGAAATTCGAGGGTGCATCAGAATTCCGCCAGAAGTTCGCCTGAGACTCGCCAGAAGAAAACTCGAAGCTGCTGGTTTAGTCTTTGCTTAGAATTATGTCTAAATTTCATAGTTAGCACATAATTAGGGTAAGGATTAGGTAATAATCCTATTTAACCCTAGTAGGGGCCAACTAGGCCTTGTCTAAACTGAATTGGGCCGGATTCAGAGTCCATTCAGAAGTTCTGGATCAGGTCTGGCAGTGGCACCACCCCGGGAATAACTTCTTAGATGGTCTAGGCAGTGGTACTGCCCCAGGTCAGCGGTGGTACCACTAGCAGTTATTACCTGCCAACGGTGGTACCGCATGACAGGTGATGGTACCGCATGTCAGGTGATGGTACCACTTGACAGGTGATGGTACCGCCATTTCACATAGCCCGAGTGTAACATCCCTCATTTTTGAAAATTTGCAAGGGCTTGTTTATAATGTAAGGACCAAAATTGTAAAAATGAGGATTTGTTTAATAATCCTTTAGCACTAAATATTTTTATATTGAAAGTTTAGTGCTAGGGACCAAAATGTGAATACTAATACTTAGATAGGATTTATGAAAGATTTGTATTCAGTTTAAGAAAAAAATAAAGGAAACAAATAAAATAAAAATAGAGGACATGTGGCATTAGCTAACCTAAGAATGAGCCACTTGTGTTTATTCTAAGAATGACACCTAAGCCTCCATCATGTATGTTTGCCACCTTACCATTTTAAGCAAATAGATGAGGAGTTAAGAAAAACTTAACAAAGATGTGAGAAGCTTGCTGCCAACGTAGAAGAGAAGGAGAAGGAATTGAAGAAATAGGAATTGAAGGAGAAGAAGAAGAACTTTTGTCTTGGCTCAAGGTTTTGCATCAATTCCCCCATATTTAGGAATCAAAAATTTTTAAGGAAAGTGTTCTAACCCCATCCTAGAAAAAATTTTGTTTTCTGATTTCATCTTGATTTTGAGAAAATTAGAAGATTGTGCCTTCATGAAAGATATCTATACCATTTATACATCAAATGTTGAATCTGAAATTTTTTCAGATTTTGACCTTTCAGTACTCTTGTAGCCATAACTTTTTGTATTAAATTCTGATTTAGGAAAAACCTCTTTCACACGAAATATACTTATAGAGATTTCATTTGATACAAAAACTGGAAGATTCGGAGTTAGTTTGCCTGCCCAAACATATGAATGAATAGACCTTATAAATTCAGTAAAACAGATACTATAACTTCTGACCTTCTGTTACTTAATTATTTATAATTCTCTGGTGAATATTCTGAATTATACAAAACCTCATTTTTTAGAAACTATATTTGTATATCTTTCTTTTGACACCTGATTTGGAAATTTTGAAGTATATTTGCCTACTGAAACATCTATTTAAATTTATTCTACCAATTCTACAAAATAGAGAAGATAAATTCTGACCCTGCTTTACTCTATTTATTATAACTTCCTGTTAGGAACTTAAAAATTTACAAATCCAACTTTATCAGAAATTAGATTGATACAGCTTTCCAATGACACCTATTTTGAGCAAATTAAAATATAATTGGTTGCTCAAACAATTCATGAAATATACTACTCAAATTCTGCCAGAATTAAAATTTTGTTGAGTTTTGCCTATTCAAGTTTCATCCTATTAGAAATTTGATTTCTACTAAATTCTTCTTCAATTGAGCTTTATATTGGTCCTTTGAAATTCTTGTATTGTTCATCTTGAAATTATTTGTATACCTGAAATCTATTATGTAATGTTCATATTGGCACTACCTTGTTTCGTAAAGGCACACGCATATTTTCGTTGTTCCGTATGTGCTTCCGATATGTACCAATGTTACTGTTCATACTACCCTTTTGTACTCTGGTGTCTTGTGGGATGATTTGGACATTTGCCAGAAATTGTAAAGGGATTATTTGGACCTTTGCCAGAAATGGTAAAGGGTATATGCTTAGAGCTTGCAATACTCTGACTTCTGTCTGAGTCCATGCTTTGAATGGATCATATTCTGATTGAGATCCCACAGCACCCTCTGTGTTTTTTATATGATATCTAAAGCCTTGCTTATGTGTTTATATGTACGCTTTGGATGAGAATAAAATGAATGAACATTAGATATGACATTTGAGCTTTTGTTTCTTATTTTGTTCTTCTGATATGCTCTGAGATATCTCATATGCCATTGTTATCCTTCAGAACCATTTCATATGCTATTTGATATATTCAGAAATGTTTCATCTATCATTGATATGCTCCGAAATATCCTATGTGCCATTGATATGCTTTGTAATGTCCTATATATCATTTGATATGCTCCGCAATACTTTTTACATCATCAGATAAGTTTCAATTACTCTTTACTCTATTTGTTATGAACCAAGTATTATTTGAATGAAATGACATTTGTGATTCTATATCTAATGAGCTTATGTCCATGAATTCTTGTATCTTTGCCATGCATTTGGATACCAAGTTTGTTTGAAGCTATTCTCCTCTTGTTCTGGATTTGTTTGCCACTTGTTGAGCTTTGTAGCTCACTCCGTTGTTATATAACCTTTTTTTTAAGGTTAGCTTGTCATACGCTAAAATGATAGAATTGGGCTAAGGCAGTGAAAAGCTATTCAGATTATGACAAGTCATTGTAAATGGCTATGTTATTGTTTTATAAATGTATTTTGTATAAAATAAGATGTTGTCGACAGATTTGGATTGATGTATTATGTAAAAGCTTTAAAAGACCTCGCACGATTGAAATTTTGAAATGTTGAGTTTAGTTTATGATGATATGTATTTATGGTAAATGGTTGGAATTCTGATTTGTATAATTCTTATGCTTATGGAATTATAAGCGAGGTTAATATCTTGTTAAGTTGGTTTAGGTTTTATAAAGGTTCGTGTGATGTGATGTATAATTTTAACTACTCAGGTTTAATGAGTGTGAAAATGATAATTGAATGATTCTCTGTATCCTCAAACGTTAGTATGGATCCTGGATTAGATTATTGGTACAAAATTTAATGTTATAGATTTTAAGATAGGGTCACACCTCCTGAACAAGATTAATAATTCAAGGGGGGAGTGACACCGAGGACTCTATCAGGCGGTGGTATCGCTAGTCTGGGTGGTGGTACCACCTAGTATACTAACAGAGTAGGGTGAACAAGCGGTGGTACTGCCATTGCCAAGTGGTGGTACCGCCAATACCCAGAAATCTAGGATGTGACTCTTTTAGTTCCATTTTTGAAAGCCAATTGAGCCTATAAATAACCCTCTTTCCTCTTCTGGTAGAGCACCTTCAGAGAAGTTGAAAACTGAGTCAAAGCTATAACAAAATCTTGTTTCAATAGCTTAAGTATTCACCTCCCTCTTTTTCGTTTTAAAAAATCTGTAAGAGTGAACCACTTGTAAAAGTTTGTAAGAGAGGTGTTTGGTCCTTCCCCTTCAAAGAAGTTTGATAGTGGAAGTTGGGAGCCTTATCGAAGAAGGCTTCGGAAGTGGACGTAGGTCATTTGACCAAACCACTATACATCGCTACATACTTTGATTGTCTGAGCTTTTAAATTTCTGCATCTTACCTTTACTTAGCTGTAAATCATTCAATCTTCTTCTCCCTACTTTTATTTATATTCATTCGAACTATTTAGCTGAAACTTCTTTCGTCGAATCAAAATTTCCTTACGAACCAACTATCTCCGAAATCGATTTCAAGTTTATAAGTTTTAATCCACTACACTAATTCACCCCCTCCCCTCTTAGTGTCGCTTAGATCCTAACAATTGGTATTAGAGCCTAGTCACTCTCATTTGGTTTAAAACCCAAGAGAGATGACTTATTCTGGCATGCAAGAGGGTCATTCTATTACACGTCCGCCTATGTTTAATGGGTTGGATTACACCTATTGAAAGACTTATATGAGAATTTTTTTATTTTCATGGATTTTGAGCTTTGGAATATCATCAAAAATGAATTTCAAAAATCTTCTCTTCCAATGAGCGAATAGAATGAATCGGAGAAGAAGGTTTTTGTTTTAAATGCAAAGGCTATGAATGCCTTATTTTGTGCACTTGATAAAAATGAGTTTAATCATGCTTCGATTTGTAAATCGACTTTTGACATTTGGTATACTCTTAAAATCACTCATGAAGGCACTAGCCGAGTAAAAGAGTCCAAAATCAAACTTCTCGTGCATACATACGAACTTTTTTGAATGAAACTGAGTCTATCGGAGACATATACATCCGCTTCACGGATGTCGTCAATAGACTCAAAGTACTTGGTAAAGGTTTTTCTAATTTTGAACTTATAACAAAAATTTTAAGATCCCTTCCAAAGAGTTGGGATCCGAAAGTCATGGCTATTCAAGAGCCTAAGGACCTTAAAATTTTTCTTCTTGAAGGACTCATTGGGTCTTTGATGACCTATGAAATGATTTGTCATGCTCATTATGAGCTAGAGAACCTCCTTCCAAAGAACAAGAAGGATATGGTATTGAAAACATAAGAAGACCACTTGAAGGAATTTCAAGTGATGAGGATCTTGATGATGAACTTGCACTCTTAACACGAAAATTCAAAAAATTTATAAGAAAGAATAAATTTAAAAATGACACTAAAAACAAACTTCAACCAAAGAAGGACTAAATCATATATTACGAATGTAAAAAACCAGGGCACTTCAAAAGTGAATACCCCTAAGCCAAGAAGAAGCTACCAAAGAAGAAGAAAGCTTTAAAGGCAATGTGGGATGACTCAAGAGGCTCCGAGGATGAAGATTCAAGCAACAAAGAGGAGGCCAACTTCACGTTAATGGCTTTAGGAGATGAGGTAAGTGAGTTATTTAATGAAGATTTATCTTTCGATTAACTTTCAATTGCTTTTCATGAATTGTTTGATGAGTGTAGAAGTATTAGTAAAAAGTTCAATTTATTAAAAAGGAGCATGTTTTATTACAAGATAAGCTTGATAGTCTTCAAACTCCCTCTTTACCCCCATGCTCTAAGTGTGAACACTTAGAGGTAATTAAAAATAAAAACTTGCTACTTAAAAAGATCCTAAACAAGTTTAAGGTTAGTAGCAAGGGCTTAGACATGATCCTTGCAAACAAGGGTCATGTCGGAAAAAGAAGTGGAATTGGATTCATGAGTGGATCTCACCGAACTCAAACCACCTTCATTAAAGGACCAACACTACATGTATCATCTCATTTGAAATGTAACTTTTGTTGCAAATCTGGATATATTGCTTACAAATGTCCATATAAGAAACTTAGCACTCATAGGTTGATATGGCTTCCTAAATGAATGATAAGGAACTCAATGAACAATGATAAGTTTAGTAAATCAATTTTTGAGGCACTTAAGTTCAATTGGGTACCTAAAAACCATCCTCTTTTATATACACATTCACCCACAAAAGCTAGGAGCAAGAGATGGTACCTTGATAGTGGATGCTCAAGGCACATGACTAGAGATCCATCTCAATTCTCTAAGCTCACTAGCTAAGACAAAGGGTTTGTCACCTTCGGAGACAACAACAAGGGTAAAATCATTAGCAAGGGAACTATAGGTAACAAATCAGGTTTTTCAATTGATAATGTGTTATTAGTAGATGATTTAAGGCACAATCTTTTGAGTATTAGTCAATTATGTGATAATAGATATATTATGAAATTTGAATCTAATGCTTGCATAATTGAAAAACCACACAATAACATATCTATGATTGGACTAAAATAAAATAATGTCTACACCATAAACATTGATGATCTTAGGAATGAAGCGTGTTTTTCAGTTTTGAATGATGATACTTAGCTTTGGCATAGGAGATTAGGTCATACAAGTATGAAACTAATCACTCAAATTGCATCTAAAGGACTTGTAAGAGGCATTCCCAATGTTAAGTTCATTAAAGATTAAGTATGTGATACATGTCAAATAGGAAAATAAATAAAAACTAACTTCAAACCAAAGAATCAAATAAGCACCTCTAGACTATTACAATTGATCTATATAGATTTATTTGGACCAATTGACACAACGAGTCTATGAGATAGCAAATATGCATTTGTCATTGTAGATGACTATAGTAGGTACACTTGGACTTATTTTTTGGCTCACAAAAGTGATTTATTTAAATATTTTTCTAAATTTTATAAGCTTACTCAAAATGAAAAGGGTTTCATGATTTCATCGATTCGGAGTGATCATGGTGGAGAATTCCAAAACCATGTCTTCAAAATTTTTGTGAATCTAATAGATATAACCACAACTTCTCTACTTCAAGAAATCCTCAATAAAATGGAGTAGTAGAAAGAAAGAATAGAAATTTATAAGAAATGGCAAGAACCATGTTAAATGAACATAGTTTACCAAAATACATTTGGGCCAAAGCCGTTAATACGGCTTGCTATATCACGAATAGGGTTCTAATAAGACCATCTCTATCCAAGACCCCTTATGAATTATGGAATAATAAAAAATTAAATGTTTCTAATTTTAAAGTTTTCAATTGCAAATGCTTTATCTTAAATAAAAAGGATGCCTTAGGAAAATTTGATGCTAAATCCGATGAAGGCATCTTTCTTGATTACTCCTCCATTTCTAAAGCTTTTCATATTTTTAACAAAAAAACCTTGATTATAGAAGAGTCTATTCATATAGTTTTTAATGAAGTTTTTGAATTTAAGAAAAAAGATTTTGATGATGATCTTGGTTTTGATGGTTTGAATTTGAATAACCCTCTCCTCAAAATGGCAACTTGGATGCATCTTCTTCCCAAATTTCCTTGCCTAAGGAATGGAAGTATATAGATGCCCATCCAAAGGAGCCAATTATAGGAGACACATTAAAAAGGGTTCAAACTCATTCTTCTTTTAAGAATTTTTGTGCTTACACCGCTTTCCTCTCTCAAATTGAGCCTAAATGCATTGACGAAGCCTTGAAAGATGATTCTTGGGTTATCGCAATGCAAGAGGAATTAAAACAATTTAAGAGGAATGAGGTGTGGAAGCTGGTTCCTAGACCAAGTGACCATTTAGTTATAGGTACTAAATGGGTATTTAGAAACAAGTAAGATGAATTTGGTATCATGGTTAGAAATAAGGCTAAATTAGTGGCCAAAGGTTTTAACCAAGAAGAAGGTATCGATTATGAAGAGACCTTCACTCCTATGACAAGATTAGAAGCCATTAGGATGCTTCTTGCCTATGCTAGTAGTAATAATTTTAAATTATTTTAAATGGATGTCAAAAGTACTTTCTTAAATGGCTTTATTTCCAAAAAAGTGTTTGTTGAACAACCTCCTAGTTTTGAAAACTCTTCTTTTCTTAACCATATGTTTAAATTGACTAAGGCTCTCTATGGTTTAAAACAAGCCCTAAGGGCTTGGTATGAGAGACTTAGCTCATTTCTAATTTCAAATAATTTTACTAAAGACAAGGTTGATACTACATTATTTGTTAAATATTTTAAAAAAAATTTTCTTATTGTTCAAATTTATGTTGATGACATTATTTTTTGTTCTACTAATAAATCATTATGTGAATCATTCGCTAAGTGTATGAGTCATGAATTTGAAATGAGTCTAATGGGTGAACTAACCTTCTTTCTAAGATTACAAATTAAACAACTTAGTAATGGTATATTTCTTAATCAATCTAAATATACATTAGAATTGTTAAAACGATTTAACATGGATGGTTCAAAAGCTATAAACACTCCTATGAGTACTTCCACTAAGTTAGACTATGAAAGTGGAGAAAATTTTGATCAAAAAACATATAGGGGAATGATAGGTAGTTTGCTTTACCTCACCACAACTAGACCGGATATCATGTTTAGTGTAGGATTTTGTGCAAGATTTCAAGCTAATCCTAAGTTGTCTCATCTTAAAGCTATTAAAAGAATCCTTGATATCTTAAAGGTACTCGTAACTTTGGATTATGGTATCCAAAATCTGATAACTTTGATTTAAAAGCCTATGTGGATGCGAATTTTGGTGGGTGTAGAATAGATAGAAAAAGAACATCCGGAATATGCCAATTTTTAGGATATACACTTGTCTCTTGGACTTCCAAGAAATAAAATTCGGTTGCACTATCTACGGCAGAAGCCGAATACATAGTTGCAAGTGCATGTTGTACACAAGTTGTTTGGATAAAAAATATGTTAGAAGGCTATGGAATTCATTTAAAGAACATTCCCATAAAATGTGATAACACAAGTGCTATTTGTCTAACCAAAAATCTAATTCAACACTTTAGAACTAAGCATATTGATATTATGCATCACTTTATACGAGATCATATCAATAATAATAATGTCACTCTAGAATTTATTAATACAAAACACCAATTAGCGGACATCTTCACAAAACCCCTAAATGAAGAATAATTTAACTTCATTAGAAGAGAATTAGGCATGTTAAATTGTCCTAATGCATGAAGATATTATATATTTTTTTTCTAAAATTTTTCAACTTCAGTTTTGATAGTCTCACCTTGATATTATTATTTTTGGATTTTTGATGACATCTCTTCAATATCATATTTTGAACGAAGCTCTCATTTTTATCTCTTGATCGTAATATCTTTAATCTTGATGAAGCCTTCATGATGTTGTAATATTTTGGATGATTTATGTCATGATGTTATTCTCCTCCTTCTTCGAATAATGGATCTCAATGATATAGTAAAAATTGATTTTATTCTCCCTCCAACTCCTTTAAGCATGACTAAAGAAATTTCATAACTTGCATTTCATATGAAGCTTAACATATGCATAAATTAATGTCATAAAATTTTCTTAAAAATTAAGCTCTTAAATGTTCATTTCAGATTTTTATTCTTGTGCTAATTTGAGGTTTTAAGACTTAATATCTGTCACCTCATGATTTATATGAGAATGTCAAATTGAATCTTTCTTTGAAATTTTCAATGTTGATATGTTTCACTTCATGAATTCATAAATGCCAAGTTGAAGCTTTGTGAATTTTGATATCTCCTCATGATTTTTTTTAAAATTCATATGAGATGTTTTGATGAATAGCTTTAATGATCTATCCTTCCACTTTATAATTTTATTCCTATATTTTCAAATTGCAATCTTAAGCCTTTCATCCTCTTTCATGAATGAATCTTTCATAGCTTGATAAATGATGATTGATCATTTTTCGGATTTCATAAACATGATTTAAAATAATGATCAAAACATTTTCGATTTATCAGGTGACATATTTTCTAAGCCTCATGTATCAAATGTGTTTGATATTCTTGATAAATGACCACTTCACCTCCTTTTTATTGATGACAAAGGGGGAGAAGAATGTACAAATAAATTAATGACATGTGCAAATGACTTGATAAAATGTCTTGCAAGCATCGAGAAGAATATGACAAATAAATTAACAAATGACTTATATGCATCGTATTGTAATGACTTATGTGTTGTGTATTGCAATATGATGGAATGAAAAAATATCTTATATGCTTTAAATTGCAATATGATTGCCTTTGCCATGTTTATAATCAAAAATTGGTTGATGTCCTTAAAAGCATCGCAATAAAATTTGTATCGTATCGCAATGTATCACATTTATCGCAAATGCTTAACATGTTAAACCTGTTTGAAAAATTATTATCATATCATGTTTAAAATTTGGTATTCTTTATTGATATGAAAAATTATCATTTTATGATGTATCATTTAATGATATCATGCCTTGCATTTGTATCAATATCTTTTGATCCATGTTGCATTTCAAACTAGAATTGGTATCTCTTGTCGAAATAATAAATGTCTATCATTCGACTTAAAAATAGGTGTCATGCCTTGACATTGTGTAAAATATGAAATTTCATATTTTTGGATGAAAGATCATGCTTATGAAGCATGACAATAAGTTTAACAGATGGAACTTATCGGTTTTGGCTTGAATTCAAGGAAATTGAATTCAAGTGTTTTCTTTCTCATAATATGGCATATAGATAGGGGGAGTTAAGGTTAACTCTGTCATCAATTGATTGTCATCATCAAAAAGGGGGAGAATGTTGAATCTCGGATTTTGATGATGAAGTCAATTGATAGGTTATTTGATCTAATCCACATTATTGAGATAAGTGTGTAAGATTAACTACGATAGCATGAAGACATAAAGCAAATTATCGGAGTCAAGTTGTTGGGAGTTCAAGAGTCCACCGGAAGTCCGAAGGATCGTCGGAAGTGCTGTCGGAACCAACCAAAAAAGAATCGGGGACTTGCTGAAGGTTTCAGAAGTTCACCGGAAAGATCATCGGAAGTTTGCGGAGTTCACTGAAAAGGTTCGGAAGCCTACCAAAGATTCGTCGAACTTGCCATAAGTCCGGGAGCCTACTGGGAGTCCGCCGAAAGAAATCCGAGGGTGCGTCAGAAGTCCGTCGGAAGTTTGCCGGAGGCTCACCGAAAGAAAACTCGAAGCTACCGGTTTAGTCTTTGCTTAGAATTATATCTAAATTTCATAGTTAGCATGTAATTAGGGTAAGGATTAGGTAATAATCCTATTTAACCCTGGTAGGGGCCAACTAGGCCTTGTCTAAACTGAATTGGGTCAAATTCAGGGCCTATTCAAAAGTTCTGGGCCAGGTCTGGCGGTGGCACTACTAGATTGGGGCGGTAGCACCGCCCCGGGAAGAACTTCCTAAATGGTCTAGACAGTGGTACCGCCCCAGGTCAGCGACGGTACCACTGGCAGTTATTACCTGCCAACGGTGGTACCGCTAGTTCACAGAGCCCGAGGACTCTGTCAGGTGGTGGTACCACCCAATACACTAACAGAGCAAGGTGAACAAGCGGTGGTACCGCTAGTACCCGAAAATTTGGGATGTGACTCTTTTTGGCTTCATTTTTGAAAGTCAATTGAGTCTATAAATACCTCTCTTTCCTCTGTTGGTAGAGCACCTTCAGAGAAGTTAAAAACTGAGTCAAAGCTATAACAAAATCTTATTTCGATAGCTTAAGTGTTCACCTCCCTCTTTCTCTTTTTCAAAAATCTGTAAGAGAGTGAACCACTTATAAAAGTTTATAAGAGAGGTGTTTGGTCCTTCCCCTTCAAAGAAGTTTGATAGTGGAAGTTGAGAGCCTCATCGAAGAAGGCTTCGGAAGTGGACGTAGGTCATTTGACCGAACCACTATATATCGCTGCATACTTTGATTATGTGAGCTTTTAAATTTTCGCATCTTACCTTTACTTAGCTGCAAATCATTCGGTCTTCTTCTCCCTACTTTTATTTACATTCATTCGAACCATTTTAGCTGAAACTTCTTTCGTCGAATCAAAATTTCCTTACGAACCAACTATCTCCAAAATCGATTTCAAGTTTATAAGTTTTAATCCCTGCACTAATTCACCTGTGCCCCCCCCCTCTCTTAGTGCCGCTCAGATCCTAACAAGTGCTTGTAAGGGTTACCTTCTAAGCCCGTCAAAAGGAGAGAGAGCTGTAAAGGAATTGTCTTTGCCCATTGGAAAGAAGACAACTAGTGGAAAGGCGGTGGCCTCAAGTGAAGAGGAATCGGGAATGGATGTAGGTTGTATGACCGAATCACTATAAATTTGGTTTGCATTTACTTTCTCATAATTTACATTTCAGCAAACCATCTTCACTTGCTGCTCTATTTCTTCATCTTTAAATGCTTACAAGTTAAATACATTTCTGATATGCTTTGATCGAAATCGGTTTTCATCGAAACGTGATTTTATCCTATGATATTTTCAACATACGAACTTGTTTGAATCACCGAAAATTTTTATTATTAACCACTGCACTAATTCACCCCCCCCCTCTTAGTGCCGTTCTAGATCCCAATAGGATAATCACGGGGCATGAAGATGCATCGCTGCATACATAAATCTTAATATGAATGATTAGGCCTAGTGGCTTATGCTTGATTATATTAGGTTGTGGTCCTTGACCATCTAGTGTGATTACTCATGTGATGTGTGATTGCTTACTATATATATATATATATATATATATATATATATATATATATATATATATATATATATATATATATATATTTGTATGTGATGTAGATATATATTAAATATATATGTGTGTGACATGTCATATTAGGAGACTGAATAAAAAATCCTCTCTCTCGATAATATTAAGTCGATAAACATGAGGCAATTAGATTAACCCACGTGGCCTTCCATCATTATAGGTAGGGACCGATTCCCAATGTAGGTTGAGTTGGTTGACTCACTCAAGGCTCACTTATATCATGATTAGCTCTCTTGCCTATGACATAGAGATGTCACCGGTGACCTAATGACATGGTATGCTTGGTCGAGTCACTCGAGAGCATATTATCAAATTAGACTCATATTATAACATTAGTGATGGCTTAACCGAATACCATAGTTGGTCGAGTCACTCGAGGCCAAAGTGGTTCGGAGGCCAAACAAGATGGGAATCATAAGGAGTTGTGATTCACAAGAGTTGCCTACCTTTTACAGGCTTAGTGTAATTTGGTTGAGTCACTTGAGGTTACGTTAATACGCTAATTGGATCCCGATCCCCATTAGAGGGGGTCTCCGATTCGTATACCAGAGGGAGTTGTGTATTTCATGAGAAAATAGTAGGAGTAGATTGCCAGTTATAGGTGCCCTACAAGCCAATCACATGAGTGATGGCACTTGTAACACGCTGCGTCAATCTCTTTGCTTATGCTTATTGGCATTTTCTCACATTATCTGGATATACATTATGATGTCTTTGAATCTATGCAATGGGAATCGGATCGTGATGATATCACGATAATGAGACCGATTCACCTTTAAACACAGACCCTAAATAATCCCTGTCATAGGTTACTCGAGAGGAACATCGAGATAACAAGATAGACTGGTGTGTTGTATACCCGTCCATATGATGGAGGTGGCTGGTCTCATAGCTACTCATGTGGAGATACTAAGGATACAATACAGGTGCTCATTAGAGAATGAGTTCACTGATTGATTCGCTTATGGAATACTGGATGGTTATTGATACCTCACGTCAGACAGCGATTCCGTAGTCCCAGTAGTGTATCTGATCCTTTGACTTGAGACACCAAGGATGTCCTGTATGAGTACTCCACTGTTTAATACTGAACTTATAGCTTTGGAAGTTCCAGATCTAGTATAGCCGGTTATTGGGAGTGGTAGCTAACCTTACAAGGGTTATTGAGTCTCAATAGAGGATCATCCGCTTTCGGTATCATAAGAGGAATATCCCATGTATTCTTGCTCAAACAAATCCTTAGGCAAGGTTATTCAGATTGAGAGAGAAAGAGTTCTCCGGGAGAATCTAATTATGTCATGCCCCCCTAAAATTATCGCATTCAGAAGGTGTGATCCTGTCTTAAAGTTTATAATATTAAAATTCAAACCACAAACAATCCCAGGATCCAAACTTATATTTGAGGACACTAACAATCATTCAAGTCATAAATCACATCCAAAACCCATAATTCATAAAACCTGTGCAGTTTATAATTCATATACCACATCACTCCAGGACTCATAAAATTCAAAGCCAACTCAACTAAATAATATCCACATCATAAAATTCACAAGTGAGGGAATTCATATAGTTACAAAACTAATATTTACCACATGTTTATATCATCATACCATTTAAACTTCACATTTCAAATCCTAACATGAGAGGTCCTCCAACCTTTACAAAACATATAAGTTCAGATTTACCATCGACATTTCACTAAACACAAAATGTATTTATACAACAAAAACATATCAACCACTAAAGATCAACCCAAAATCTTCTAGCTTTCCCTTCCTCAGCCCAATTTACACATCTCAGAGACTGATAAGCTAACCTGAAAATATTATATAACAATAGGGTGAGCATGACAAAGTTCAGCAAGTGACTAACATATCCATAGGGAAGGAGAATAGTTTTCAATAAACTTGATATCAAAATGCAAAGTCAGATACAAGAAAACATATATATCATCGTATTAGATGCTGAATCACAAATGTCCTCTTATTTAAACTTATTTAATTCATAACAAATAGAGTAAAGAGTAATTGGGGCATATCAGATGATGATAATGGTATTTCGGAGCATATCAAATGAAACATAGGACATTACGAAGTATATCAATTGTGTATATGAGATCTCTCAAAGCATATCAGAATAACACACAAGTAACAGAAGTTCAAATATCATATCTGATCATTCATTTTCTTATCATCCAAAGCACACATATAAACACATAAATAATGCTTTGGATATCATATCAAAAACACAGAGGGTGCAGTGGGATCCCAAACAGAATATGGTCCATCCATTTCTGGATGACCACCAAACAAAAGTGTCTCACGTCTGGGAGCTCAATCCACCCACGTCTAGGTGAAGTCGGAAGGGGCCGACAGAGCATCGCAGGCTCTATGCATAACTCCCTTTACCATTTCTGGCAAAGGTTCACATGATCCCACAAGACACCAGAGTACAAAAGAACAGGTGTGAACAATAAATTGACACATATCGGAAGCACATGTGAAATAATAAAACGTACATGCGCCTTTATAAAATAATACGATGCAAGCATATTCTTTCACAATGCATTCGAATTTGAAATGACAATAATGGCATGAGTATACAAAGATTTGAAACAGTAGTATAAAGCTCAACTGAAGGAAGGACTTTAGCTAAAATCAGTTTCTAACAAAAAGGACAAAACAAGAATAGGCAAACTTGACAAAAATTTGGTTCTAACAGAATTTGAGAGGTATATTTCTTGAGTTGTTTGAGTAATCAAGTATGCTCCAATTTACTCTAAATTAGTGTTATTTAAAAGATATAATAATCTAGATTTGGATTAACAAAGTTTGGTATGAATTAGAGGTCTCCACAGGAAGTTACAAATAATTTAGTGACAACAGGTCAGAAAATATCATCTCTGTTGGTATCTGTACCCCAAATATTTCAAATAATATATGTACAGAAATCTTTATGAGTCTACTTTCTAATAAGGTTAATTTTATCACAATTAGATTTGTTCACAGTGAGTTACAAGTGATAGAATAGCCAAAGGTCAGAACTTGGAATCTCTATTTTACAGATTCTATGGGATCAATTCAAATAAAAGTTCGGATAGGCAATTGAACTCCAAATTCATACATCCTAGTCTCAAAATAAATATATACAAGTATATTTTCGGATGGATTTAATTTTGCTTAAATACGAATTCAGTACAGAAAGTTATAGACATGACAAGGCAGAAAGGACAGAATCTAGAAAAGAAATCCAGATTCACTGTTTGATGCATAAATTGCAGAAATATCGTTATGAAACTTCAATCCTTTAAAATTTTTAGGATTAAGATGAGAACAAGGAATAAACTTACTCTAGAATGGGGTTAGAACACTTGCCTTTGATCAATTTTGATCCCAATAAAAAATTTTGAGCCCAAAAGACCTTAATCCCCAATTCTTCTTCTCTTCTTCTCCTTTTCTTCTTCTTCTCTCTTCCTATCTTCTCCACGCAGGCTGCCTTCTCAGTTTCCTTAGGAATGAAGGCAGAGAGTCTTAAATGGTTGGATTTGTTATTTTGTGCATTTTATAGTTTAGTCCTTGTATTACTTATTTTTACGATTAGGTCCTCAAATTTTACAAATAGTTCCTCAGAATTTTACAAACAGATCCTCACGTCTTATAAATAGGTTTTTAGTTTCATTTGAGCTCATATATAGAATTTAAAATGGATAGTAACTTTGCTATTAAACTCTTATATGAAAATTTAGAAACGAGGAATGCGAGGGATGTTACAAATTAGAGCGAGACTCAAGGAGAAATCATATGGGCCTGATAGCACCATACTCGGTACAGGGTCTTTGGGATATTAGATGGATGAGGGACTATAGATACATGGTAATTGAGGACAGATAGGTCCAAAGGATTAGATTCCTTGTATCGTTTGGGGACTACGGCGTAGTGGCCTAGTACTTCCGTAATCGATTAGTCGGGTGAATTATTATAGAGTTAATAATTCACTAAGTTAGAAGGAGTTCTAATAAGTATAACTCATGGCTAGCTCGATATTGGGCCTAGAGGATCACACACATACGGTAGGTGTCGCGATAAGTAGAGGTTCGGATATGAGATATCCGCCGAAGCCCCTAACTTATCGAATATCCATTAAGCCCTTGTATTATTAGATCCTAAGATGAGATCCAATAAGAGCTAATAAGAGATTATTGGGTAGAGACCCACTAATCCAAGAGGCTTGGGTAATTAGATAGAGATCCAATACCCAACAAGGCCAAATCCATTAGGGTTCAGTTAACAAGGGGCCTCTATAAATAGGAGGGAACCAAAGGCCCATAGGCTAGGGTTTTTCTTAGTAGCCCATTCTCCTATCCCCAAGAGAGGAGCATCATTGCAATTCCTGCCATGTGGATTATCACTAGAGAGGAGGATATTTGAACTCCTTCATCCATTCCTATGATCTCCCTAGGTACTTTCTTTTTACACACATAGTTTTTGGATTTACGGATTTATTTTTGAAGCACCGATCTTTGCACGATAACGAAACCTTTCATGGAAATCTAGAATGTTTTATTTTTTTATTCTTCTACTGCGGTTGAGATGTCGCCCCCTGGATTTTCCAATAGTGGTATCAGAGCCAGGTTGTTCGTGCAAAAATCAAATTTTAACTACGTGTGTTATGTTTTGGATCCGCTTCTGATGCCAAAATCATTGATGCAAAAGACGAGAGACGACAGCAACTATTGTTGCCCTTGTAGTTTGGCCAAGGCTGCTTGCAGCCATGGCTGTGCGCGCAGGGGCCATCGGCTACCGGCGGGTGTTGGCCGTCTGCCCGCAAGGAGGGCTGTTGGCTTGCACGGGCGGCACTTGCGAGCACTGCCCCATGGCTAGCCACCTGCGGGGGCAGCGCCTGCTAGTAGCGATGCCACCCATAGGGGCAGCACCCGCGGGCAAGTCGCTTGCAAGCATGGGCGATGCCCCCCACATGCATGGCCGCCACCGGCAGGGTGGCAGCGGCCACAACATTGCAGCAAAGCAGGGGATTAGGGTTTTTGGACAAAAGATATTTTTGCCCCTCGAAATTTTAGAAATTCTAATTTTGTCCCTTCTTATCGAATGACTAGAATGCCCTTTAGAATTTTAAAAATTCCTTGTATATCCCTATTTTTAGAAAAATATTAGTTAATTAAAATATTTGATTAACTATTATTATTTATCTAGTAGTCCTATATAATAACATATACATGCGATGTATGATGTGGACAAATGATCATGGACCGTATGATGTGATGTGTGTACATGTGATTATTATTATTGGTGCTTGTGAGCCTCTATTTTTTTCGTTTATTATTGGGCCTGTGTACTTGTAATTATATTATAATTACACGAGGAGGCACAGCGGGAGTGGGACCCACGAGATCAAGACGGATGATCCGATGCATGGAGATACGTTAAAATACCGATGGAACCGACGAAGCGAGATGGATGATCACAAGGCATCGAGATGCGCTGAAGCACACATAGATCTTGATGTGAGTGATTGGGCCCATTAGCTCGGGCTTGATCATATTAGGATGTGGCCCATGATCATCTGGTGTGATTGCTTGTGATGTGTGATTGGTTATACACCTACTAGATATGTATATATATTTGCATGCAATGTAGATATATATTAAATATGTATATGTGTGACACATTATATTAGGAGACTAAATCAAAAATCTCCTCTATTAATAATATTAAGTCAGTAAACCTGAGGTAATTAGATTGACCCACATGGCCTTCCATCGTTATAGGTAGGAATCGATTCCCAATGTAGGTTGAGTTAGTCGAGTCCCTCGAGACTCACCTATATTGCGATTCACTATCTTATTTATGACATAGAGATATCACCGATGACCTGAGGACATGATATGCTTGGTCGAGTCCCTTGAGGGTATATCGTCGAATCAAACTCATCATGTAACGATGGTGATGACTTAATCGCACAATATGGTAGGTCGAATCCCTCGAGACCAAGGTGGTTCAGAGGCCAAACAGGATGGAAATCATAAGGAGTTGTGATTGGCAAGAGTTGCCTACCGTTATAGGCTTCACATGATTGGTCGAGTCCCTCGAGATTATGTAGACATCGATTGAATCTCGATCCCCACTAGAGATCCGCTGGGGTCTCTGATTCACATACTAGAGGGTGTTGTATATCTCACGAAAAATTAGTGGGAGTAGATTAAGATAGAAGTCCTTATCTTAACGATTTTAATTTTTACAAAGTCTGTATGTTATTTATTTCTGCTACATCTTTAATTTCAAAAAAATGTCACTTTCAAATTCTTTACGTGGTATACTTGATGCCAACTACCTCACTGGTCCAAATTATACAAATTGGCTTCATAATCTGAGAATCATTCTCACGATGGAGAAAATCGTGTACATCCTTGATACAGTGATCCCTACACCCGATAAAGGGGCAAGCAAGGATGAGATCGCTCGTTATGTGAAGTACATAGATGATTCCACTCTTGCTCAGTGTTATATGTTGGCCTCTATGACTATTGAGTTATAGAGACAGAATGAAAATATGGATGCCAATTCCATACTCCTACATCTCCACAAACTGCTTGAGGAACAAGGAAGAACTCAGCGATATGAGATATCAAAGAGTCTTTTCTATGCTAGGATAACTGAGAGGACACCGGTTCAGAACCATGTCCTTGAGATGATTGAATGGATCGAGAAACTCACAGGTCTAGGAATGGTCCTAGAGGATAACCTGTGTATAGATCTTGTGCTTTAGTCCCTACTAGATTCTTTTTCTCAGTTTATAATAAATTTTAATATGAACAAGCTTGAGGTGTCCCTCCTAGAGCTCCTCAATATGTTGAGATAAGCAAAGAGCACCATCGAGAAAGAGAAGTTAGTTCTCTATGTTGGTGAGACAAGAAAGAAAAGGAAGCCTGAGAAGTCCCATAAGAAGGGCAAGGGCAAGGGCAAAATGGATAAGGCAAAGGTTACCAAGAAAGACCCAACAAAGGACAAAAGCCAATGCTTTCACTATAGCAAAGATGGGCACTAGAAGAGGAATTGCAAAGAGTACCTTGTAGAGAGGGCAAAACAGAAGCTTGGAGAAGCTTCAGGTACATTTATGATCAGCCTCTATTTGTCAGAATCTTATGATAACACATGGGTATTGGACACCGAGAGTGCTTATTATACCTACAATTCGTTGCAGGTTCTTGCAGGACCTAGGAGATTGAAGAGAGGCGAGATGGATCTCAAGATGGGCAATGAAGCAAAAGTCGCTACAATGGCTATTGGCAATATCACCCTACATCTGCCTAGTGGACCTATTATTGCATTAGATGCATGCTATTATGTTTCTTCTATTATCAAAAATATTATTTCTATTTCATATTTGATAGTTAGTGGATATAAATTAGTTTTTGAGAACAATAGTTATTCAATAGCATTGATGATGAGATCATCACGAAGGGAACATTGCATAATGGTTTATTTATGCTAGATACAGTTCTACACATCATGAGTGTTAGTGAGTCAAAGAGAAAATAAAAAGAGGTGAATAATACATATCTGTGATATTGTAGGCTAAGTCACATCCATGAAGGAAAGATTCACAAGTTGCTGAAGAATGAATATCTAAATCCATTCGACTATGAGTCATATGCGACTTGAGAACCTTACCTTCAGGGAAAGATGACCAACTCTTCATTTAGTAGATCTAGAGAGAGTGCCACCGAGTTCCTGAAACTCATAAATAGTGATGTATGTGGTCCCATGTCGACTCATACCATAGGTGGTTATTCCTACTTCATTACTTTCACTAATGATTTCTCAAGATACAGACATGTGTACTTGATGAAGAACAAGGCTGAGGCTTTTGAGAAATTTAAGGAATATAAGAATGAAGTGGAGAACCAGAGTGGAAAGAGTATTAAATCTCTTCGATCAGATCGAGGAGGTGAGTTCTTGAGTACAGAGTTCACCCAATTCCTCATAGACCATGGAATTTTATCCCAGTGGACACCTCCTTATACACCGCAGCTTAATGGTGTATCAGAAATATGAAATCGCACACTGTTAGACATGGTACATTCTATGATAAGTTTCGCTGACTTACCCATCTTATTCTAGGGATATGCCCTAGAGACCGAAGCTTACCTTCTGAACAGAATTCTAACTAAGTCAGTAGTGTCTAATCTATATGAGATATGGAATGAGAAAAAGCCTGATCTTAAAGTTGTTAAGATTTGGGGTTGCCCTACCCACATCAAAAGACAACCCCGATAAGTTGGAATCTAGGACGGAATGGTGCAAGTTCATTGGATACCCCAAGGAAACTTGTGGGTATTATTTCTATCACCCTGAGGACCAAAAGGTCTTTGTAGCCAAGAGAGCAGTATTCCTTGAGAAGGAATACATTCTTGGCGGAGACAATGGGAGCATGATAGAGTTGAGCGAGATTGGAGAACCTAGCTCAAGCACCATTCCACAGCCAGAATCTGCTCAGGTACCTAACACACAAGTTCCAATTTTACGTAGGTCCGGTAGAGTATTTCATCCTTCTGAGAGATATATGGGACATATTAGAGGAGAGGATATTGAGGATATTAATCCTCAGACCTACGAGGAGGCTATTACGAGTATAGACTCCGGGAAGTGGCAAGAAGCTATGAATTCAAAGATGGATTTCATATACTCCAACAAGGTTTGGAATCTAGTTGATGCACCCAAGGGTATCATACCCATTGGCTGCAAGTGGATCTTCAAAAAGAAGATCAGAGTAGATGGAAAGGTAGAGGCCTATAAAGCAAGGCTAATGGCTAAGGGGTATCGTCAAAGCCAAGGTGTTGACTATGACAAAACCTTCTTATCTGTAGTATTGAATCTTGGATTTTGATGATGAAGTCAATTGGTGAATTATTTGTTCTAATCCATATTATCGAGATAAGTGTGCAGGATTAACTACGATGGGATGAAAACATAAAGCAATTTACTGAGGTCAAGTTCGCTGGGAGTTCGAGAGTTCACCAAAAGTCCAAAGGATCGTCGGAAGTGTTGCCGGAACTAACCGAGATAGAATCAGGGACTTGCCGAAGGTTTCGGAAGTTCGCCGGAAAGATCGTTGGAGGTTCACAGAGATCACCGAGAAGGTTCAGAAGCTTGCCAAAAGACTCGTTGAACTCGCCACAAGAATCCGGGAGCTTGCTGGGAGTCCGTCGGAATAAATCCGAAGGAGTGTCGGAAGTCCATCGGAAATTCACCGGAAAGCTCATCGGAAGAAGACTTGAAGAATGTCGGTTTAAATTACTTAGAATTATGTTTCATTTCGTAGTTAGCACATAATTAGGATAAGAATTAGGGAATAATCCTGTTTAAACCTAGTAGGGGCCAACCGGGCTCTTATTGGGCTGATTTGGGCCTAAAATAGGGCCCATTCAGCTTTGCTGAATGGCCCAGGCAGTGGAACCGGCCCAACACCTGAGAGACTGGGTGGTGGCACCGTTGCCTTGGGCGATGGAACCGCCTAGTACATTGTTAGTCTGACACTGACAAGCGATGGTACCGCCACTGACAGGCGGTGGCACCGCCAGCACTAGAAAACCTAAAAAGAATTCAAATTTAGAGCTCAAATTTGAATCCTCTTTGGGTCTATAAATACCCCTCCTTTCTCAGTAGAAAGAGCACCCTTTTTGTGAGTTAGAATTGAGCAAAAGCTTTAGCAAAGCCTTGTTTTCTATAGCTAGTGTTCACCTCCCTCTTTCTCTTTGAAAAATCTATAAAAGTGTGAACCACTTGTAAAAGGGTTGTAAGAGGGGTATTTGGTCCTTTCCCTTCAACAAGATTTGCTAGTGGAAGTTGGGAGCTTCATTGGAGAAGACTTTGAAAGTAGATGTAGGTCACTTGACTGAACCACTATACATCGTGGTGTTCTTGAATGTGTGAGTGTTTAAATTTCTGAATTATTTCTATACTTACTGCAAATCATTCAGTTTTCATCTTCTTTACTTAAGCTACTTCAACTAAGTCATATTTGTCGAATCAAAATCTCAATACGAACTAGCTATTTACAAAATCTTTGTCGGTTTCAAACTTACGAGTTTTAATCCGCTGCACTAATTCACCCCCCCCTCTCTTAGTGCCTCTCCGATCCTAACAATTGGTATTAGAGCAAAGTTCACTCTCATATTTGGTTTAAGATCCAAGAGAGATGGCTTATTCCGGCATGCAAGAGGGTCACTCAATTACACGTATGCCTATGTTTAATGGGTCGGATTACACGTATTGGAAGACTCGTATAAAGGATCTTTCTTATTTCCATAGATTTTGAGCTTTGGAGCATCGTCAAAAATGGTTTTCAAAAATCTTCTCTTCTGACAAGCGAATGGAATGAATCGGAGAAGAAGACTTTTGCTTTAAACACAAAGGCTATGAATGCCTTGTTTTGCGCTCTCGACAAAAATGAATTTAATCATGTTTTGATTTGTGAATCAGCTTTTGATATTTGGTGTACTCTTGAGATCACTCATGAAGGCACTAGCCGAGTGAAAGAGTCCAAAATCAACATTATTGTGCATTCCTATGAACTTTTCTGAATGAAACCAAGTGAGTCCATCGGAGACATGTACACCCGCTTCACGGATGTCATCAATGGACTCAAAGCACTTAGTAAAGGTTTTTCTAATTTTAAACTTGTAACTAAAATTTTAAGATTCCTTCCAAAGAGTTGGGATCCAAAAGTTATGGTCATTTAAGAGGCCAAGGATCTTAAAACTTTTTCTCTCGAAGAACTTATTGGCTCTCTAATGACCTACGAAATGACGTGTCGTGCTCATAAAGAGCTCGAGAACCCCCTTCCAAAGAACAAGAAGGATATAGCACTAAGAACACAAGAAGACCACTTGAAAGGAACATCAAGTAATGAGGACAATAATAATGACATTGCTCTTTTAACTCAAAAATTTTAAAAATTTATAAGAAAAAATAAATTTAAAAATAACACAAAAAATAAACTTGAACATAAAAAGGACCAAGTCATTTGCTACGAGTGCAAGAAGCCAGGGCACTTCAAAAATAAATGCCCCCAAGCCAAGAAGAAGCAACCAAATAAAAAGAAAGAATTGAAGGCTACATGGGATGATTCATGTGACTCCGAGGATGAAGAAGCAAGAAACAAAGAGGAGGCCAACTTCACGTTAATGGCCTTAGGAGTTATCTTTCGATGAACTTGCTACTCAAAGAGACCCTAAACAAGTTTAAGGTCAGTAGCAAGGGCTTGGACATGATCCTTACAAACAAGGGTCACGTCGGAAATAGAAGTGGAATTAGATTTATGAGTGGATCTCACCGAAATCCCACCACCTTCATTAAAGGACCCACATTGCATGTATCACCCCATTTGAAATGTAATTTTTGTGGTAAAACTGGACATGTTGTTTACAAATGTCCGTTTAAGAAAATTAGTCCACAAAAATTGATATGGGTTCCTAAATGAACCATAAACAATTCAATGTTAAATTACAAAATTAGTAGATCAATTTGTAGGGCACCCAAAATTAAATGGGTACCTAAAAACCATCCTCTTTTGTAGACAAACTCACAAGCTAGGAGCAAGATATGGTATCTTGATAGTGGATGCTCAAGGCATATGACCGGAGATCCATCTCATTTCTCTATACTTACTAGCAAAGAAAAAGGGTATGTCACTTTCAGAGACAACAACAAGGGTAAAATCATTGGCAAGGGAACCATAGGTAACAAATTAAGTTTTTCAATTGATGATGTGTTGTTAGTTGATAGACTAAAACATAATCTTTTAAGCATTAGTCAATTATACGATAAAGGTTATGTTGTTAGATTTGAATCTAATGTTTGCATCATTGAAAAACCAAACAATAACATATCCATGATTGCTTTAAAACAAAATAATGTCTACACCATTAATATTGATGAACTAAGTAATGAAATATATTTTTCGATTTTGAATGATGATGCTTGGCTTTGGCATAGGAGATTAGGCCATGCAAGCATGAAACTAATATCTAAGATTTCATCTAGAGAGTTAGTACAAGGGATTCCCAATATGAATTTTGCCAAGGACAAAGTATGTGATGCGTGTCAACTAGGAAAACAAATAAAAACTAGTTTCAAACCAAAAAATCAAATTAACACCACTAGACCATTGCAATTGATCCATTTGGACTTATTTGGACCAATTGACTTAACAAGCCTAGGAGGTAGCAAATATGCCTTCGTAATTATGGATGATTATAGTAGATACACTTGGACCTATTTCTTGGCTCACAAAAGTGATTGTTTCAAATGTTTTTCTAAATTTTGTAAACTTACTCAAAATGAAAAAAGTTTCATGATTTCATCAATTCGAAGTGATCATGATGGTGAATTTGAAAACCGTGACTTCCAAAATTTTTGTGAAACAAATGGATATAACCATAACTTCTCTACTCCGAGGAATCCTCAACAAAATGTAGTAGTGTAAAGAAAAAATAGAAATTTATAAGAAATGGTTAGAACCATATTAAATGAATATAATTTACCCAAATATTTTTGGGCCGAAGCCATGAACACGGCTTGCTATGTCATGACCAGAGTTCTAGTAAGACCATCTCTCTCTAAGTCTCTGTATGAATTATGGAATAACAAAAAACCTAATGTTTCTTACTTTAAAGTTTTTGGTTATAAATGCTTTATTTTAAATGAAAAAGATGCTTTAGGAAAATTTGATGCTAAATCCGATGAAGACATCTTTCTTGGTTACTCTTCCGTTTCTAAAGCTTTTCATATTTTTAATAAAAGAACGTTAGTTATAGAAGAGTCTATTCATGTAGTTTTTAATGAAATTTCTAAATTTAAGAAAAAAGATTTTGATGATGATTTTAATTTTGATGGTTTGAATTTAAATGAACCCTTTCCTCAAAATAGCAACTTGGATGTATCTTCTTCCCAAATTTCCTTACCTAAGCAATGGAAGTATGTAGATGCCCATCCCAAGGAGTTAATTATAGGAGTCACATCGAAAGGGGTTCAAACTCGTTTTTCTCTTAAAAATTTTTGTGCCTATGCCGCTTTTCTTTCTCAAATTAAACCTAAGTGCATTGACGATGCCTTGAAAGATGATTCTTGGGTTATCGCAATGCTAGAAGAATTGAATCAATTTAAAAGAAATGAGGTATAGAAGCTTGTTCCCAGACCTAGTGACTATTTAGTTATTGGTACTAAATGGGTCTTTAGAAACAAGCAAGATGAATGCGATATCGTGGTTAGAAACAAGGCTAGACTAGTGGCCAAAAGTTTCAACCAAGAAGAAGGTATTGATTATGAAGAGACCTTCGCTCCTGTGGCAAGATTAGAAGCCATTAGGATGCTCCTTGCCTATGCTAGTAGTAATAATTTTAAACTATTTCAAATGGATGTCAAAAGTGCTTTCTTAAATGGCTTTATTTTCGAAGAAGTGTATGTTGAACAACCTCCCGGATTTAAAAATTCTCTTCTTCCTAATCATATATTTAAATTAACTAAGACTCTCTATGGACTAAAACAAGCTCCTAGAGCTTGGTATGAAAGGCTTAGTTCCTTTCTCATTTTAAATAATTTTACTAAAGGCAAGGTTGATACTACATTGTTTATCAAATATTTTGAAAATAATTTTCTTATTATTCAAATTTATGTTGACGATATTATTTTTGGTTCTTCGGATGAATCGCTATGTGAATCATTTGCCAAGTGTATGAGTTATGAATTTGAAATGAGCCTAACGGGAGAATTAACCTTCTTTTTAGGATTACAAATTAAACAACTTAGTAATGGTATATTTCTTAATCAATCTAAATATACATTAGAATTGTTAAAATGATTTAACATGGATGGTTCAAAAGCTATAAACACTCCCATGAGTACTTTCACTAAGTTAGATTTGGATGAAAGTGGAGAAATTTTTGATCAAAAAACATATAGGGGAATGATAGGTAGCTTACTTTTCCTCACCACAACTAGACCAGATATCATGTTTAGTATACGTTTATATACAAGATTTCAAGCTAATCCTAAGTTATCTTACCTTAAAGCTGTAAAAAGGATCCTTAGGTATCTTAAACAAACTCCCAATTTAGGATTATGGTATCCAAAATCTGATAACTTTGATTTAAAAGCCTATGTGGATGCAGATTTTGGTAGATGTAGAATAGATAGAAAGAGCACATCCGGAACATGCCAATTTTTAGGAGATGCACTTGTTTCTTGGACTTCCAAGAAATAAAATTCAGTTGCACTATCTACGATGAAAGCCGAATACATAGCTGCAAGTGCATATTGTGCACAGGTTGTTTAGATGAAAAATATGTTAAAAGACTATGGAATTTATTTAAAGAACATTCCCATAAAATATGATAATACAAGTACTATTTGTCTAACCAAAAATCCTATTCAACACTCTAGAACTAAGCACATTGACATTAGGCATCACTTTATACAAGATCATGTCAATAATAATAATGTTATTCTAGAATTTATTGATATAAAACACCAATTAGTAGACATCTTCACAAAACTCCTAAATGAAGAATAATTTGACTTTATTAGAAGGGAATTAGGTATGTTGAATTATCCTCATGAATGAGCTTCATTGTATGTCTTTTTCGAAATTTCGATTTTCGTGGATTTGCCTTCCTCTTTTTTATTTTGTATTTTAAAGAGTGATCTAAGACATCATCATATCTTAAATGAACACATTAAAATTTTTGAAAATAAAATAAAAAATTAATAAAAAAAAATTTGGTGCCAACGGTGGCATCGCCCGGTTGGCGATGGCATTGCCCGAACACCCCTATATTTAAGGGGTGGGTTAGGGTCGGCGGTGGAACCAACCCCAACCCAAAAGTTTGGCTCCTCCTCCTCCTCCAAAGCTCTCTAATCCTCTCCACACCCGATTTTCTTCCTCTAAAAGCCTAAGAAAGGGTTTTCCTCTCCACGCCCCATTTTCTTCTTCTAAAAGCCTAAGAAAGGGTTTTCTCTTGAATTAAGATTTTTACCTCTCAAGAAAACTCAAAGAAGGTAAAATCTGATATTTTCTCTTCTCTTCTCATTACTTGGTCTTTTCCTTAATGTTTTTTCTTGATCCATCATCATGAATAGATATGGCTCCTAAGAGATCATCAAGAGGCAAAGGGAAAAGGTTGGAAGGAGATTCCTATGACCCAATCCTCTTTAGATCTAATGAGGTAGCTCTAAGGTACCCCAATTTTGAATTAAAAGCCATACATAAGGGAAAACATGTTGATCTAGGTGAACTAGGAAACCTAGAATCCATTAGATGGTTTGTCGATTTAGATATCTTGCCTATCTTACAAATCGATGAACTGATTTACCCTAGGTTGGTTAAGTTGTTATATGCAAACTTGAGTGTGAAAAATGATAGCTTGACTACCTATCTTTTGGGAACTGAAATTCAAATTTTTTATCATACCATATGTGAGCTAATTGGAATTGAAGAAAAGGACAAGGGTTGTTACTTCAAAGGCCAATGGGATATGGATGCAATCGAAGCAACCCATTCTGAGGCTTTAGAGATGATTTTTGCAAATCCTAACCTAGGCATTATTCCCAAAAGCTGTGAACACTTGTTACCCTTTAATTCAAAAATTCTTCATCATATCATCATAAGCATTCTTCTTCCTAAACAATATCACCATAATAAGATTAGTATGCCAGAGTTAAGCACCATGTATTGGATTATGACCAAACAAAACAACTGCTTTGGATATTTGATCCAGCAACATATGATGGAAATTATCTCTAGAGACTTAATGTTATCATATGGCGGGTTGATAACTAGATTAATGCTTGCATATGATATTTGTTTGTCACTCAATGAAGAAATAATACAAGTCGACAGATATAACACTATAAACAGAAACCTCTTGAAGAGACTTAGATGCACCTTTAGAAATGGTATATGGATTAGGCAACCTAGAAGGATTGATCTAGCTCCCCCACTAGTAGAGCGACCTGAAACACCAGTTTTTAGGGGAAGTGGATCTCCTCCGCCTAGTCTCTTTAGTCCAGCACCATTTGAGCCAGCTCCTGCTCCATCCATTGAAGATCCAATCATGTTAGCATTAAATCAAATCAAATCACAACAAAATCAAATTAACTTACAGCAAGCTGAAATTTTGAATGAAGTACGATAGATGAACCGGAAGATAGATCACCTATATAGGCATTTTGGAATTCCTCCTGAGGAATAGTTCTGTCTTTAACTCTTATTTTATAAACCTTATGACTACTATGGATATATTTTTAAAATACTTCTATATATGATGTTGTATGTTTCTTTCATATCATCTACTCGGATTTTGAATGACATCTCTTGAATTTTTCTTTCAATCGTAACTTTTGGATAACGCTTTCATATTGTTGTAATATTTTGTTTCCTCGAATGATTGATTTCATACTCCCTCCACCTAATTTAAGCATGTTCTACTTCATGGTGTCATAAATACTAAGTTGATGATCAATACAATTTTGATATCTCCTACTCATAGCTTGATATATGAAATTTTTTTTTGGAGCAATGCATGACTTCTTCACCTCCTTTTTTGGTTGATGACAAAGGGGGAGAAAAATATGAAATTGATGACAATGATTTATATATAGCAATATGATGAAATGAAAAATGATTTAATATATCATAATACGGCTCATATTACAAATTGCTTTTGCCATGCTTTGAAATAAAAAATTATTTCTATGCTTAAAAGCATCGTAATGTATTGCAATATATCTCAAATACTTAAAATATAAATTTTATTGAGATAAGCTATAATTTCATTCGATATCATTTGATCCTTGTGTTATTTCAATTTGTGATTAGTTTCACTTGTCAAAATGATGAATGTCTATCATTCGATTAGAAAATGCATATCATGCCATGAAATTATGAAATATATCAAGTTTTGTATTTATGGATGAAAATTCATGCTTGTTAAGCATGATGATAAGTTTAATGAATGAAACTTATTGGGTTCTGAATGAATTCAAGAAGATTGAATTCAAGTGTTTTTTACCTTCTCATAATATGGCAGATAGATAGGGAGAGTTCAGATTAACTCTATCATCAATCGATTGTCATCATAAAAAAGGGAAGATTGTTGAATCTCAAATTTTGATGATGAAGTCAATTGGTGAATTATTTGTTCTAATCCATATTGTCGAGATAAGTATGTAGGATTAACTACGATGGGATGAAAACATAAAGCAATTTACCATGGTCAAGTTCGCTAGGAGTTCGAGAGTTCACCAGAAATCCCAAGGATCATCAAAAGTGTTACCGGAACCAACCGAGATAGAATCATGGACTTGCCGAAGGTTTCAGAAGTTTACCGAAAAGATTATCGGAGGTTTGCAGAGATCACCAAGAAGGTTTGAAAGCTTGCCAAAAGACTCATTGAACTCGCCACAAGAATCCAGGAGCTTGCTGGGAGTCCGCCGGAATAAATTCGAAGGAGTGTCGGAAGTCCACCAGAAATTTGCCGGAAAGCTCACCGGAAAGCTCGCGGAAGAAGACTTGAAGAATGTCAGTTTAAATTGCTTAGAATTATGTTTCATTTCGTAGTTAGCATATAATTAGGGTAAGGATTAGGAAATAATCCTGTTTAAACCTAGTAGGGGCCAACCGGGCTCTTATTAGGCTGATTTGGGCCTAAAATAGGGCCCATTCAACTTTGCTAAAAGGCCCAAGCGGTGGAACCTCCCATGCTAGGTGGTGGAACCGCCCAAAGGCCAAGAGCCTAGGCGGTGGCACCGCTCAGCACCCGAGAGACTGGGCGGTGGCACCGCTGCCTTGGACGGTGGAATCGCTTAGTACATTGTCAATCTGATACTGACAAGCGGTGGCACCGCTACTGACAAGTGGTGGCACTGCCAGCACCGAGAAACCCAAAAAGAATTCAAATTTGGAGCTCAAATTTGAATCCTCTTAGGATCTATAAATACCTCTCCTTTCTTAGCAGAAAGAGCACCCTTTTTAAGAGTTAGAATTGAACAAAAGCTTTGGCAAAGCCTTGTTTTCGATAGCTAGTGTTCACCTCCCTCTTTCTCTTTAAAAAATCTGTAAGAGTGTGAACCACTTGTAAAAGAGTTATAAGAGGGGGGTTTGGTCCTTCCCCTTCAACAAGATTTGCTAGTAGAAGTTGGGAGCCTTATCGGAGAAGGCTTCAAAAGTGGATGTAGGTTACTTGACCGAACCACTATACATCGTGGTGTTCTTGAATGTGTGAGTGTTTAAATTTCTAAATCGTATCTATACTTAGCTGCAAATCATTTGGTTTTCATCTCCTTTACTTAAGCTACTTCAACTAAGTCATCTTCGTCGAATCAAAATCAGCAATTGACCTCCGCAGTCCCGATCTCCTTGGCGCAACTCCACTCCTCTAGTCCCGATGCTCGATTTCTTTATCCGAAGCCTTCTACCGATCATCGACTAGACCTCCGGCTCGACGTCTAATCTCCTGACGTGATTTCCTCTAGTGTAACGTTGATTCATCTTGCATCAATTATCTAATCCAGATCGAGAGTAGACCTACGTATCTCAAAACGTAATTAGATCACTAAAACATACTCAATTAGTTTCATCATCAAAATCCGAGATTCAACACCCCTTAGCTACTAGCCTTACTTTATAGGTCTCTACCTTTCTATCTACTCTAATCTTCTTTTTGAAGATCCACTTGTAGCCAATAGGTATGATACCCTCAGGTGCATCAACTAAGTTTTAAACCTTGTTGGAGTATATGGAATCCATCTTTGAATTCATAGCTTCTTGCCACTTCCCGGAGTCTATGCTCATAATAGCCTCTGCATAAGTCTGAGGATCAATATCCTCAACATCTTCTCTTCTGATATGTCCCACACATCTCTCAAGAGGATGGGATACTCTACCAAAACTACATAAAGTTGGAACTTGTGTGCTAGTTACCTGAACAGATTCTGGCTGTGGAATGATGCTTGAGCTAGGTTCTCCAACCTCGCTCAACTCTATCATGCTCCCACTGTCTCCACCAAGAATGTGTTCTTTCTCAAGGAACACTACTCTCTTAGCTACAAAGATGGGGTGATAGAAATAATACCTACAAGTTTTCTTGGTGTATCCCATGAACTTGCACCATTCCATCCTGGATTCCAACTTATCGGGTATGTGTCTCTTTACGTTGGCAGGGCAGCCCCAAATCTTAACAACCTGAAGATCAGGCTTCCCTTTCCATATCTCATATGGTGTAGATACTACCGACTTAGTTGGAACTCTGTTCAAAAGGTAAGCTGCGGTCTCTAAGGCATATCCCCAGAATAAGATGGGTAGGTCGGCGAAACTCATCATAGAATACACCATATCTAATGGTGTGCGATTCCTCCTTTTTGATACACCATTAAGTTGGGTGTATAAGGAGGTGTCCATTGGGATAAAATCTCATGGTCTTTGAGGAACTGGGTGAACTTTGTACTTAAGTACTCACCTCCTCGATCTGATCGAAGGGTTTTAATACTCTTTCCAGTCTAGTTCTTCACTTCATTCTTATATTCCCTGAATTTCTCAAAAGCCTCAAACTTGTACTTCATCAAGTACACATATCCGTATCTTGAGAAATCATCAGTGAAAGTATTGAAGTAGGAGGAACCACCAATGGCATGAGTCGACATGGGACCATATACATCACTATGTATGAGTTCCAACAACTCAGTGGCTCTCTCTCTAGTTCTACTAAATAGAGAGTTGGTCATCTTTCCCCGATGGTAAGATTCACAAGTCGCATATGACTCAGTCGAATGAATCTAGATATCCATTCTTCAACAACTTTTGAATCCTTCCCTCATGGATGTGACCTAGCCTACAATGCCATAAATATGCATTATTCACCTCTTCTTGTTTCCTCTTTGACTCACTTATACTCATGACGTGTGAAGCTGTATTTAGCATAAATAAATCATTATGCAACATTCCTCTCGTGATGATCTCATTATCTAATACTATTGAACAATCATTGTTCTCAAAAAACTAATTTATATACACTAACTGTCAAACATGAAATGAAAATAATATTTTTGATAATAGAAGAAACATAATAGAATGCATCTAATGCAATAATAGCTCCACTAGGCAGATTTAGGGTGACCTTATCAATAGCCACTACAGTAATCTTGGCTCCATTGCCCATCTTAAGGTCCATCTCGCCTCTCTTCAATCTCCTAGGTCTTGCTAGAACCTACAACGAATTGTAGATATGATAAGCACTCCTGGTATCCAATACCCATGTGTTATCATAAGATTCTGATAAATAAAGACTGATCATAAATGTACCTGAAGCTTCTCTAAGCTTCTGTTTCGCCCTCTTTGCAAGGTACTCTTTGCAGTTCCTCTTCTAGTGCCCATCTTTGCCACAGTGAAAGCACTGGCCTTTGTCTTTTGTTCGATCTTTCTTAGTAACCTTTGTCTTACCCATTTTGCCCTTGCCCTTCTTAAGGGACTTCTCAGCCTTCCTTTTCTTTCTGGTCTCACCAACATAGAGAATTGGCTTCTCCTTCTTGATAGTGCTCTCTGCTTCTCTCAATATATTAAGGAGCTCTATGAGGGTCACCTCAAGTTTGTTCATATTAAAATTCATTATAAACTGAGAAAAGGAATCTAGTAGGGAATGAAGCACAAGATCCATATAAGTTATCCTCTAGGACTATTTCTAGACCTGTGAGTTTCTTGATCCACTCAATCATCTTAAAGACATGGCTCTGAATCGGTATCCCCTCAGTCATCCTAGCATAGAAAAGACTCTTCAATATATCATATCATTGAGTTCTTCTCTATTCCTCAAACAGTTTGGGGAGATGCAAGAGTATGGAATTGGCATCCATATTTTCATACTGTCTCTGTAACTCAATAGTCATAGAGGCCAACATATAACACTGAGCAAGAGTGAAATCATCTATGTACTTCACATAACGATCAATCTCATCCTCACTTGCCCCTTCATCGGGCATAGAGATCACCGTATCAAGGACATACATGATTTTCTCCACCATGAGAATAATTCTCAAATTGTAAAGTTAATCCATATAATTTGGACCAGTGAGATGGTTGGCATCAAGTATGCCACGTAAAGGATTTGAAAGTGATATTTTTCTGAAATTAAAGATGTAGCAAAAATAAATAATATGTAGACTTTACAAAAAAATTAAACAGTTAAGATAAGGACTTCTATCTTAATCTACTCCCACTAATTTTTCGCGAGATACACAACACTCTCCGGTATGTGAATCAGAGACCCTCGATGAATCTCTAGTGGGGATCGAGATTCAATTGACATCTTAGTGTAACCTCGAGGGACTCGACCAATCACACTAAGCCCAAAAGGTAGGCAACTCTTGCCAATCACAACTCCTTGTGATTCTCGTCTTGTTTGGCCTCCGAACCACCATGGCCTTGAGGGACTCGACCAATCATGATGTTCGGTAAAGTCATCACCATCATTACATGATAAGTCTGATTCGATGATATACCCTCGAGGGACTCGACCAAGCACACCATGTCCTCAAGTCACCGGTGACATCTCTATGTTGTAGATAAGATAGCGAATCGCGATATAGGTGAGTCTCGAGAGACTCGACAAACTCAACCTACATCGGGAATCGATTCCTACCTATAACGATGGAAGGTCATGTAGGTCAATCTAACTACCTCATATTTACCAACTTAATATTTTTAATAGAGAGAATTTTTGATTTGGTCTCCTAATATAATATGTCACACACATACATATTTAATATATATCTACATCGCATGCAAATATATATACATATCTAGTAGGCATATAACCAATCACACATCACATGAGCAATCACACCAAATGACCATAGACCACATCCTAATGTGATCAAGCCCAAGCTAGTAGGCCCAATCACTCGCATCAAGATCTATGTGTGCCTTGGCGCATCTCCATACCCTGTGATCATCTATCTCGCTTCGTCGGTTCTATTGGCATCTCAATACATCTCCATGCGTCGGATCGTCCGTCTCAACCTCGTGGGTCTCGCCCCCACTGCGCCTCCTCGTATAATTACAATATAATCACAAGCACGCAGGCCCGATAATAAACGAGAAAATTAGAGGCTCACAGGCCCCAATAATAATAATCACATGTACACATATCACATCACATGGTCCATGATTATCTGTCCGCATCATACATCACATGTATATGTTATTATATAGGACTACTAGATAAATAATAATAGTTAATTAAATATTTTAATTAACTAATATATTTCTAAAAACATGGATATATAGAGAATTTTCAAAATTCTGAAGTGCATTCTAGTCACTCGGCCAAAAGGGATAAAATTAAAATTTCTGAAATTCTGAGAGGCAAAAATGTCTTTTGTCCAAAAACCCTAATCCCTCCTCTGCAGCGTACCAGCCACTGCGCTGCGGTTGCCACCACCCTGCCGATGACTGCCTCTGTGCGAGGGAGGTGCGACAGTGCGCCGCCCATGCCCAAGGGCGGCTCGCCTGCGAGCGACGCTGCCGCAGCCCCCGCAGGCGTTGCCACTTCCGCAGGCAGCCTGCAAGCGGTGCCATCCCTTCGAGGGGGCACCCCTACAGCATCACCCCGTGGGTGTTGCCCCGCGGGCACTGCCCCTGTGGGCAACTCTTGGCCCGCGGGCGGTGCCACCCCTATAGGCGTAGTGCCCACAGGCAACGTCGGCCCTTGCGGGCAGGCCGCCTACATGCAACCCGTAGGCCGTCGGCATTGCTTGTTGTAGCCTTGGCCATGGCTGCTCTGTGAGCGTAGCAAGGGCAGCAATAGTTGTTGCCCTTCCTCGCCTTTTATGCCAACAATTTTGATGACAAAAGTCATTCTAAATCACAACACACGTAGTTAAAATCCGATCTTTGCATAAAGAACCTAGCTCTGATACTACTATTAGTAAATCCAAGGGGGGCGACATCTCATGCGCAGCGAAAGAATAGAAAACAAAACTCCTGGATTTCCATGGAAGGTTCCATCATCGTGCAAAGATCAATGCATCAAAAACAACTCCGCGAATCCAAAAATTGTGTATGTAAAAAAAAGTATCTAGGGAGATTGTATATCCCTAAGTTCCTATAGATCCACGGGAGAGGATGAAAAAGGTCAAACGTCCTCCTCTCTAGTGGTATCCACACGGTAGGAACTACAATGATGCTCCTCTCTTGGGGAGAGGAGAATAGAATGTGACTACCAAAAAAAAACCCCAACCTATGGACTTTTGTTTCCCTCCTATTTATAGAAGCCCCTCTTGTAAACCCTAATGGATCCTGCCTTATTGGGTATTGGATCTCCATCCAATTATCCAAGCCTCTTGGATTAGTGGGTCTCTACCTAATAATCTCTTGTTAGCTCTTATTAGATCTCATCTTAGGATCTAATAATTCAAGAGTTTAACGGATATCCAATAAGTTAGGGGCTCCGACGGATATCTCATATTCGAACCTCTACTCATCGTGACACCTACCATATGTGTATGACCCTCTAGGCCCAATATCGAGTTGGCCGTGAGTCATACCTGTCAGAACTCCTTCTAACTCAGTGAATTATTACCTCCATAATAATTCACCCGACTCATCGATTGTGGATGTACTAGGCCACTACGTCTCAATCCCCAAATGATACAAGGGAATCTAATCTTTTGGACCTATCTATCCTCAGTTACCATATATCTATAGTCCTTCATCCATCTAATATCCCAGAGACCTTATACCGGGCATGGTGCTGTCAGGCCCATACGGTCTCTCCTCGAGTCTCGCTCTAATCGAATTCTTTCGGAGAACTCTTTCTCTTTCAATCCGAATAACCTTGGCCAAGGATTTGTTTGAGCAAGAATACATAGAATATTCCTCTAATGATACTGAGAGCAGATGATCCTTTATTGACACTCAATAGCCCTCGTAAGGTTAGCTACCACTCCTAATAACCGGTTGTACTAGATCTGAAATTTTCAAACCTATAAATCTAGTATCAAAGAGTGGAGTACTCATACAGTACATCCTTGGTGTCTCAAGTCTAAGGACCATATACACTATTGGGACTACGGAATCACTATCTGATGTGAAGTATCAATAACCATCTAGCATTCCGTAAGCAGATCAATCAGTGAACTCATTCTCCAATAAGCACCTATACTGTATCCTTAGTGTCTCTACATGAGTAGCTATGAGACCAACCACCTCCATCATATGGACAAGTATATAGTACATCAATCTATCCAGTTATCTCGATGTCCCTCTCGAGTAACCTATAACCAAGATTATTTAGGGTCTATATTTAAAGTTGAATTGATCTCGTTATCGTGATCTCATCATGATCCGATTCTCATTGCACAGATCCAAGGACATCACAATAAATACAACATGCAAGATAAAGTAATAAAATACCTAATAGGTAAAAGAAAGGGTGCATGTTAAGTCACAAGTGTCATTACTCGTGTGATTGGCTTGTAGGGCACATATGACTAGTAGTATCGCCCAGTGTCAGTGTACCTAGGCGATGGTACCACTGGTTGGGCGATGGTACCGCCTAGTACACTAACAGTGGTAGAAAGCCTAGGCGGTGGTACCGCCAGTACCCTTGAAATCCGGGGTGTTTTAAATTTGGGCTCCAAATTTGAATAACCTTGAGGCCTATAAATACCCCTCTTATCCATGGTTGAGAAACACAAAAAATGAGAAAGAAAAAGGGAAAACTCTATTGTAATAATGTCAAAATCCTCCCTCTAAATCTTAAGTGTGATCTAGTATAAGAGAGGGGTGAGAAGCCTTGTAAGAATTATCTCCTAAGCTCGTCAAAAGGAGAAAGCACTGTAAGGGAGTTAGTCTTCACCCATTGGAAAGAAGATAACTAGTGGAAGCCGGTGGCCTCAAGTGAAAAGGAATCAGGAGTGGACGCAGGTCAGATGACTGAACCACTATAAAAATCAATTTGCGTTTCGATTCTTGTAATTTACATTTCTGCAAACCTTTCCATCTTACTTGATCACTGTCCTTCTTCTTCTCTAAATGCTTTCAAGTTAAATATGCTTCAATCGAAATCATTTTTCATCGAAACATGATTCTTTTCATACGAAGTTTTTTGAAATCATTTAAATCGCTGAATTTATCGTATCTTAACTACTGCCACTAATTCACCCCTATGTCTCCCCTCCCTCCCCCCTCTTAGTGTCAAACTGATCCTAATCCGAACACCCCCAACACCGAAGCCTAAGGGGAACTTCTGATAAGGTAAGTGCGGGGCTCACCTCCACGTCTTAGGAAAGAGAGGAGGGGCCCTCCTTGTGCTAAGTGTTCACTAGGAAGAGCGGTGGAAGGGTGCGCTTGCGACGTTCAGCCCTCCTTCTAGTACCAGAATGATGATGTCATGAGTACCATCAACTGGTGAGTCAACAAGATTGGTTCACTATCGAAAGGTGCAAGTTCAGTCGGGTGCCTCTTCTTGGTTGATGTGGGAGACTTGGTAAGGTGAGATCACATGGGCGACCTGGCCGGAAGCGGTCCTATCGGTGAGGATCCGGTTTAAGATGACCGAGTAGGCGGTCTGGGATCTTCCTGGCTATGAGGTTCCCTCTCTAGGTCAAGTTGTCTAAGTGCCCTCGAGAGAAGATTTGTCTCGTGGTTGCGTAGTTGCATCTTGACAACGAGGTTGTCTCTTGTTCGCCGGCAAACCTGCATGATAGGCTGGCACCAAGGGTTGCCCGTGTGACCCCTCTGATGCTTAAGTCGGGGAAGGGGAGAAGAAAACAATGTGAGCTATTTAATTGGGTTATAGTGTAGAGAGTTCCTCCACTTTGTGTAAGTTAATAGGTTTCGTTTTATACTTGATCCCTTGGCCTTCTTAATGATTAATTTGAGATAAGTTTAGGTGAACCGCCTAATCATTCTCTGATCTTGATAAGGTAGAATAGTTATCGGGACACATTACGATGTCATTTTAGGGTTGGTGACTTAAAGTCCTGCTTGGGTGTTAGTCTTGATGGCAGATGAGTTGGCATAGGGTAAAATCATCCCTATAAATAATAATTATATTATCATCTTTAGAAGACAGGAAACTCATCACCATTTTGTGCTGGTGATCAGATCTAAAGGCGATGCTCCTGTTCTCATATCTCAAAGCGTTATATTGCCTTCATATTATATTGCGTAAGGACGTTCCATCAGTAATGTTTTCAATTAATATTAAGGGAACAAAAGAATAACTAAACATTAATTTAAATATTGTGTTGATGATTCTCGCATCTAATAGCATTATTTTAGTCATCATCTCGCATCACGATCAACCATCGATGTTTAAGAGAATAAAAAATAAATTTTCGATCACAGTGGGAGTATTAATAAAGAGGATTAAAAAATTAATACACTGCTTTAAATATTATGCTGATGATTCTCGCATCTAAAAGCGTTATTTTAGTCCTCATCTCGCATTGCGATCATCCCTCAATGTTTGGACGTTATTTAACAGAATAAAAAACAATTTTTCGACCACAGTGGGAGTCGAACCCACGACCTTCTGATCCGAAGTCAGACGCGCTAATCCACTGCGCTATGCGGTCGGTGATGATATGGCGATAAAGTAAATATTTTAGTAATTTCTTTTAAAGTTTGGCTCTCATTTTAACAGCAAGGCACAGTGACATTTAGATTTAACTCTGCATACAAGAAAAGAAAGCTAAGAGAGAATGATCACTTCATAGCCCTGTGTTGGCGGTGCAATGCAGGAAGGCAGTGAACTGAAATGACACGCGAGAGCTACACAAAATCAAATTTCTCTTTCGACAGCTTGTGTCACTTTGGAGACCCACCTAGCAGTTGCACTCATTTCGTCTGCACTACCATTGCTTCTGTCCTCTACATCACATGTTAGCAGCTTGCTTGGATGAGTTCTTGGATTGCTTTTCGACAATTGAAGATAGTTTCTTGTCGATTTCAGTGAATACATCTTCCTTAGGGGCATCGCCATTGACCTGAAGTGAGTGGTAAAAGAGGCAGAAGGATTAATGTTCCAGGATGACATACTCGTGAAGATCCCTTCCTTTGATCTGAAGTGAGCTAATATAGATGTCAATTTTATCGGTAGGTCTCAACACTGATTTTCATATTTGAGTAGTGTGTCACGTGCATGAGATTACAAGATAACATAACTTAAATATGATGTCCCTATATACTGCAAGTACATCTTCGGCATTCTGACGATAATTCTGCAACCTTAGTTTTACCTAGAAAAAAGAAAACAGTTACCATGTCATTGGGTTAGGAATCTTCCTCAAAAATGAATCAAACAATAATTTACGCATATGTTGACAAGCAAACATAGTCGAGGAATCAGGATCATCGGTGAGGTAGATGATGTCCCTTTTCTTCTGTATCATCAAAACGCAGTGTAAGCCTCGAAGAAATTTCTTTGTTTTCGGGTGGTGAGTACTTCAAATGATATATTTTTCCAGTAACAGGATCAAGTCTTCTCCCAACCATTCTCTCAATAAGGCTTTCCTCAGATACCTATTAAAATGTAGCAGGTAAAAGTAGACATCTTTTATCTTGTGCAACATGAGATATCACATGAAAAATTATGAAACTTCCAAAAGCTAATACTGCAACAACAGTATGGAAGACGAGCATCTTAACATAGGAAAACAATGATTAAGCAAATATTTCATTGTTTGAAATGTCAAATACTCCCTAATCCTCGAATCATGATACATGCTGCAGCCATTAATGCGACATTAAACAAGTGGCCCTTTCCTAAGGGCTTAAGCTTTTGTTAATTGTGGTTACCCAATCATCTCTTTGAGAACAAGGTTCACTATTGCCTGACATGGTTCGGTAGAGTGTGACAGATTACTGCTGCATGGACCAAGGTAAATTGAGCTGTATTCCCGTACCAAACCTCTACGGAATTGTACTGCTCTGATACAGGGTTGGTTACACCTAGTACAAGGTGATGCAGGCTATATATCAAAAGGTATTTACATTTTTTTCAGTCATTTTTAAGTTTTTTTTATCAGTACAGTACCATACAAAATTGAATATGTTGAGTAGGTAAAGATTTGAAAATTGGAAATTATTTAGTGAATTCAACAGAAACTACTGATAAAAATATTGCGATGTATAAGTTAGATCATGGAAGATTTTTACTTTCTTGCATTTGTAGTTAATGGCAGTTTCTCAAAATATTACCCAAATAGAAAAATAATGTCATGCAATTCATTATTAGTTGGATGCCTACCAATGAATTCTATACTAGTTTGGTAATTAGAGAATTATATACAAAATTATCTATACAAGCAAACACATGAAAACTTGAGAACTTTCAGTATTTCAGAGAATATTGTCATTGTGATGTAGACTGCCATCATCAAAATATCTCCAAACTGTTGCCTCCTATAAAGTAAACTTGGAAAATAGATGGACCTGCCAGAAATGATAAATCTGTTTATTAGTTATCCTACGTCTTAGAATTATGAGTTTAGATCATAAAATTAAGAAGCAAAACTCCAAATCCCCTTGAACTTCTGAAAAGTACAGATAAAAGTGGAATATGATAAAATGTTCACATAATTAGAAAGAAATTCGAGCCTAAGCTAGGACATTTCAGAATGTAAACAGAACAAGGTTTTCATGCCTATGTATCAAGGATTATGCTAATTTCAGCACCAGAATGTTTTCCCCTAATTTTTTTAAAACTAGTTAATCTTAAAGGATTGTTGGTTATCATGCCAAAAACTCACAATAGTCACATGAAAATCCATTCTAAGGTTAATTTAGTCACGAACCATGACACAGTCAGTGCCAGATAACACAACCACATACAATATCAGCAAATTTTTACTGGATCTTTCATGCAAAACTCTCTTTTTATGATGATTAGGAAGTAGGAACGAAGTGCAGCAACCCTAGAAAAGAATAGTTAGACATGTATCAAAGATCGGTATGCAATCTGAAGGGTAACATTAGCAAGGAGAAATGCATACCTCCAGGAGAATGAACATGTCAGGTCGGACACGAAGATCTTGTAGAGCATTCACCTAGGATAAGCTTCTCGGATATCCATCTAAGACCCAGCCATTTTCTTCAGCATCTGGTTGGCTAAGATGTGCATTCACTATCTACAAGGCACAACCTCACAGTTAGTTTACAATCGAAGTCAGTGCAATGATAATGGAACAGCTAGTTCCGAACTGTGACAACAACTTCATCAGGCACCAACATCCCCTTCTCCATATACTCTTTGGCCCGCTTTCCAATCTCAGTCTCTGCTGCGACTTCTGCTCTGAGCAAATCACCTGCAGCTATGTGACCCAGGCCATACTGCATTAAGAGTACTACTTCATTCAAAAACAATTCCAGATCATTAAATTCAGGCCATCAAGTATCAATACAAAGATGAAAATTAACCAGTTAGCAAAGAAACTTCCTTTGAGATTAAAGCTAGCAGAGCCACTTAAGTATGTGATTCCAATAGACAAATAGATGAGCTTCCAAAAGCCTTGCAGCTCAATGTTGAAAATGATTGCTCACTGAATCATGAGAAAAAAAAGAACTGCAATAGCTATTGAATGATCACATTATAAATTACACATTATTCATAATTTAATAATTATTAGAATGATGATGATTCCAATATGAGAGAACAGTATAAATCTTTCTTCCTCATGCGTTATAATTATATCTTTTGCTATAAATAAGTATATTCATGCAAGGTTTACCTTACTGGTCCAAATCGGTGTAACAACCAACCGATCGATGGTACGGTATGGTACCACTCCATACCGACGTATCGTGTGTCGGTACAACAGGGCATACCAACAGCACCAAAAAATGACCAAAAATAACTCCAAAAAGTCCTTTTAAATAGAAAAAAAGTTAGATTAGAATTTTTAAGTTGAAAATAAATATAAATTTTGTATAAATTTTGTAAAATAATATAAATTAGGAAAGAATAGTGGCATATATCTTTTTTGGGCTTTGAGGAGTAATTTTGTGATACGTTTCAGACCATCCTTTCGTTGAGATTGAATTATCTACCAAAAATTATTTTAATTATTATATTATTTGTTAAACAATTTAAACTTTAAGATTTAAATGAATCAAATAATCGATCGATAGATATACTTGGTTCCACCACCAAAAAGAACGACAGAACTCCACAGGTGGTGGATTGTGATCCTCAATCCTTATGCATCTATATATTAATTTGATATGTTTGTAAAACCCAGTCCTAAGATTAATCCCATGACATAGTATATCGATAAACCATATGCCATTGATTTATCAATGTTGTGATGGTCGCAGTTTGATCATCGTGAACCATATATATCTAAGGTGGCTCCTGAGGCAAGTACGATTATGGCATATATTAGTGCAAAACATAGCAAAATATCAGAACTTCTACTTTTGTCAGTGATCTGCCGCTCCATATCATAAGATCAATTATCGTACTGCTGCCCGAAGAAGACTAACCATCACCATATTACTGCTCAAAGAAAAATGACCAACTATTATGTTAAGCTCCATGATATGAATCTTAGGTGGTATACGTAAAATATTGCTCCTCGATCCATGCACTATCCTCAAACTGTGTAAACGAGATCATCAACTCCCCAATGTTGCTGCCATCATCGGTCGAGGCATTGCTATCCACATCGCTGCCATGTCTCCGGACTAAACGAGCTGTTAAATGCGATTGAGAAATGCAATTGTGAGAATGAGTGAAAGAAGTGGGTTAGAAAAAGATTTAAAAAGTATAAAAGTTTAAGGAACCTAATCATTGGAAAGGGTCAGATCTGAGCCGTCCGTTGATAACGGTCAGATTCTGACCGTTACTAATCAGTACAAATCGATAACGATTAGATTTTGATCGTTATCGAGCGGTACAAATAAGTAATGATTAGATTTCGATCGTCATTGAGCAGTACAAGCCTATATCTGAGTGATACAAAACTTTTTAGTATATATATCATCTGGTACAGTTGGTCTGTGTACCAATCCCCTGTTGGACTGTCACGTACCGTCCATACCAAGTGTATACCGCAACATGACGAACCATGCATTCATGCTCTTAACAAGTAAACATTGGTAGAGATGGAAATTGGTCCTTCACCCAAACAAAAGTAATATAAAGATAGATCATATTACTGTAAACAAATAAAGATTTGTTACCTACATTTTTCTCAATTAGTTCACTCTGTGTTCCCTTGCCAGATGCAAGAGCTCCCCATATAATAATCTTCACAGGCTGCTCCAGCTTCATAGCCGCTCCCAACCTTAAATTTATTACCTAATGGATAATAATTGGAGAAGGAAAAACGAAAGGGCTGTTGCTTTTCTTGAAAGCTACCACCAAAACCCCAAAAGCAAATCAAAGTTGCCACTTTTCCAATGACTAGTCTCGATTCGAGATTAAAAAAAAAAAAAAAAGAACAATTTTGGCAGGGGAACCAAACCAGTTGGAGAAAGAAAAGAAATCCACCGCAAAAGGAAAAGAAATCCAAATTTTACAACAGATGAAGAAAATCGCAAACCTTACCGAAAGAAAAATGACGTTGTAAGCAAGAGAGAGAGAGACAGAGAGCACGTGGTGACACCTGATACGCAGCCACTTCTCGAGGTCTCCAAAGAAATGGATGACGGGGACGGGGTCGGGGTTGGAGGCAGAAAGAAAGGTCAAAGGCGTCGGCTTTGCCACCGGCTTAGCAGATAAAGCAGAACGCCCCAAAGCAGGAGTCTCTCTCTCATCTTCAGCTGGATTGCAGTATAAGACACTAGCATGGAACCCGGTGCTCCGCTAAAGTCGGGCTTCGAAGTACCTCTTCCACCTGAGATCAAGTTGTGATCTTAATGTTTTCCAGGAACATGTTATTTCCTGTTTCTTGGTTTCATGTTACAGACACTATAATATGAATCAGTAAATTAATTAAAATTTTATTAAAGATCCTTTAATTATTTATTGAGGATCAATGATAAAAACTAAAACTAAAAAGATAAAAATAATAATAATTTATTTATTAAAAAATATTTGGAAGGATTAAACTAGTCAAAAGTGTCTAAAATGATTAATATGATCATGAAGAGAGAAGGACAAATTTGAAAACCTCATCTTGAAGAATAAAAATTCATTCAACCATATTTGTCAAAATTCATGAATTAAAAGTATGAATATTATTTAATACATTCATCCCCTTTATACTTAGTCTCATATTATATAAATGAGACTATAATTTAGGAAGTATAAGAATTCTTTAACATCGATGAGTGTTTTATTTTTAAATTTTTGCATGAACTTTAAAACTTATCAAGCTTTCTACTTATAGCATTCAAAATCAAATCTTTGCTTTTCCTTTCAATTTATCAAACTTGTTAATTTGTGACGTCTTAAGAGAATTCAAAATGCTATTCTAATTGGTTCATCAATTTTCTATTGATAAGTGATTAGAATAGTTTTCTTTACTTCATTCTTGAACGATCTACCTTGTTTTCAATTCGTTGGAGGGTGTCAATTTGCATTCCATATGTATCATAGCTCTTTAGCTATCGGGGTGTATGGTTGCTAAGTTGATGATTTTCATCATTTGGTATCAGAGTATGGCTCAAGTTTGATTTTTGTTTATCCATTTATTTGTTATCTTTTAGCTTTTCCTTATTATCTTATTCTTCTTTTATCACGATATCTATAATTGTTATTCTTCCTTCCTCTTTATTGTTGTGTTTCTTGTGTTATTATTATTTGTTCTTCATTTTTCTTCCTCACTTTATCGTTAAAAAAAAAGAGAGCAAAAAGTAAAAGAAAAAGGAGAAAATCAAAAAGAGAGAGAGAAAATCAAAAGTAAAAAAAGAGAGAGAAAATCAAAAGTAAAAAAAAGAGCGAAAATCAAAGATAAAAAAAGAGAGAGGAGAAGATCAAAGGTAAAAAAAAAAAGAAAGAAAGAAAGAAAGAGATCAAAATTAAAAAAATTTATGAATTCAAGGACTTCTTGCAAATTATAGAGTTCTATCTTCATTATTTTGAATTCTTGTTTCATATTTGAAAATCTTTTTTTTCATTCCAGAAAATTTTCTTTGATACTTGAATTCAAATCTTTGCTTATGATTAAAGTGCTTTACATACACCTTTAAATTGGCTTATATTTTATTTGCTTTTATGTCCAATTTCAATACCCTTGAATTGTCACAATCTGAATTGTTTATTTATGTTTCTTAGTTAATCTAAGAACTCAAAGAATAAAACAAGAGAGGTAAAAGGCAAGCGTGGTGAGATCAATATCGAGAAAAGCTAAACATTGTGTGAAAACATGAGTAGAGTGAATCAAATCTTAAGTGAAACACGTGAGGGAGTGTTGGTGAGGCTGTTCTAAATTTGTTTTTCAGGTTGTAAATTTGTCTAAAGATAAAGAAGCGAGTTCTTCATCAAATGATATTTTGCTTCAAGCAATGCAACAATAATTTGAACGTATGTTTAAAGTGATAGGAGATGTAAGAGATCATCTAGAAAGGTATGATAATGCAATTAATAGATTGCAAGGTGAACCACGACGCAAAAGACAACCAACCTTCACCCACGATGAATATGATGGTGGAGATGACATCGACGATGACCAAGTCACTCTATTTGGTCAAGATGTTAATCCTAGGAGACAAACTAGGAGAGGACGCTTTGATGGTGTGGGCAGAAACATAGGCAGCATCAAAATGAAAATTTCTCCTTTCAAGAAAAGAATAATCCAGATACTTATTTGGAGTGGGAACGAAAAGTAGAGCTGATCTTTGAATGTCACAACTACTTCGAAGAGAAAAAGGTAAAATTAGCTGTTGTTGAATTTTGTGATTATGCTATAATTTGGTGGGATCAATTATGTAAAAACAAACGTAGAAATGGTGAAAGGCTCGTAGAGACTTGGTTGAAGATGAAACAAACATGAGGAGGAGATTCATCCCAAGCCATTACTATCGGGATTTACATCAACGGTTGTAAACTTTGACACAAGGTTCCATGAGTGTTGATAAATATTATAAGGAGATGGAGATAACTATGATAAGGGCTAATGTGGAAGAAGAGCATGAGGCTACAATGGCTAGATTTATGAGTGGATTAAATAAGAATATTGCTGATCTTGTGGAGTTGCAAGAGATTGAGGATATATTGAATATGGCCATAAAGATTGAGAGGCAACTCAAAAGAAAAGGCACAAGGTATGATTCAAAACCTTATTCGGGTTCTTCTTATTCTTGAAAATTGAATTGGAGTAAAAAGGATGATATACCCATTGTTAAGCCTAAAATTGATGGAATTAAAAGCAAAAATGAATTAGGCAGCAAGGGTAAAGGTAAGAATCAACTTAATCAAAGTAGAAGTATTAAGGATGTGTAATGTGATTATTTACTTTCGCTCTGATATCAAATGATGGAAATCATCAACTTAGCAATTATACACCTCGATATCTAAAGAGCTATGACATATGAAATGCAAATTAACACCCTCCAATAAATTGAAACAAGGCGGATCATTCAAGAATGAAGTAAGAGAAACTATTCTAATCACTTATCAATAGAAAATTTATGAAACAATTAGAATAGCATTTTGAATTCCTTTAAAACATCACAAATTAACAAGTTTGATAAGTCGAAAGAAAAAATAAAGATTTGGTTTTGAACACCGCAAGTAGAAAATCATGATAAGTTTTAAAATTCATATAAGAACTTAAAAATAAAACACTCACTAGTGTTTAAGAATTGTTATACTTCCCAAATTATCTTTCTTACAATGAGAGTCAGCCTCATTTATATAATAAGAGGCTAAGTATAAAGGGAATGAATACATTAAATAATATTCATATTTCTAATTCATAAAATTTGATAAACATGACTGAATGGACTTTTATTCTTCAAGATAAAGTCTTCAAATTTGTTCTTCTCTCTTCATAATCATATTGACAATTTTAGACTTTTATTAGAATCATAAAATCTTGACTGAGTCTTGACAAGCTTGATCCTTCCAAATATTTTTTAATAAACAAGTTAAAGCTTTTTTCATGCTTCAAAGATTTTGATTGCTTGTTTATATCATACTTTCTCATACATCATCACATCTTAAGCACCTTCCCATTCGTATGTCACCAGCTCCTCTTCCGTTGCAATAATGTGGCACACACTGTCATTGTTACAATCGTCTGTCGTGAGCGCCGAGTCTTCTAGCTACTAAGGTTTATTTAGCTTCATGTTATATTTTTTCTAAAACTAAATTCGAGCTTTCATAGTTCAGTTGGTTAGAGCACCCGTTTAGTAAGCGGGAGGTCTAGAGTTCGAACCTTAATTAAAGTATTTTTGTGGAGTTTAGTTTTCCAGTGATAGATAGTTCGAACTGCAATAGTCAACGGCATTCTGAATCAATTGTTCTTTGTTGTTTCTATCGTTTCTAAACCTGTTCTTCCTGTCTTGAGGGAATCTGCAAGTCAAAACTCATTAAAGAAATCTGAGAAAGCTTCAGCAATGCAGCAGCTGAAGCTGCCAATTGTTGTTTCTGTCATTCTACATCACTTGTTCTTGTCTCGAGGGTAACCTACAAATCAGAACTCCATGAATGTTTCTATGGTTTACATCAGTTGCTCATTGTTTTGAGGGAACTCTTCAAGTCAAACTCCATGAATGTACTTGTCAACTTGTTTCTACTGGGATGGTCACTGCGCCAGTTGAAGTCCCTCATCGGCCATGAATGCTACTGCTTCTCCTTCTCACAGACAACTGCTGTGACACTCCATTGTCACTTGGTTTCCACTGTGATAGAGTTCTGCGGCAGGTGGAAGTCCCCCGGCAATGGCTGGACCTGCTGCTGTTTGGAGGAAAGGAAGATCATGAAAGGGACCTCAATATGAATGGTCTCTCTTAATGCTGCAGCGCAAGCGCCTTTCGCTTTTGAGCTATTTGTAACCTTCCTGTTTCTTGTTGAACCACTGCCTCATTTTTGTCTTCTCCTCTCTTGTGATGATGATGATGATTGCTGAAGAGTTTAGAGGTTGATCACAACAATTGTTAGCCATGCCAACGATTTAATGATAAAAACAAAGGCAAACCAGTGAAAATGTAATAACCATGAAGCAGTGCAACTATACATCTAAATACCATTCTTCTTTCATGGTTGTTTTGTATCATGATTTTGAGGTGGTCTAAATTATTCTCGAGGAAAAATAGGCAAAATAATGAAAATTTGGAAGGAGAAGGCAGTAAATTAATGAATTTAAATGACAACAATTACTGTTTCTTATTTTAGCCTTTATTTTGTACAGAAATTTTCTTTCTTTGCTTGTAAATCTGATTTTTTTTTTTTTGGCCACTTACTAAAGGATTGGAGGTTCAAAACAAATAATAATTTGTATTGCCATCCTTTGTCGGGGTTCAGTGTTCCGGAGGATGTGCAAAGAGCTTAACCGATAAGAATTTTAAATATTAATAGTAAAGTTTTGAGATCAAATTCTATTTTTATTACTTAAAAAATATTTTTCTTGGTAAGAGAAAAGTCAACAGTCTCATTTTTTCTATCAAATCTGATATTGGTCTGATGATATTTCTCTACCAGACATATATAAATATACAATACATATCAAGACAAATTTACCTCAATTCTTTATATATTGGGTCAACCATTCCATTATTTGCATGTTAATTATTATGATCAGGATTGGTGTATACTTGTGAATGATTCCACATGCTGGGACATGATGCAAGGGAAAAGAAGAACCAGAGCTACAGAGATTTAGTTGGACTTGTTCTTTAGCTCCTACCTTTATGTCTTGGATGCTTTCATGGGGACCCTTCTCTGTTGGAGATGAAGTCACCTTATTGGTATAAATCATCCTTGGAAAATGGTGCAAATGATAAGTACTGTTTTTTTCTTTCTCCTGTTCTCAACCAAATGAGTGATCTTGGCCTAATCACTAATCAAGGAAAAATCATAATGAACTAAACTGAATAAGAAATTATAATGAATGATCTAGAAGTATATCTTGGCTGATTTAAGGAGTGATTTCATCCTAGGTATCAATTGAATCCATCTTCTCAAGGATACAATTAGATGTTCTTCATCTATCGAAACACCATTATGAAGAATATAAAGCCATAATGTTTCAATTATTTAGGATCAACTATATAGATGTTTTATTGTTATCGAGCTTTCTGAAAACATATATTTTTAATTAGAAGAGCATTTAAATCTTTTATCGTCTCTCTCTCTCTTTTTATACCACTAATATAAATTGGTTTATATCTTTCAACTATACTTTCCTCACTCATTACTCTTTATCAAAATTATACCTAATTATTCATGAATGAGAATTTTTTTTTCCTATCTTTCCAAATAACTTCAAACATCCACTTCAGCATTTTCGAGACAAAGAAAAGAGAGAAAAATGAAAAAAATAATTTATCATTTAAGATAACTAAAAAACTTTGAGGAACAAAACATAATCTTGGGTTGAGAACCACAAACTCCAGTCCAAAAATTTATTGAGGAAACATAAGTAAATCATTTTTCAACTATTAAAATATTTGAAACCTGAAGATAATAATAACAATAATAATAAGATTAACATTGAATATGAGAGATTTTTTGAGATTTTAAAAATAATAAGCCCAAGAGCCTGGACTGAACCATCCTGTTATCCTTGTATCATTTTGAGCTCTGGTGGTGAACATAGAGAAATATGATATCAAGATCCTTAATTCCTCAATGTGCATTGCCCTGATATGTCTAAAGCTAGAAATTATATGCAGCAGTTAACAGCCTCGTGAATCAAAAATGAATGTGTACAAATGAAACATTCTGCTTCCTTCTATGCAATCAGGTCTTCCCCTCCCTTCTTGGTCATGGTTATTGTCTTGCTGACAGTGGACCCTCTTTGCATTGTGTGGTCTTGAAAGCATTGTTCCCTTGTCTTCCTACTTCTCCTCTTATCAGACAACCCATAATTATTGCAGCTCGTGTTCTTGCTCATAGGTTATCCCTTTGAAGCAAAGGATGTTTGGCCATTGTCATCCTTGGGCAATTTTTTTCACCTTCTTCTTCACTCCCTTATCTTCTGTTCTCTGAAAAAGACCTACTGTCCCCTAAAACATGTATTATCATTATCATCATCATTAACAACAAGAAGAATGTGAAAAAGTTTCATGTACATGTCCCCTTTGAGTCTTTTTAGGTGATCCGTTCCTTTATTCTCCTGGATCATGGTGCGTCTACCAAGGCATGCCTGTGAGTTCTCTCACCTCAGCTTCTCCCTCACTCATCCCCTTTCCTTCATGTGGAGTTGGTTCAGGTGTCTGTGTGTGTGATCGCTCATGCTTTGTGTCATAATAGACTATACGCATGATGGTTCTGTATCGTGCTTGCAATTAGACCTTCTCGTAGCTCAGGAACAGAGTACTGCTTGTCATGAGAAGCTTGGAGATCCGAGGTAGCCAAATGCAGTTGCTATTGATTGCACTTGGACTTGCATTAGCCGGAACAAACTTCTTTTCCTTGGAGCACCATTGCAATCAAGTCTTCGAGCTCAGGAAACCGGCAGGTTTGTCCTTCTTCTACCTTTGGTTCCGATCAGTCTCAGATCAACATGGCCAGCCTGCTTCTTTGTTCCCGCTTCGCCACTGATGCCATTATAGTCGTCTATTCTAGTGTGGTAGTTGCTGCTTCTTCACAGTTTGGAACTTTCTCCGTCATAGCAAGGCCCTGCTCTTGACAGTGAAATTTTGTGGAAGCTACTTGGAGTTTAAATTGACTGTGGCTTGTGCTGGCATCAGAAAAAAGGTTTGGTTATATTCCTGTACTTCTGCTGCAAAACATACAGATGCTTGCATCCGTATGTTTTGGAGATCTTCTATTCCTGCTCATTTCGAATCATCTTTTTATGAGTAGCAATCACAGAGCATTCTGCTCCATTCTTTCTTTGCCCTATTTCACAATCTTATGGCTCCGGATTCCCAAGTAGTCAGAACTCTATTCTCAACTCATGTGAGCAATTTGATGTGGTTTCTATAGTCTACACTACTCTCATATATTGCAGCAAACAGTTGTAAATTGCTATACATCCCTGATGATATGATGTTCAGATAATGTTTGCATATTGTTCTTTCAAATTTAATAATGGGTGATTAAGATTAAGATGAAAGTATGGATTAGACTGAGCTCCCTTTTTATGTAATCTATCTTATCATGGCAATATTAGACTGAGATTTAGAGTCTGCTAACTGACCTATGCTGATGTACAGGGGCCAACTGCCATGAATGGCTTTGGAGAGACACCAAAGCCAAGGAGTTGAGAGTCCATCAGAACTAGCTTGTGACAGGGATGTCTCTTGGAAGGACTCAGGACCATCATCCATGAGTGCCATCACGTTTGGATTAGCTGCCACTGCAGTACTAGTGTCTATGTTTCTTGTCATGGCAATCTTTGAACATCTAATCATACCAAGAGTGTCCTTCTTTCGGCCGCGGAGCAATGCACGAGGATCCTCGGAAACCGGCCAGCTGCCTTTGCAGACTCACCGGCAGGAGAAGATTCAGGATTCAGTAGCAGTAAGTTATCCTGCAGATCAGAAAGAGTTTATTATGATTTCACAATACCTTTTTGAACTTTGTCATGTAAAAATCACTGCATATGATTCTAGTATCAGCCACATGCTAAGGTGGTGATCTTTAAAGAAAACATACCATTTGGTGATGGCAGGTTGGAGCTCAGCACACATCTGATCTCTCTGTGCTAATGCCGGGACAAGATTATCCTACTTTCATTGCTCAGCCTGCTCCTCTTCCTTGCCAAAGAGAGGGCATACACTGGCCTTCACATGTTCCTCATATATCCTACAAGTAAATGATGTCATCTGGTGCAATTCCATTGGAGAGAGAGACTGCAAATCTGCCATCATCCGCAAAGCAAAATTATCTATATCTTCAGCAAATGGTTGTGAGATTATTATGTAAAAAATGCTTTCATGAACTGAAGTTCAATGGTTATGAAACACCAAAAGGCCTTTCAGATCTCAGTAAGTAATCAGATATCAATGCAACCCATTATAACTATCAGTTATAGCTGATTTCTTGGGGCATAAAGAAAAAAAATGGCAATTGGATAAAGTTAAAAAAACATATAATGCAAAAATGATGCAGAATTGGATAAAGTTAAAGAAAACATCCACATGAAAAGATTCAGATAATAATTTAAAATGAAGCAGTTCATCTGGTGGAGTCAGAATTGAGAAATGACATTGAGGTTCCACTTTGATGAAGAGTTATAATTCTCTTTAAATAAACAGAAAATAGAAAATTGATCAATCCTTCCATCACAAAATTAGACTTTCAAGCTTTTCTACTTCCCTAACAGCAAATTATGAGAAAATCATACCTCTCATTTCTTCAATTTGGTTGTGCTTTCAAACCTCAGCTCAAATGTGCCAGTGCACATAAACAAGCTGCAATTCAATGCTCAAATAGCACATGAAATTAGTAACCTGTGCTCAGATGAAGCACTTTCTTAACTTGCTCTGCCTTTTCAACAATTTATCTTAGAACACTCCTTCCGAAAGCTCTCACTCATTATGGATAATCGTCCGAAGCAATGTTAAATTTTCAAGTTCTTTCGGTCGAGATCTATTGTACTTTCTGGCGCACATCCTACAGGTGGTCTGTGTTGAGAAGTTTGGACGAGAGGCAATGGCAGTCAGGCAGGTGTCTGTTGAGATACCAAAAGTATCAATGCTGTTGATCTGCATCTTCTCTGCTGCCTTAGGCCACCAGAGTTGTCCACCAACCATGGTGCCACTAACAATGTAGGCGGACTGCTTTACAATCCAGTGGCCTGAGGAAAGGACCACAACGTCGGGAGGTATTCCATGAAATTATCATCAGGAAGGTCCAAATAAACCTCGACAATGCTATCTGGGACAGACTCAATAGGCTCAGTGGTGTTGTATACAAGCCATGAGGATGATAGTAGTGGAGGTGGACCTGAAGAACCAACGGTGCAGCCTGCGGTTCCCTCGCCTTTTGGGAGCTTCAACCTGTAAACATCAAACGTCAGCTCCAGATAAAGATTTTTATTTTCGGTATTCAATACTCAACACAAACTTGGGAAATGAGACAAACGACCCCTATTTCTAATCTTCCAAAAATGCTCATTCAAGAAATTATCATTTTTTCCCGCCCAAATCTTAAAAAAATGTCTACAATGCTTTGTAGGTTGGTTTTTATCCACAAAACACTGTATAATATTTTTACTTTGAAAATAATATATAGCGTTTTTAAAATAAAAATACTATACAGTGTTTTTGAACTAGTCTTATAGTGTATTTAATTTTTTTTTGAATCTGAGTAGAAAAATATATGATAGCTTTTGGGAGTATTTTTTATATTTTTAAAGTAGAAGATCACTAGTTGAGAATTTTGAAAATAGAATATCATCTTAAAAAACCAAAAAAAGGATTTTTTTGGGACAATTGCTGTTGTAAATATATCTAGATTATTATTTTATGTTTACAGCAACTAGGACCCAGCTCCAATATCCCATATTTTAAATTACTTCTTTATATAGCAACATAATCAAGTATTGTATGTCAATCCACTCCTAATAAATTAAGTAATAGTAAAAGATGAAAATAAGAGGTAGAAGGGGTTAATTATAAATTACCCCCTATAATTAGTTATCTTTAATATTTCGATCTTTATATTTTTTAAAATTATATTAAAAATTTTATATTATCTTTTTAATCTTTTATAGAAACCTTAATATTATACTTTCATAACTATATATATATCATAATATATTATACTTAATATTATATATCATAATATAATTTTTGAAAGTGTAAAGATTTAGATATTAAAGATAATTAATTATAAAAAATAATCAGTAATTAGGCCGAAGCAAAGCGATGATGAGAAACAAAGCTAATCCTCCCACTGATGATAAGCTTTTGGGAGAAGGCATGGCATTGATCCTGAAATCCACAAGTCTTTCTTGCTCCTTGAAAGAGGATTCAGAAGCTAAGCTAATACGATAGCTTTCCTGCAACCTTGGTAGGAGTTCTTCCGAGTCCAAGAACGGAACTGGGGAGGACTGATCGCACTCAGGGAACTCCACTCTTTAAACATTAGTCATCTGCATGTGTTGCAGGCTTGCCATCTCCGATTGAAGCAGGCAAGAAGAAGCAGTCGATCAACTGGGCCGCTATATGGTCGGATCGGCCATAGTCAAGATGGGCCGAGCCATCATTGTGGCCACGAAGCCGAAGTGTCTTATAGCGAACCAAAACCCTTCCGCCCCGACACCAGCGGCCGCCGTGTCATGGCAAGCTTTGCGCGAAACCGCTTCCTCCTCTCCCGCTCCTATGCCACCGTGGCGGCCAAGTCGAAGTTGGCGAAGCAGAGCCCTCCCTTCGAGTCGGCGCCGGCTGCTGCGATGGTGTGAAGGGGAGAGGAGGTCCCCGCGCCGGTCATCGGCCGACCCCTCTCGGATATCCTCAGAGAGCTCAACAAGAAGGTTCCCGAGTCACTCATCAGGACCCGAACCGAGGATGGTTTCACCATAAGATACATTCCTTGGTTCGCCCTCTTTCCATCATCTGTCACCTATCTTATGCAGCTCTTCTGGTTCGATCTCGCAGGGCATTTGATTGATATTTTGCGTTATGGTTTAAGCAGAAATGGAGAGTCATGATAAAGAAGAAATCTTTGGTGCTTAGGGTTAGGTTAAAGGCGTAGGAAGCAATTGTTGCGGATGTTGCATGTTGTTTTGCTCTTAAAGTATCGAATGTGTTATTCTACTTTTTTTTTGTTTAATTAAATTGGTGATATGTGTTTTTTATTTCCCAAAAAATGATGATGAATCTTGAAGTTGTTACATTAGGGCTTCAGCTTAACTGTGGAATAATAATAATAATAAAAGAAATCCCTGAAAAAAGTACAGAAGATTAAATTGGTGTTATTCTACCTTTTTTTTTGTTTGATTAAATTGATGCCACGTGTTCTATATTTCCCCAAAAAACAAAATGATGAATCTTGAAGTTGTTGCATTTGGGCTTCAGCTTAACTGTGGAATCAAGAAATAATAATAATAGAAGAAGAAATTCCTGAAACAGCACAGAAGTTTGGGATTCTGAGTTGCTGAGTGGAATTCTAGTTTTGTTAATTAGTCGTTGCACGAAGAGGTAAGTTCGCAACTTAAGAGTAAAAAGGATGACATGTAGTTAAGTGCTGAAGAGGTGAGTTGAGTTTGGGTACAAATTCAACTGTTGGTTGGAACTTTGTGCTACTGTTACATAATCCGGATGTGTTATTGAAGCTGCCAAAGTCTTGCATGCCATTTTGTACCGACATTTTGGACGTACGTCTTTATGATGTTTTTGATAGAAAACCTGAGAAAATTGTTTTTGATCAGTGTTTGTGGTTGAAATTGTTGATTTATAAGCATTTGGATACGTATGCCTTTGTTGTGATCTTTGTATTAATTTATTATCTTCCTCACCTTGCTTGGTCTGCATCAATAAATGAGTCTACATAAATGTTCATGTTACTATCTTTGTTGCCTTGTTTAGCTGTCAAATTGCCTGGACAAGTTTGTTGATCACAGATTGACGGTGTTGATTTAGACATCCTTGTCAGTTTCTTACCATGTTTGCAATGGTCTGTTTTCTTCTGTAAAATTCAGATTTGAGTCCTCAAATGAGAAGATGAAAATTAGACCATCCTCTAGGTTTCAGATGTGGCTAGGTTGGTTTCTTGAGTCCAACTAATTCATCTTCTCTGCATCTTTATTCATATATTTTCTACTTATTTCTTTTTATTCCATGAATTAGTAGTTTTTAAAGTAAATCTTTTTTTATTTGGATTTTTCAAGTAAGATCCTGTGATGCTGCTTTTTTAAAAAACATTATTCGCCTATTTGCCAGCCCATTGCTATCATGAAAATGAATGGAAATATTAGAACTATCAAAACAATACATGCTATTTCCTTGGGATCGACGAAATTGTGACTAATTCACAGCACACCGTTTGCACATGTATCAGGATCCTTAAAATTTGTGTTTGTATCTCTGGTTTGTCTAGTGAAAATCTAAGCAAACATTTAAGGTGGAACAATGCAAGAAACCACATAAAACATCTCCTTCCCATAAAACTAAGTTGAGGAGATGGGGTTTCAGTATGATTCTCCTTTTACTACTATATATGTGAATGTGGCTAAAAAAAAAAGATGATTTTTAAGTACCATCTTGAACTTGGGTGTCTCAAAATTTAATCTATTTATCTTGTCATTTTGCATTGAATTCCTTATAGTCCTTTTAGCAATTTAAATCAATTTGTGTGGCAGATACTTTCTAAATGGATATTTATAAGTAAAATGTTCGGGTTTATAATATAAGTTGCATTTGCTGTGAGGTGACACATGTAAGGTAGGGCCTTTAACGAAAATAGTTGGATTTCGATGAGAGCCACTTACAAATCTGATTTCACCTCTTCTATGAACGTGATCCTTATTGGCAAGGATTATGTTCAAAGACTTGCTACTAACCTTAAACTTTTCTAATGTTCTTTGAATAACAAGTTTTCCTTTTCAATTGTCTTTAAGTGCTCACAATTAGTGCATGGAGGCAAGGAAGAGGTATCATGTTTAAAATTTTTGAATTCATTAAATAAAAAGGCATTCTCCTTTTTTAACGAATTAAACTTCTTACTAATTATTTTAGACTCATCAAACATGAAAAGCATTCGAAAGCTCAGTAGTGCAGTAGATAAAACTTGTCGATTTAAACAATTTTGAAAAACTACATGCAATGAAAATTTTTCATTCGACGAAAACCATTTCGGAAAGACGTTGACTCGAGTGAGTTCGTAAGAGAGTAGAGGAGGGGAGATTGAACAATTGCAATGAAGTAAAAATGAATGTAGTAAATGAAATTTACGCACCAAGAGAAGAATGCTTTAATTTTATAGTTGTTCGGTCGTTCGACCTACATCCACTCCCGATACCTCCTCTGATGAGGTCATCGACTTTCACTATCGATCTTTTTTGGAGAAAAATCAATCACCCCTTTACAGAAGTGGCTCACTCTCCTTTTACAAACTTTTACACTTAGAGAAAGGTGGACGTGAACATTCAACTTTTGAAAGCTATTTTACTATAGTTTCCGTCCAGTTCTTATCATTTATCAATGTGCTTAATAAGTTGAGAAGTAAGGGGTATTTATAGTCTTAATTGGCTTCAAAATTGGAGTAAAAAAAGGTCTTATTCCAGATTTTTAGGTAGCATATCCTTGGCGGTACTACTGCCAATTGACCCTAACATTGGGCGGTACTATCGCCCACCAAACAGAGTCCTGGGACTGACCTGGGGCGGTACCATCGCTTGGCAGTTATTAACTGTCGATGATACCACCGCTTGACTAGAGTAGTACCACCACCCAGGCTCTTGGGAGACTAAGCCCTCGATGGTTCCACCGCCCCAATCTGGTGGTGCCACCACCAGACAGGGTCTAGCAACCTGGATGGGCCTTGAATCCTGCCCAATCCATGCTAGTCATACATGCCCTGTAAGCCAATCACATGAGTGATGATACTTGTGACTTGATATGCACTCTTTCTCTTTGCTTATTATTAGACATTTTATCATTTTATCTTTATCTTGCGTGTTGCATATATTGTGATGTCCTTGGATCTGTGCAATGGGAATCGGATCGTGATGAGATCACGATAATGAGATCGATTCACCTTTAAACACAGACCCTAAATAATCCTGGTCATAGGTTACTCGAGAGGGACATCGAGATAACCGGATAGACTGGTGTGCTGTATACCCGTCCATATGATGGAGGTGGCTGGTCTCATAGCTACTCGTGTGGGGACACTAAAGGTACAACACAGGTGCTCATTGGGGAATGAATTAACTGATTGATCTGCCTACGGAATGCTGGATGATTATTGATATCTCACGTCAAACAATGATTTCGTAGTCTTAGTAGTGTATTTGGTCCTTAGACTTGAAACACCAAGGATATCCTGTATCAGTACTTCACTATTTGATATCGGACTTATAGGTTTGGAAAATTCCAAATCTAGTACAATCGGTTATTGGGAGTGGTAGCCAACCTTACGAGGGCTATTGAGTGTCAATAGAGGATCATCCGCTCTCGGTATCATAAGAGGAATATCCTATGTATTCTTGCTCGAACAAATCCTTGGCCAAGGTTATTCAGATTGAGAGAGAAAGAGTTCACCAAGAGAATCCGACAAGAGCAAGACTCGAGGAGAGACCGTATGGGCCTGACAGCACCATGCCCGATATAGAGTCTCTAGGATATTAGTTGGATGAGGGACTATAGATACATGGTAATTGAGGACAGATAGGTCCAAAGGATTGGATTCCCCTTATCGTCTGGGGGCTGCGGCGTAGTGGCCTAGGACGTCCGCAGTCGATGAGTTGGGTGAATTATTATAGAGATAATAATTCACTAAGTCAGAAGGAGTTCTGACAAGTATGACTTACGGCCAGCTCGATATTGAGCCTAGAGGGTCACACACATATGATAGGTGTTATGATGAGTAGAGGTTCGGATATGAGATATCCGCTGGAGCCCCTATCTTATTGGATATCCAATAAGCCTCTGAATTATTGGATCCTAAGATGAGATCTAATAATTGCTAATAAGAGATTATTGGATAGAGACCTACTAATCCAAGAGGCTTGGGTAATTGGATGAAGATCCAATATCCAATAGAGCAAGATCCATTAGGGTTTACAAGAGGCCTCTATAAATAGGAGGGAACCAAAGCTCTATAGGCTGGAGAGTTCTTTTGGTAGCCACCTTCTGTTCACCTCTCTCCAGAGAGGAGCATCGTCGCATTCGCTGTCGTGTGGATACCGCTAGAGAGGAGGACGCTTGACCTCCTTCATCCTTCTTACAGATCTGCAGGGATTCAAGGATATACGATTTCCCTAGGTATTTTCTTTTACACATGCAGTTTTCACGGATTTGTTTTTGACGCACCGATCTTCGCACGACGACGAAAACTTTCTACGAAAAATTTGTGGCTTTGTTTTTGTTCTTCCGCTACGCATGAGATGTCGCCTGATAGGATTTCCCAACAATGATATTAGAGCCAAGTTGTTCGTACGAAGATTGGATTTTAAATTGTGTTGTGATTTAGAACAGTTTTTGTCGTTAAAATCATTGACGCAAAAGGTAAGGAAGGGTAGGAAGTGTTGCTGCCCTTGTTACGCTCGCACAACGACCGCAAGGCTGCTTGTAGCCTTGCTACCTGCAACGGCAACGATAGCGGCGGCTACGTGCAATGAGCCATGAGCAGTAAGCGGCGGCGACAATGGTCGGCGGCTGCTTTGCTCACTGAGGCGTGGCGAGAGACACCGCGGAGAACGCGGCGATATGGGCTCTACCGCGACCGCGGCGAGGCACCACCTGGCGGCGGCAAATGCCGCTACGAGGGGTGGCGCTCGTCGGCGAGTAGAAGCGCCCGCTGCGATTGTGCTCGCCGCGGGCAGGGGCGGCGCGCTCGCGGGTAGTGGTCGCCGTCGGTAGGGTAGTGGCGGCCACAATTCCGCAACGCAGCAGGCAGAAGAGGGATTAGGGTTTTCTGGGCAAAAGATATTTTTGCCCCTTGGAATTTTAAAAATTTTGATTTTTGTCCCTTTTCACAAAATGACCAAAATACTCTTCAAAATTTAGAAAATTTCCTCTATGTCCCTGATTTTAGAAAAATATTAGTTAATTAAAATATTTAATTAACTATTATTATTTATCTAGTAGTCCTATAAAATAACATATACATGTGATATATGATATGGACAGATGATCATGGACCATGTGATGTGATGTGTATACATGTGATTATTATTATTGGGGCCTACGAGCTTTTATTTTTTCTCATTTATTGTCGGGCTTACGTGCTTGTAATTACATTGTAATTACATGAGGAGGCACAGCGGGAGTGTGGAAGCGATAGTGGGACCCACGAGGCTAAGATGGACGATCCGACGTATAGAGATGCGTTGAGATGTCGACGGAACCGACGAAGCGAGAAGGACGATCACAGGGCATGGAGATGCGCCGAAGCACACATAGATCTTAATGTGAATGATTGGGCCTACTAGCTTGGGCCTGATCACATTAGGATGTGGTCCATGATCATCTGGTGTGATTGCTCATGTGATGTATGATTAATTATATACCTACTAGATATGTATATATATTTACATGCTATGTAGATATATATATAAAATATGTATGTGTGTGATACATTATGTTAGGAGACCAAATCAAAAATCCCCTCTATTAATAATATTAAGTCGATAAACGTGAGGCAATTAGATTGACCTACGTGGCCTTCCATCGTTATAGGTAGGAACCGATTCTCGGTATAGGTTGAGTTGGTCGAGTCCCTCGAGACTCACCTATATCACGTTTCGCTATCTTATCTACGATATAGAGTTGTCACCGGTGACCTGAGGTCATAGTATACTTGGTCGAGTCCCTCGAGAGTATATCATTGAATCAGACTCATCTTGTAACGATGCTAATGACTTAACTGAACATCATGGTTGGTCGAGTCCCTCGAGACCATGGTGGTTTGGAGGTCGAACATGACGGGAATCACAAGGAGTTGTGATTGGCAAGAGTTGCCTACCTTTACGGGCTTAATGTGATTGGCCGAGTCCCTCGAGGTTACGTTAATATGTCGATTGGATCCCGATCCCCATTAGAGATCCATCGAGGGTTTCCGATTCACATATCGGAGGGTGTTGTGTGTCTCGTGAAAAATTAGTGGGAGAACATTAAGATAGAAGTCTTTATCTTAACTATTTAATTTTTGTAAAGTCTGCATGTTATTTATTTCTGTTACATCTTTAATTTCAGAAAAATATCGTTTTCAAATCCTTTACGTGACATACTTGATGTTAACCGCCTCACTAGTCCAAATTATATGGATTGACTTCGCAATCTGAGAATCGTTCTTATGGCGGAGAAAATTACGTACACCCTTAATATAGTGATCCCTACGCTCGACGAAGGGGCAAGCGAGGATGAGATCGCTTGTTATATGAAGTACATAAATGATTCAACTCTTGCTCAGTATTATATGTTGGCCTCTATGACTACTGAGTTACAGAGATAACATGAAAATATGGATGCTAATTTCATACTCTTACATCTCCGCAAACTGTTTGAGGAACAGGGAGGAACTCAGTGATATGAGATATCAAAGTCTTTTCAGTGTTAGGATGACTGAGGGGACATCGGTTCAGAACCTTATCCTTAAGATGATTGAGTGGATCGAGAAACTCACAGGTCTAGGAATGGTCCTAGAGGATAACCTATGTGTGGATCTTGTGCTTCAATCCCTACCAGATTCTTTTTCTCAGCTCATAATGAATTTTAATATGAACAAACTTGAGGTGACCCTCCTAGAGCTCCTCAATATGTTGAGAGAAGTAGAGAGCACTATCAAGAAAGAGAAGCCAATTCTCTATGCTGGTGAGACCAAAAAGAAAAGGAAGGCTGAGAAGTCCCTTAAGAAGGACAAGGGTAAGGGCAAAATGGGTAAGGCAAAGGTTGTCAAGAAAGACCCAACAAAGGACAAAGGGTAGTGCTTCCACTACGGCAAAGATGGACATTGGAAGAGGAACTGCAAAGAGTACCTTGCAGAGAGGGTGAAACAGAAGCTTGAAGAAGCTTTAGGTACATTCATGATCAGTCTCCATTTGTCAGAATCTTATGATAACACATGAGTATTGGATACCGAGAGTGTTTATCATATATGCAATTTGTTGCAGATTCTGACAGAACCTAAGAGATTGAACAGAGGCGAGATGGACCTTAAGATGGGCAATGGAGTAAAGGTTGCTGTAGTGGCTATTGGCAAGGTCACATTATATCTGCCTGGTGGAGCTATTATTGCATTAGATGCATGTTATTATGTTCTTTCTATTATCAAAAATATTATTTTTATTTCATGTTTGACAATTAGTAGATATAAATTAGTTTTTGAGAACAATGATTGTTCAATAGTATTAGATGATGAGATCATCACGAGAGGAATGTTGCATAATGATTTATTTATGCTAAATATCCACACATCATGAGTATAAGTGAGTCAAAGAGGAAACAAGAAGAGGTGAACAATGCATATCTGTGGCATTGTAGGCTAGGTCACATCCATGAGGGAAGGATTCAAAAGTTGCTGAAGAATGGATATCTAGATCCATTCGACTATGAGTCATATGCGACTTATGAATCTTGCCTTCGGGGAAAGATGACCAACTCTCTATTTAATAGAACTGGAGAGAGAGCCACTGAGTTACTGTAACTCATACATAGTGATGTATATGGTCCCATGTCGACTCATGCCATAGGTGGTTACTTCTACTTCATTACTTTCACTGATGATTTCTCAAGATACAAACATATATACTTGATGAAGTACAAGTCTGAGGCTTTTAAGAAATTCAGAGAATATAAGAATGAAGTGGAGAACTAAACAAGAAAGAGTATTAAAATCCTTCGATCATATCGAGAAGGTGAGTACTTGAGTACAGAGTTTATCCAGTTCCTCAAAGACCATGGGATTTTATCCTAATGGACACCTCCGTATACACCGCAGCTTAATGGTGTATCAGAAAGGAGGAATTGTACACTATTAGACATGGTGCATTTCATGATGAGTTTCGTCAACCTACCCTTCTCATTCTGGGGATATGCCCTAGAGACCGCAGCTTACATTTTGAACAGAATTCTAACTAAGTCAGTAATGTCTACTCCATATGAGATATAGAATGGGAAGAAGCCCGATCTTAAGGTTGTTAAGATTTGGGGCTGCCCTGCCCACGTCAAGAGACACAACCCCGATAAGTTAGAATCTAGGATGGAACGGTGCAAGTTCGTGGGATACCCCAAGGAAACTTGTAGGTATTATTTCTATCACCTTGAGGACCAAAAGGTCTTTATAGCCAAGAGAGCAGTATTCCTTGAGAAGGAACACATTCTTGGTGAAGATAGTAGGAGCATGATAGAGTTTAGCGAGGTTGGAGAACCTAGCTCAAGCACCATTCCACAGCTAGAATCTGTTCAGATACCTAGCAAATAAGTTTCAACTTTATGTAGGTTCGGTAGAGTATCTCATCCTCTTGAGAGATATGTGAGATATATCTGAGGAGTGGATGTTGAGGATATTGATCCTCAGACCTACGAGGAGGTATTATGAGCGTAGACTCCGGGAAATGGTAAGAAGCCATGAATTCAGAAATAGATTCCATATACTCCAACAAAGTTTAGAACCTAGTTGATGCACCCGAGGGTATTGTACCCATTGGTTGCAAGGGGATCTTCAAAAAGAAGATTGGAGTAGATGGAAAGGTAGAGACCTATAAAGCAAGGCTAGTGGCTAAGGGGTATCGTCAAAGGCAAGGTGTTGACTATGATGAAACTTTCTCACTTGTAGTCATGCTAAAATCCATTCAAATTTTATTGGTTATTGCAGCACACTATGATTATGAGATATGGCAAATGGACGTCAAAATCGTATTCCTCAATGGTAACATCGAGGAGGAGGTGTATATGATACAACTTGAGGGATTCGTGTCCAAGGATAACCCAGATAAGGTGTGCAGGTTGCTTAGGTCCATTTATGGACTAAAGCAAGCTTCCCGAAGTTGGAACATAAGATTTGATGAGGCGATCAGATCTTATGACTTCGTTAAGAACAAAGATGAGCCTTGTGTGTACAGGAAGGTAAGTGGGAGCATTATCACCTTTTTGGTATTATATATGGATGACATTCTGATCATTGGGAATGATATAGGAATGCTTTCCACAGTAAAAGCTTGGCTATCTAAGCACTTCTCCATGAAGGACTTAAGGGTAGCATCCTGCATATTGGGGATACTGATCTATAGAGATAGATCCAAGAGGATGCTTGGCTTGTCCCAGTCCAGGTACATAGACACCATTGTCAAAAGGTTTGACATGAAAAATTTTAAGAGAGGTCTCATACCAATGAGATATGGAATATCACGTTCTAGGAGTATGTCCCCAAAGACTCCTGAAGAAAGGGCACACATGGATATAATCCATATGCCTCAGCAATAGGATCTATCATGTATGCTATGCTATGTACTAGGCCTGATATAGTGCATGCTTTGAGTGTCACGAGCAGATATCAGGCAGATCCAGGCTTGGAGCACTGAAAAATAGTAAAATGTATCCTTAAGTACTTGAGAAGGACTAAGGATCTTTTATTAGTATATGAAGGTAGTAGTCTCAGGGTTGAGGGCTACACGGGCTCGAGCTTCCAGTCCGATGTCGATGATAGCAAGTCTAATTCAGGGTATTTGTTCACCATGAATAGAGGAGCAGTATGCTGGAAGAGTTTCAAACAAGACACTACTGTTGACTCGACCATAGAGGCGGAATACATTGTTGCGGTAGAGGCAACAAAGGAGGGAGTTTGGATGAAGAAGTTCATCACAGATTTGGGAGTCATGTCGAGCAGCGAGGAGCTGATTCCCTTAAATTACGATAAATATGGGGCGATTACTCAAATAAGGGAACCCGGGTTTCATCAGAAGTGTTCTAAGGAGGTTCTAGCCTATTATAGAGATCGTGGCCTGAAGAGATGTAGTAATGGAAAGAGTTCCATTCGAAGATAACATTGCAGATCCACTGACAAAGCCATTGACTCAGATTATCTTTGAGCAACATAGAGGTCTGATGGGGATCAGACATGTTGGTGATTGGCTTTAGGTCAAGTTGGAGATTACTAGTCATATGTGCCCTACAAGCCAATCACATGAGTGATGACACTTGTGACTTGATATGCACTCTTTCTTTTTACTTATTATTAAACATTTTATCACTTTATCTTGCGTGTTGCATATATTGTGATTTCCTTGGATCTATGCAATGGGAATCGAATCATGATGAGATCACGATAATGAGACCAATTCACCTTTAAACACAGATCCTAAATAATCCTGGTCATAGGTTACTCGAGAGGGACATCGAGATAACCGGATAGACTGGTGTGCTGTATACCCGTCCATATGATGGAGGTGGTTAGTCTCATAGCTACTCGTGTGAGGATACTGAGGGTACAGCGCAGGTGCTCATTGGAGAATGAGTTCACTGATTGATCCGCCTACGAAATGCTGGATGGTTATTGATACCTCACGTCAGACAGCGATTCCATAGTTCCAGTAGTGTATCTGGTCCTTAGACTTGAGACACTAAGAATATCCTATATGAGTACTCTACTCTTTGATACCGGACTTATAGGTTTGGACAGTTCCAGATCTAGTACAACCGGTTATTGGGAGTGGTAGCCAACCTTACGAGGGCTATTGAGTGTCAATAGAGGATCCTCCGCTCTCGGTATCATGAGAGAAATATCTCATGTATTCTTGCTCGAACAAATCATTGGCCAATGTTATTCGGATTGAGAGAAAAAGAGTTCTCCGAGAGAATCCGACAAGAGCAAGACTCGAGGAGAGACCGTATGGGCCTAACAACACCGCCCGATATAGTCTCTGGGATATTAGTTGGATGAGGGATTATAGATACATAGTAACTGAGGACAGATAGATCCAAAGAATTGGATTTCCTTGTATCGTTTGGGGGCTACGGCGTAGTGGCCTAGTACATCCGTAGTCGATGAGTTGGGTGAATTATTATAGAGATAATAATTCACTAAGTAAGAAGGAGTTCTGACAAGTATGACTTATGACCAACTCGATATTGGGCATAGAGGGTCACACACATATGGTAGGTGTTACGATGAGTAGAGGTTCAGATATGAGATATCCGCTAGAGCCCCTGTCTTATTGGATATCTAATAAGTCACTGAATTATTGGATCCTAAGATGAGATCCAATAATTACTAATAAGAGATTATTGGGTAGAGACCCACTAATTCAAGAGGCTTGGATAATTGAATGGAGATCCAATACCTAACAGGGCAAGATCCATTAGGGTTTACAAGGGGCCTCTATAAATAAGAGGGAACCAAAGCTCTATAGGCTGGGAGGTTCTTTTGGTAGCCACCTTCTGTTCTTCTCTCTTCAGAGAGGAGCATCGTCGCAGTCCCTGTCGTGTGGATACCGCTAGAGAGGAGGATGCTTGACCTCCTTCATCCTTCCTATAGATTTGTAGGGATTCAGGGATATACGATCTTCCTAGGTATTTTCTTTTACACATACAGTTTTCACGGATTTATTTTTAATGCACTGATCTTCGCACGATGACGGAAATTTTCTGCGAGAAATCTATGGTTTTATTTTTATTCTTCCGCTACGCATGAGATGTCGCCCCATAGGATTTCCCAATAATCTAGTCTAATTACGGGCCCTATTGGCCCCTACCAGGGTTAATGGGATTAACACCCAATCCTAACCCTAATTATATGCTAACTATAAAATTTAAGATATTTCTAAGTAAAACAAAATCTGGCACGTTAAGGCTTCTTCCGGCGAGCTTCCGGCAAATTTCTGACGAACTTCGGACGTCTTCCGGCAGACTCCCGGCAAGCTCCTAGACTTTACAACGATCTTGGCGAGTTCTGACGAGCTTCTTTGGCGAGCTCCGATCTTTCTCGACGAGCTCAGCGAACTTCTGACGAACTTTCCGGTGAACTTCCGACGAACCCTTCGGTAAGCTTCCGACACATTCTCGATCAATTTTGGTAGCTTTCTCGACGAATCTTCAGACTCCTGACGAACACTCGAACTCTCAACGATTCGATTATACTGGACTCTGGCACTTTATTTTGTTTTATGCCTTCATCGCTATCGTAGTTAATCATGTACACTTTTCTTAATATATGGATTAGATCAAATAATCTATTAATTGATTTCATCATCAAAATCCGAGATTCAACAAAATCAATTTAAGAGGAATGAGGTGTGGAAGCTTGTTCTTAGACCTAATGACCATTTAGTGATTGGTACTAAATGGATCCTTAGAAACAAGCAAGATAAATTTGGTACTGTGGTTAGAAACAAGGCTAGATTAGTGGCTAAAAGTTTCAACTAAGAAGAAGGTATCGATTATAAAGAAACCTTTGCTCTTGTGACAAGATTATAAGCCGTAAGGATGCTCCTTGCCTATGCTTGTTGTAATAATTTTGAAGTTATTTCAAATAGATGTTAAAATTACTTTTTTAAATGATTTTATTTCTGAAGAAGTTTATGTTGAACAACCACCCGGATTTGAGATTGTTTTTTATTCTAATCATGCATTTAAATTATCTAAAGCTCTCTATAGATTGAAACAACCCCCAAGGGCTTGGTATGAGAGACTTAGTTCCTTTATTATCCAAGATAATTTCTCAAAAGGCAAGGTCGATACTATATTATTTATTAAAAATTTTAAAAATAATTTTTTTATTGTTCAAATTTATATTGGTGATATTATTTTTGGTTCCACGAATGAGTCTTTATATGAATCTTTTGCCAAAGGTATAAGCCAAAAGTTTGAAATGAGTGAACTAACCTTTTTCTTAGGTTTACAAATCAAATAAATAAGTGATGAAAATTTTCTTAGTCAAAACAAATATGCATTAGAATTGCTAAAATGATTTAATATAGATAGTTCAAATGCTATCAATACACCAATGAGTATTTCCAGTAAGTTAGATATGGACGTTAATGGAGAAAGCTTTGACAAAAAAACTTATAGGGGTATGATAGGTAGTTTAGTACTCCTCATCACAATTGGACCAGACATTATGTTTAGTGTTGGACTTTGTACTATATTTCAATCTAATCCTAAGCTATCTCACTTTAAAACTGTTAAAAGGATTCTTAGATACCTAAACTAAACTCATAATCTAGGATTATGGTATCTAAAATCCGAGGATTTTAAATTAACTGCTTTTGTTAATACTGATTTTGTTAGATCTAGAATTGATAGAAAAAGCACATCTAGAACATGTTAATTCCTAAGTCATGGACTTGTCTCTTGGTCTTCCAAGAAACAAAATTCGGTTACACTATCTACAACCGAAGCCGAATATATAATAGCAAGTGCATGTTGTGCACAAGTTATATAAATAAAAAACACATTAGAAGATTACGAAATTCACTTAAAAAATATTTCTATAAAATGTGATAATACTAGTGCAAAATGTTTAATAAAAAATCTCATTCAACACTCTAGAATTAAATATATTGGTATTAGGCGTCACTTTATAAGAGATCATGTTAATAAACATGATATAATTTTAGAATTTATTGATACAAAACATCAATTAGCTGATATTTTTATAAAACCTTTAAATGTGGAATAATTTGATTTTATTAGAAGAGAACTAGGTATGTTAAATCTTCCGAATGCATGAGTTTCTCGTATACATTTTTTGAATTTTTTGATTTTTAAAAATAAAATTTTTATCGAGTTCATTTCCTATCTTCTTCTTCATGGATTTTTGATATACTTGCTCCATCATTTAATGATCTTCTCCTATAACCCTCCTAATACTTATGAAAGAAGAAGTTTTGTTCATAGATTTTTTGGTATACTTGATTTTTGTATGTACCTTTCTTCTTTCTACCTACGAAAATAGAGATTTGATTCATAAACCTTGATTATACACATTTTTATGAATCACTTTGCTCTATATGAAAGTTGAGGTTTGATTGATTTTCGATAGCTTGAATGAATTCCTTTTCTTGTGATGAATGATTCATGAATTTTTGATAGCTAGTTTTTTCTTGTGATGAATGAACTTCTCTCTTCTCTTCATCTTTGCTAGCTCATCTACTTCATATTCCAAGAGAAGTGTTAGCAAGAATAGTGCTAGTTTGCACATCTAAAAGCAAAAGTCGCCATCTTGTAGAGATTTTTGCTAGCTTGCTAATTTAAAGAAACAAACGTTGCTATCACAATGTTGTAAAACTATCTTGGGTGTTTAATGTAATGTTGTAAATATGATTGCACATTTTCTTTTTGTTGATGACAAAAGTGGAGAAATTGGTATCATGCTTAGTATCATACTTGAAATGATGAATCATGATTATGCTTAAATGATGAATGTTTGGCATCATGTTTGAAATGGTATCATAATTTTAGTATCACGTATGAAGTGATGATTGTCAAATTTATCATGATCATGCATAGTATCATGCTTAAATAATAAATGTTTGGCATCATGTTTAAAATGGTATCATAATTTTGGTGTCATGTATGAAGTGATGATTGCCAAATTTATCAATTTCTAGTATCATATTGTGCATGTTATACCTTGATAACTTGAAACTATATTAATGCACAATGCATGAAACTTATGATTAAAAATTGGTTAAAGCTTGAATTCAAAAGGTGTGAATTCAAGTTTGTCTTTTCTCAAGTATGACATTTAGATAGGGGGAGTTAAGGTTAACTCCATCATCAATTGGTTGTCATCATCAACAAGGGGGGGATTGTTGAATCTCGGATTTTGATGATAAAATCAATTGATAAATTATTGATCTAATCCATATGTTCAGAAAAATATTGTAGGATTGACTACGATAATGAATAATGCATAAAGCAGATACTATGTCAGAGTCAAAGATCGGACGATTCGTCGAGAGTTTGAGAGTTCGTCGGGAGTGTTGCTGGAGTTTGTCGAGAAGTTCACCGGGAGCTCGTTGAAAAGTTCGTCGGGAGTTTGCCGAGAAGTTCGTTAGGCGTGTTAGGATCAAGTTTGGTACTAAGAGAGAGGGAGTGTGGGGGGTTAAAAACGTCAATTTTGAAAACCGTTTCGGTGAAAAGTTTCGTTCAATGAAAACATATTTCGGCAACGGCGTTTTAACTTGAACACGTTCGTAAGTGAGAAAAGAAGAAGTTGAGTAGTTGTAGTTAGGTAAAAATAGAATACAGCTAAGCAATAAGGAAAAGAAGTGCACTGCAAGGAAAGAACACACTGATTTATAGTGGTTTGGTCGTCCGACCTACGTCCACTCTCAATATCTCCTTCGATGAGGTCATCGACTTCCATTATTGATCTTTCATCAAGGACAACGATCAATTACCCCTTTATAGAATTCTTTATAGGTTGCTCACTCTCCTTATACAAGTTTCTAACACTTAGAATCGGTGGAGATGAACTCTCAAGGTTTACAAGCAACGATTTCACTATAATCTCAGTTCTTTGTTCACTTCTCTGTATCCAGCTAGCAGAGAAGTGTGAGGTATTTATAGGCCTCAATTGGCTTAAAAAATGAAGCAAAAAAAACTCTTATTCCGGATTTCTAGGGTATTAGCGGTGCCACTACTAGTGGACTTTAACACTGTCTGATACCACTGCCCAGTCTGGCGGTACTATCGCCAGACAAAGTCTTGGCTACTGGAACTGGGTAGTACCACCACCTAGTCTGGTGGTACCACCGCCTAGCAGTTAATAACTACCGACAGTACCACCACATAAAGCCCTAGGCGATTCCACCGTCTAGTTCTAGTGGTGCCACCGATAGACAGGGTCCAACAACATTGTTTAGGCCAAACAGTCTGGCCCAAAATTGTTTGGATTCGAGCCCAGTTGGCCCCTAATTGAGTTAATGGGATTACCTCCCAAACCTAACTCTAACTATACCCTAACTACGATAATTAAGATATCTACTTAAGCAAGTAAGTTCGGTAGGTCAAAATTTCTTCCGACGAGCTTCCGATGATCTTCCGACGAACTCTTGGTGATCTTTCAACGGACTCCTGGCAAGCTCTTGAACTCTCGACGATCTTCTTGGTGAGCTCCAAGGAGCTTCTTTGGCGAGCTTTGATCTTTTCGGTAAGCTCTAGCGAACTTCTGTTGTACATTTCGACAAGCTTCCGATGAACTCTTGGCAAATTTTGGCAACACTCCCGACGAACTTTTGGACTCCTGACGAACTCTCGGACTCCTAACGAATCATTCGATCTTGGACTCCGGCACTATGTTTACTTTATGCCTTGTTCGCTATCGTAGTTAATCCTATACACTTTTCTCAACATATAGATTAGATCAATAATTTATCAATTAATTTCATCATCAAAATCCGAGATTCAACAATCTTCTCCCCCTTTTTTATGATGACAACTAATTGATGACGGAGTTAATCTTAACTCCCTCTATATATATGCCATACATTGAGAAAAGATACTTGAATTTAAAACCTTCGAATTAAAGCACTAACTGATAAGTTACATGCATTTCAACTTATCAACATACACAACATGATACGAAGTATAATTCTTTATTTCAAAACATGATATCATGTATTTATCATGATACCAAAATTTGTCAATATGATGCCAAAGCATCATTTTCAAGTCCGATACCTAATGATAATTGACATTCATTGTTTTAAAGTATGATACCAATTTCAAATATGATATTAAGTATGATACAAACTTTAAGTTCGATACGAAATGATGATGATAGACATTTACTAAATCAAATATGATAATAAGCATGATATCTATTTCTAAGCATGATAAAAATTTATCATTTCAAGTATGAAACTTTTTTAAGCATTCATAATACCAAGCATGGCACATTTCAAGTATTTACGATATCATTCATGACACCAAGCATATTTCAACCATTCATAATACCAAGCATTATACATTTCAAGCATTTATGATACCATTCACAATACCAAGCATATTTCAAGTACATTACACGCTTTCATTAATTTGACGCCTTCTCCTCTTCTGTCATCAACAAAAAGGAAATGGGCAATAACTTCACGCTAGCAAAATTTTACATTGTTGCGATAGCAAGATAGTAACTTTTCATTTGTAGCCAAGTAAAGAGGAAAAGGATAAACTAGCACTACTCATGCTAGCATTCCTTTAGCAAAGATGAAATAAACAAACTAGCACAACTTTCTTCGTACTTAACTAGGATTCTTTTTGAAAAGGAAATAAAAAGGAGAAAGTATAAGGAAAGGTCCATTCATCAAGAAGGATCGTTTAGTTTATTCAATAAGAAGGATTGAGCAATCAAAAGCCCATGAATAGTACAAGGAAAAGAATTCATTCAAGCTATTGAAAAGTCATCAAACTTCTACTTTCATTCGAGAGCTAAAGGACTCATAACATAAAAAAAAATGAATAGAAGGAAGAGATTTATATAAGAATCAAGTGTATCAATGAAATTCATAAATAATATTTCTATCAAATAAAATCCATGAATGAAAAATCCGTGAATCTTACTTTTATCAAATAAAGTCCGTGAATGACATTTCTATTAAATAAAATCTGTTCATAATCATTCCAAAAATTCGCACAAGATTCAAGTATATCAATGAAATCCGTAAAAGATATTTTTATCGATAGGAAGAGGGTTGTAAAAATCACTAAGTGACGAAGTAAGAGTATAAAAAATTCATGAATAAACTCGATACCAATATAAGAGGAAGATGATACAAAATAAATTCGATAAAACTCCATTTACGAAAAATAAAAATGTTAAAAAAAAGTGAATAAGAAACTCATGCATTCGGATAATTTAATATTCTCAATTAGTGCATTACATGTAACTTAAAAGAAAATGTGTACCATTACAACATAAAAGGTTAAGAAGTGTGTTACAACACATAAAGTCATAGTATACAAGAAGTACAACATAGAGTTCTTTAAAAATATAAGCTACTAATTGGGTAGTACACCAAAGTATCTAAACAAGGTATTAAGTTGACGATGAACTTATCGCACTTTAGTTAAGATATGATGTTATCGTGATTCAAGTTGATCCAATCGAGTTATTATAGGGTCGATAGATGATGAAGGTGCTATATCCGTTAGTGCTACCTCAAAGGGACTAGTGAGAGGAGATTGATTACCCCTAAATACTGGTGTTTCAGGTTTTGGTTCAGGAGAGGGAGGATCGGTTCTTCTTGATAGCTTAGTCCAAATGTCATTTCTTTATGTACACCTTAATCATCTTAATAGGTTTCTATTGATTACATTAAATCTATCTACCTTAATGATTTCCTCATTTGGTGGTATCATAATATCATGTGCATGCATTAGTCTAGTGATTAAACCACCGTATGGAAGCATTAAATCTTTAGTTGATAGTTCGATCATGTTTTGTCGTATTAAGTATCCTAAATAATTTTGATATCCAGCCATGATCCAATACATCGTTCCTAGCTCCATTTGACTTACCTCATCATGATGACATTATTTAGGAAGTAAAATACTTATTATGATATGATGAAGTACTTTAACATTAAAGGGCAGTAAATGTTCACAACTCTTAGGAACAATTGATAAGTTTGGGTTTCCAAAAATGACACCTAAGGCTTCGGAGTAAGTGATTCCAATTGTATCTAAGTCCCATTGACCTCTAAAGTAGCAAACTTTTTTTTTTCAGAAATTCCTATAAGGTTATAAATTACACTATCCGTAATTAGTATATGACACCCTAGGAGGTAAGTTGACACCATATCATCTTCGTCTACATTCAAATTATTGTAAAATAAACAAACAAGTCTAGGGTAAATTAGTTCACTTATTTGCAAGATAAGAAGAATATCTAAGTTTGCAAACCATAAGATAGGCTCTAAATCCCCTAATTCTTCTAGATCTACATATTTTCCTTTGTGCACACTCATAGATTCAAAGTTTGAAAACTTAAGGACATTTTCATTTGAGTTAAAGAGAATGGGGTCATAGGATTCATCTACTCTCCTCTTCCCCTTGTCCCTTGAGGATCTTCTAGGTGCCATTGATCTACATGTATTAACAATGAAAGAAATCTATATGAAATGGCAGAAACAACTTCAAGAATTAAGAGTGGGATTTCAAAGATTACCTTTATAGTGATCTTCAAAAAGTTGAGATTGATCCTAGGATTTGTGGAGAAGAGAGGCCTTCTTGGTTTTCTAGAGGAGGATGAAGAGTGGGAGGTGGGGGAGAGTTTTTGAGGGATGTGAAGGGTGTTAGGGTCGGTTCTACCGTTGGCCCTAAAGTGCCCTTTTATAGGGAAGTCTCGGGTGGTGCCACTGTGTAAGAATAGAGTGCTTTAGCGATACTACCACTAGTTCCAGTGGTGCCATCGTTGGTGTACTCCTTTAGGCTTATTTGAGGCTGCAACACTTTTATTACTTGATCAATTGATCTTTCTCATTTAACATCTATTTTATAGTGAGTCTAATATTAAATGTTCAACTTAATTATCATGCAATTAATCAAGTGAAATAATATCATTTAAATCATTCAAATCTCCCCTTTATTTATTTATCAATTAGAATGAACTTTTTCATTTCTTTTAAGAAACACAACTCATCAAATCTTTTCAACCGAGATTCAATCATACAAAGAGGTTTTACACGATGAGATATCATGATCATCAAAAGGTTCATGAACATTTTCTTTAGTCTATTAGGAGGATCAAGGGAGAACGGTTAATGACAAAATTGACAATTTGACTATTAAGAGAGGAGTTTAGATAAGTATTTTCGAGAATCATGAAAGCTTGAACACCAACATATTATAAGTGAAATTAAGGTCATCATCAAAATCACTTTTCGAGAAATCTAACAAAAAACAATTTAGCTAGTGTCCCTTAGTCTCAACACTAGTATGTTTTAGCATCGTTATTCAAGGTCAAAGGTTGATGTATAAATGATCAACATGTTTCAATCATTAGGCAATCAATGATCTTTTATTGTTGTTTAAGCTAGTGAGCTTGATTATGAGTATACATCATCGAGGTACCATTTCTCACTCTTAGCTTGTGATTGTAAACATATTTACAAGAAAGGATGGTTTTTAGGTACCTATTTGACTTTGGGTGCCTCAAAAATCGATCTACTTAATTTATCATTTTGCATAGTACTTTATGGTTCCTTTAAAAACCTAAATTAACTTATGTAGACTATATTTCTTAAATGGACATTTATGAGCATAATGTCCAAGTTTGCAACAAAAATTATATTTGATGTGGGGTGAAACATGTAAGGCAGGGCCTTTAACAAAGATGGTTGGCTTTTGATGAGTGTTACTCATAAAGTTGATTCCATCTCTTCTATAAACGTGACCCCTATTGACAAGGATCATGTTCAAGGATTTATTACTAATCTTAAACTTTTCTAGGGTTTCATTTAGTAGCAAGTTTTCTTTTTTAAATGTTTGTAAGTGTTCACACTTGGTGCATGGAGGTGATATATCATTGTCATGCTTAATTTTTAATTTTTCAAATTCACTATTTAGAAAGGCATGCTCCTTTTTCAATAAATTATATTTTTTGTTAATTAATCTACATTCATCAAATAAATCATGAAACACACTCAATAATTCATCGAAAGATAAATTTGCATTAAAAGAACTACTTACCTCATCACCAATTGTCATTAGCGCATAGTTAGCAATCTCCTTGTTGTTTTGCTCCTCGTCTTCGGAAGCGCTCGAATCATCCCCCATAGCTTTGAGCACTTTCTTCTTCTTCGGTTGTTTCTTCTTCACTTGGGGACATTCACTTTTGATGTATCCCGGCTTCTTGTATTCATAGCAAATGATTTGTTCTTTCTTGAGTTCAATTTTATTTTTATTGTCATTTTTAGATTTATTTTTTTATAAATTTTTTGAACTTTCTTGTTAAAAGTGCTAAGCCATTATCATTGTTCTCATCACTTAGAGTTTTCTCTCAAGTGGTCTTTATAAGTTCTAAGTGTCAAGTCATTTTTGTTCTTTGGAAGATTTTTCTCAAGTTTTTTATACGCATTGCATGTCATTTCGTAGGTCATTAGAGACCCAATAAGTTCTTCAAGTGAAAAATTATTCAAATCCTTAGCTTCTTGAATAACCGTTACTTTAAGGTCCTAACTCTTTGGTAGGGATCTTAATATCTTATTAATGAGTTCAAAGTTAGAAAAACTTTTACTAAGAGCTTTTAGACCATTGACGACATCCGTAAATCGGGTGTACCTGTCTCCAATGGTCTTGCTTGGTTTTATGCAAAACAATTTATAACTATGAACCAAAAGATTTATTTGACTCTTTTACTTTACTAGTGCCTTCGTGTGTGATATCAAGTGTATACAAAATGTCTAAAGTCATTTCGCAAATAGAAACTTGATTGAATTCATTCTTATTTAATGGGCAAAATAAGACATGTTGAATCTCGGATTCTGATGATGAAACTAATTGATTGTGTTTTGTGGTCTAACTACATTTTGAGTTACGCAGGTCTACTATCGATCAGGATTAGACAGTTGACGTTGGAGGAATTGACGTTGCGCCGGGTGATCACGTCAGGATACTGGATGTCGAGCCGGAGGTTCGATCGACAATCGGCAGAAGGCTTCGGACATCAGGCATTGGGCCAAGAAGTGCGGAGTTGCACCAAGGATATCGGGGTTGCGGAGGTCAACCGCCGATTGGGCAACAAGCCGCAAGAGAGGACGATGCGTCGAAGAATCGGACGAAGCGCCGACCAATGACGTGTCGGGCAACTGAATGTCAATTCGCGTTGTAATAATTGTCTAGATCGAAGTAGAGTTTTGTTTGTGTGTGTGCAGGATTAATTACGATGACGATGAAG